>OX457050.1:44560283-45137077 GCA_949752735.1 Lumbricus terrestris | reverse complement strand
AAATATATTAATTGATTTATTAGAGACATGGTGTATTAAAGAAATAAATAGGTTATTTGGTAATAACAAAATGGATTGGATGATATTATTCAAACATTATTTTGTGTTCTTTTTGCAATACAAAGATTTGTGACACAATTGATTTATATGTAATAAAGTTAATTGTGCAAAAAACCTATAAACTTAAAATAGATACCACTTTAAATAAGTTGATTCCATATACAAAACATTTATAAAATGACATTATAATAGTAACTAACCCGCAAAAAGTTAAGGTATTTTCTATTTAAAAAAACATTTCCGTATATTTCGTCCACTTTTCGAAAGGATTAAAGTAAATCTGGCAATCCAACCTGAAGGACTTATTAGACTTTTCAAAAGCTAAGTGTGTTCAAAAATAATTTGCGGCCAATGCATTCAACATATGTCATTCTGTCTGTAAATGATCGGCACTTTATAACGCTAAACTTCCAATCCAAGAACTTTTGGCGGCTTTTGAGTATTTAATGTTTATTGAAACAGTTATGTTGGATATATAATACAATTGACATTATATTCCAATCATAGTGTATTAGTAGACTATAAATAGGTCGGTAAGGATAGAATCCGTGTTTTAATGAATGATTGAGTTGGCTTCCAACACATCATTTTGAATATTTATATTAATTTAATAATAATATTGTTATAATACAATTTTGATTTTTTTAAGAGAAGTGCTATATTAAATGCAATATTTAACTCCCTAAAATGATATTTCGTCCTTCGAAACTTGATCGGCAAGATTCCCACTGCAATTACTTCATTGACATATAAAAACCATCTTTTTGTTGGCGGGGAGGGTGGTGAGATAACTCTTATAGATCTTAAGAATGTGCCACAGGCTGGAAAGGAGTCTATTCTCTTAGGATTTGAAGGGCAATTTGATTATTTTGAAGAAGAAAAAATCAAAGAGGAAATACTGTGTATAGAGAAAATGCCATCTTCAGACTTATTTGATACTCTTTTAATTGCAAATGAAACGTCATTTAAAAGCAATTTCTGTAAAAAATGATTTTAAAGATTTTAAAATCAGGAATTCTACCGTTGTAGATAGTTGCCATAGATACATTATTAATAGTCTTTCATTGAACTGTACAAACGAATTTCTTATAAGCTCAGATATGATTAACATAAATATGTGGAAACCTTCACGTATAGAAAATTTTTTTACACTCGTAAATATTAAGCCAGAAATTTCTAAAGGAAATATTTTTGTAATAAATAGTACAAAATTCCATCCTACCAACGAGAATCTTTTTGCTTACTGCACATCCTCAGGAAACATACATTTGCATGATCTTAGCATTTGTCCAACTTCACAAAATATTTTTTCATTTGCACTTGAACCAGCAGCACCTATTCACTCTATCTCGGATTTTTGCTTTATTAATTCAAATACAATTGCTACCAGAACACTTGATGCAGTTACTCTCTTTGATATACGAAGTCCTATGCATTCATTGCATAGATATACATTAATCAACAATATACAGGATTATGTAGACACAGAGACACTTTATGAGAAATGCCAGATAATTGCTACGAATAGTAAAATCATTACAGGAATACCTCATGGAAATGTAGTAGTTGTTGATTTATCTACCAATCAGTTGCATACAGTTGATTTACCAGGAGAGAATTGTTTTATACCAACATATATAACTTTAAATGGGATGGATGTAATAGTTTCTAAGAAGAAAAATATTTATACGATTCCACTTATTTAGTTTTTTAAAAGCAAAACGATTTTATTAAAAAATATTATTATCCTAATAGATACCATGTTTTTAACTAACCTGACTAATGCTCATTTTCTAGATCGAAATATCCAGACAGCTATTATTATTACCAACCATACAACAAAATATTTTATAAATCCACCTCTATTAGAACTTACCATATCCCATACATCTCTTAAATCATTCAATGCTCTCTTTCCCCAATGATCGCTTTCAGTAATAATATCATCTACTCTTCTCAGTTGTTCTTCCTGCAGATGTACATGCATATGGATGTTCTCTACAATTTCACCAATTTCTGTAATGCTATTCACTATTCTTTTTCTTTCTAAAGAAAATTCATTTTCTACCAAGCGTGGCGTAGTTTGAAATGTATGATTTGGCTGTTTATAAACAAATGAATTATTATATAAATTATCTTTTTTCATATTTGATTCTTCTTCGGCTACTTTTGATTGGTTCTGCTGTTTCTTGATTTTTCTTTTTAATCTGCTTAGCTGTAATCCAACTTCTAGTATTTTTGCTTTAATATAGCTTTCTATGTTTTCTAATGCAGTTCTTTGATCTGCATAACCTCTTTTTTCTATTTTAATTTTTCTTAATTTCTCTATAACACTTTCTACTTCTGCTATCCATGGACCAATACGAAATCCTTCATATGCAGGTGCTTTTTCTATCTTTCTCAATGCTTCTTCTGCTATACTTATATCTTTAGTAATATCACAATAAAAAATGCATTCTTCTACATTATTCTGTGGTATATTTCGTATGTTAACAATATTATTGTATTCCTTGGTTCTGTCCATTAGAGGGTTATAAAAAGATATAATACATATGCATGATATATATTAAACTTACCCATACATTTATTTAAGTATTACTGAATAAATGTTTAATTAAAATGTAGCATTACTTTTATACCCCATGACCAATAAATGCATAAAAAGCAATCCATCAGAACTTATTTTGGAAGATTGTTTAGCATGCAGTGGATGCATATCTTCTGACGAAACCAGCAGATTTTCCATGGACTCCTTCTGTCTTGACGACAAATCATCGAAAACGTCGTTTGTGATTTCTCCACACGTAAAACGCAATTTCTATCAAAAAAGCACATTTAATGGAACATTGCAACAATTTGAAAAAATATTGATCTCTGCTATAAAAGAGACATATAACGTATTTAAAATTGTGGATTCATCGTATTTTAAACCAAAATCACGTTTGAATGAAGATAGCAACACTCAATTTAAAATATCATCTGAATGTCCTGCTGTGGTTTTATATATTGAACGGATATATCCAGGATTAATCAAATATTTAGATGCAGTTAAGACACAACAGCAGATTGCAGCTGAATATTGTAAAGAGGATGGCATAAAAGTAATTTCTATTGTACAGTGCTTGGATAAAAAAGACGAATCATTTCGAAGTTCGTGCATAGATTTTGTAGTGGGTGGAAGTGAATTTTATAAAACAATTCAAGAAAATATTGAAAAGTTACAACAGAAAGTTAATCTAGAGGATGGGAATATCTTTGCTGAACTAAAAGATTATGAAAAATCATATAATTTGGATGAGAGAAACGAAATATCTGGTAAAATCAATGTATTGAATTTTCTTAATAATATTAAAAAAAAAAGAAGTATGCACAGAAGATTTTGTAAATTTGAGAATGTGCAGTGGAGGATGCTATAAAGGAAAAGAACTTTTTGATGTAGAATATTATAAGAATGTTACATTAGAAGACACAAGAAATATTATAGAATCAACGAGAATATTTAAGCCAAAGAGAATGAGAGAGTTTTCTGTACAATGGTAAAAGTGATAGTTGGGTTAGGTAATTCCCAAAGGTTGTGTGTATTTTATTAAATAATGTTTTGATATATTGACAAGTATGCCGTTTAAAGAAATCTATTTATTAATGAATATTCTTGTCTTTGCATATCATCAGAAATGTGTTGTATGAAGAGTATAAACAAATTTATACTAATAGTCAAATATAGGTGCATATTACAAAGCAAATCTTTTAATGATATTAGTTGGGATAGGTAGAGCACAATTATATAATAAATCTTTTAATGATATTAGTTAGGATAGGTACATCGTATTTGTAAAATATTTGTTAGTACCCATGGATATTTCTCTATCAAGCCAAAAAAAAGGATATGGCTTAGTGGAACTTCTAGCGCAAAACACCGGTGATTATTGGTGCAGTGATGCAGCTTTGCCACACGGAATATATATTTCGTTTACTACTCGACAATACGTATATTCTGTTAAGCTTCTATTATCGTATACAAAAGATGAATCCTATACACCAGAAAAAATAAAAATATTTTATAATGACACATGCAATCAACATACTCTTAGTGAACCAGAAGGATTCTATGAGTTATCTGTGGATGCACATACTGAAAGAGTGCACATATGTATTTTATCAAATCATACTGATGGAAAAGACTCACATGTGCATGCAATTAAAGTTCTTAAATCGCCTACAGAAGAAATTAGATATAATAGACACATCACCGACATATTTTTATAAATATTTTTAGAAGATAATTTAATGATTCTATTTTATCAATGTTGCAGAAAATAATTTTGAAAAAATATACAAATTTCTCTAGAATAATAAAAATACTTTATTAAAATAAATTTTATTGAATTAAATTCATGCTGATAATGATTCTATTCTATCAAAGTTACATGTTATGATAACTCATAGAATCCTTCTGGTTCACTAAGAGTATGTTGATTGCATGTGTCATTATAAAATATTTTTATTTTTTCTGGTGTATAGGATTCATCTTTTGTATACGATAATAGAAGCTTAACAGAATATACGTATTGTCGAGTAGTAAACGAAATATATATTCCGTGTGGCAAAGCTGCATCACTGCACCAATAATCACCGGTGTTTTGCGCTAGAAGTTCCACTAAGCCATATCCTTTTTTTTGGCTTGATAGAGAAATATCCATGGGTACTAACAAATATTTTACAAATACGATGTACCTATCCTAACTAATATCATTAAAAGATTTATTATATAATTGTGCTCTACCTATCCCAACTAATATCATTAAAAGATTTGCTTTGTAATATGCACCTATATTTGACTATTAGTATAAATTTGTTTATACTCTTCATACAACACATTTCTGATGATATGCAAAGACAAGAATATTCATTAATAAATAGATTTCTTTAAACGGCATACTTGTCAATATATCAAAACATTATTTAATAAAATACACACAACCTTTGGGAATTACCTAACCCAACTATCACTTTTACCATTGTACAGAAAACTCTCTCATTCTCTTTGGCTTAAATATTCTCGTTGATTCTATAATATTTCTTGTGTCTTCTAATGTAACATTCTTATAATATTCTACATCAAAAAGTTCTTTTCCTTTATAGCATCCTCCACTGCACATTCTCAAATTTACAAAATCTTCTGTGCATACTTCTTTTTTTTTTAATATTATTAAGAAAATTCAATACATTGATTTTACCAGATATTTCGTTTCTCTCATCCAAATTATATGATTTTTCATAATCTTTTAGTTCAGCAAAGATATTCCCATCCTCTAGATTAACTTTCTGTTGTAACTTTTCAATATTTTCTTGAATTGTTTTATAAAATTCACTTCCACCCACTACAAAATCTATGCACGAACTTCGAAATGATTCGTCTTTTTTATCCAAGCACTGTACAATAGAAATTACTTTTATGCCATCCTCTTTACAATATTCAGCTGCAATCTGCTGTTGTGTCTTAACTGCATCTAAATATTTGATTAATCCTGGATATATCCGTTCAATATATAAAACCACAGCAGGACATTCAGATGATATTTTAAATTGAGTGTTGCTATCTTCATTCAAACGTGATTTTGGTTTAAAATACGATGAATCCACAATTTTAAATACGTTATATGTCTCTTTTATAGCAGAGATCAATATTTTTTCAAATTGTTGCAATGTTCCATTAAATGTGCTTTTTTGATAGAAATTGCGTTTTACGTGTGGAGAAATCACAAACGACGTTTTCGATGATTTGTCGTCAAGACAGAAGGAGTCCATGGAAAATCTGCTGGTTTCGTCAGAAGATATGCATCCACTGCATGCTAAACAATCTTCCAAAATAAGTTCTGATGGATTGCTTTTTATGCATTTATTGGTCATGGGGTATAAAAGTAATGCTACATTTTAATTAAACATTTATTCAGTAATACTTAAATAAATGTATGGGTAAGTTTAATATATATCATGCATATGTATTATATCTTTTTATAACCCTCTAATGGACAGAACCAAGGAATACAATAATATTGTTAACATACGAAATATACCACAGAATAATGTAGAAGAATGCATTTTTTATTGTGATATTACTAAAGATATAAGTATAGCAGAAGAAGCATTGAGAAAGATAGAAAAAGCACCTGCATATGAAGGATTTCGTATTGGTCCATGGATAGCAGAAGTAGAAAGTGTTATAGAGAAATTAAGAAAAATTAAAATAGAAAAAAGAGGTTATGCAGATCAAAGAACTGCATTAGAAAACATAGAAAGCTATATTAAAGCAAAAATACTAGAAGTTGGATTACAGCTAAGCAGATTAAAAAGAAAAATCAAGAAACAGCAGAACCAATCAAAAGTAGCCGAAGAAGAATCAAATATGAAAAAAGATAATTTATATAATAATTCATTTGTTTATAAACAGCCAAATCATACATTTCAAACTACGCCACGCTTGGTAGAAAATGAATTTTCTTTAGAAAGAAAAAGAATAGTGAATAGCATTACAGAAATTGGTGAAATTGTAGAGAACATCCATATGCATGTACATCTGCAGGAAGAACAACTGAGAAGAGTAGATGATATTATTACTGAAAGCGATCATTGGGGAAAGAGAGCATTGAATGATTTAAGAGATGTATGGGATATGGTAAGTTCTAATAGAGGTGGATTTATAAAATATTTTGTTGTATGGTTGGTAATAATAATAGCTGTCTGGATATTTCGATCTAGAAAATGAGCATTAGTCAGGTTAGTTAAAAACATGGTATCTATTAGGATAATAATATTTTTTAATAAAATCGTTTTGCTTTTAAAAAACTAAATAAGTGGAATCGTATAAATATTTTTCTTCTTAGAAACTATTACATCCATCCCATTTAAAGTTATATATGTTGGTATAAAACAATTCTCTCCTGGTAAATCAACTGTATGCAACTGATTGGTAGATAAATCAACAACTACTACATTTCCATGAGGTATTCCTGTAATGATTTTACTATTCGTAGCAATTATCTGGCATTTCTCATAAAGTGTCTCTGTGTCTACATAATCCTGTATATTGTTGATTAATGTATATCTATGCAATGAATGCATAGGACTTCGTATATCAAAGAGAGTAACTGCATCAAGTGTTCTGGTAGCAATTGTATTTGAATTAATAAAGCAAAAATCCGAGATAGAGTGAATAGGTGCTGCTGGTTCAAGTGCAAATGAAAAAATATTTTGTGAAGTTGGACAAATGCTAAGATCATGCAAATGTATGTTTCCTGAGGATGTGCAGTAAGCAAAAAGATTCTCGTTGGTAGGATGGAATTTTGTACTATTTATTACAAAAATATTTCCTTTAGAAATTTCTGGCTTAATATTTACGAGTGTAAAAAAATTTTCTATACGTGAAGGTTTCCACATATTTATGTTAATCATATCTGAGCTTATAAGAAATTCGTTTGTACAGTTCAATGAAAGACTATTAATAATGTATCTATGGCAACTATCTACAACGGTAGAATTCCTGATTTTAAAATCTTTAAAATCATTTTTTACAGAAATTGCTTTTAAATGACGTTCATTTGCAATTAAAAGAGTATCAAATAAGTCTGAAGATGGCATTTTCTCTATACACAGTATTTCCTCTTTGATTTTTTCTTCTTCAAAATAATCAAATTGCCCTTCAAATCCTAAGAGAATAGACTCCTTTCCAGCCTGTGGCACATTCTTAAGATCTATAAGAGTTATCTCACCACCCTCCCCGCCAACAAAAAGATGGTTTTTATATGTCAATGAAGTAATTGCAGTGGGAATCTTGCATTCAAGTTTCGAAGGACGAAATATCATTTTAGGGGAGTTAAATATTGCATTTAATATAGCACATTCTTAAAAAAATCAAAATTGTATTATAACAATATTATTATTAAATTAATATAAATATTCAAAATGATGTGTTGGAAGCCAACTCAATCATTCATTAAAACACGGATTCTATCCTTACCGACCTATTTATAGTCTACTAATACACTATGATTGGAATATAATGTCAATTGTATTATATATCCAACATAACTGTTTCAATAAACATTAAATACTCAAAAGCCGCCAAAAGTTCTTGGATTGGAAGTTTAGCGTTATAAAGTGCCGATCATTTACAGACAGAATGACATATGTTGAATGCATTGGCCGCAAATTATTTTTGAACACACTTAGCTTTTGAAAAAGTCTAATAAGTCCTTCAGGTTGGATTGCCAGATTTACTTTAATCCTTTCGAAAAGTGGACGAAATATACGGAAATGTTTTTTTAAATAGAAAATACCTTAACTTTTTGCGGGTTAGTTACTATTATAATGTCATTTTATAAATGTTTTGTATATGGAATCAACTTATTTAAAGTGGTATCTATTTTAAGTTTATAGGTTTTTTGCACAATTAACTTTATTACATATAAATCAATTGTGTCACAAATCTTTGTATTGCAAAAAGAACACAAAATAATGTTTGAATAATATCATCCAATCCATTTTGTTATTACCAAATAACCTATTTATTTCTTTAATACACCATGTCTCTAATAAATCAATTAATATATTTTCAGGGTCAATCTCTATGATACTGTTTTTATCATTCGCAAATATATCATAAAAACTACTACTGGTTATAAGTGTTCTCCATTCTATTGGTGGAGCCTTTCTGCATTATGGAATGTAATTTATATAATATTGATAAAATTTTAGAAATATTATATGTTATGACTTATGTAATAATACGGTACATTTAGATGCATAGGTTAAATGTTTTAATCTCCAATTGATTTAAAATACGTTATACCCGGCAATATAATATTGTAATGCTAGAAACTCTTTTAAAAAATCAAAATTAATTAGTGGATGAAAATTAACTTAAATGGCATAATACTAATGCAATGCTACCATCCCACAATTAAAAAGTACTGCGGTATAATATTCCATCAAGAGGATTGATATCTTTTGAATACAAAGATTGTTACCAGAGGTTTATAAAAGGAATAATAACTCCCGGACCCAATGTCATAATGCCTAGGTGAACAGCAGTCAAGTATCCATGATGGATTTCTCCTCCACTGCGCAATTAAAAAAAGTATTAAAGAATATAATTTAAAAATCTATATCAAAAGTATTTTTCAAAACTGATAATTTATATTTGTTAGCAATAGTTATAGAAATATCGGTTAGAACAAGTCATATTTTAAAATAGCATGTTAGAAATACAATATTCAAATACTAACAATATATTATTAATAATTACGGTCATATCTTAAGGAATACTTCCGAACTCGTTAGATCTCGGTAAATAAGTCTTTGCGAGCCTACTCGAGTACTGAATGGGAAAGATGGGTACTGTAATTTTTAATGTACTGTTTTCTAATTATGACTATATTTTTTAATAGATTAAAATAGTGTTAACATATTTAATCAATATTTTAGACATTTTAACTAAAGTCAATTTGATTAACACAAAATAGTTTATTGATTAAATATGCTAACAAATGGGTCAATATTATCTGTTATAACCAGAGATGGTAATCTTTAGAAACGTAAAGCTGATTTGAGCTTTTAATCAAATTTCATATTAAGGACTTTCCATCTAGCAAAACAATTTTTAATTAAAAATATATAGTAGCGTGTCAAGTAAATACAATACCAATTGATTGGCATTTTTCTCCATTAATAGCACACTTTATTATATAATAATATATATCGATTCATACTAGCTATCGCATAAATATGTTTGCTTCTTGTATAGGGTAATGATGTTATCACACATATACTCTGGATCATCGTCTTTTTGGCCTAGTGGAAGCCTTGAATCCAAAAACAAGAAAGATTCTTTTTCAATCGATGAAATTCTTAAGTAAAAATTAATTGTGAGATATGGGAATAAAAAAGAGATTTTTAGTCGTATAGAGAAACTCTTCCAATAGACAATTCGTTCAATGTTAATGGTAATTTTTTATTTATCCAACTACATTTCTTTTGCTATATATAATTTCCCACTATGGTCTCCACCTTAATATTTGGCTTCTTTCTATTCTAAGACATAAAACTTAGAAAGTTGGCCATGATACTATTACTATTTCTTTCAAGTACATGATTAATTATACGTTTTTTAGTCTAATTAATTGAAACATAATTGAATACACTACTGCAATATATATTTTATGAATATCATTAATGTGTACACGAGGTGGGAGACGGCCATTTGAGAAATATTTTCATAATGTATCAACCTAACTTTAAGAAAATAAATTAAACCATATAAGTTTTGACGAAAATATTAAATCTGGTCAGCAGTACCCGATCTGAAACGGCAGGACCTTTGCAGGACAAAACAAACGACCGCATCGTTTATACGACCGCGGACAAGCAGGATGTATGGGCAGCACACTTCGGTGGGCTGGCCTTTGACGAGACTGGCAATTCTCGATCCTTCGATAGATGGAGGATGACACTCCCACGCTTGAAGGCTGCAATGATCAGCCGACGTGGGATGAGGTCAGGGATGTTCTGAAATCTCTGCCACGGAACAAAGCCTGTGGGATTGATGGAATTCCAGGTGAACTGCTCAAAATAGTGTACGAAGAGCAGGAGCCCGGAACAGATCTAGCTAAGGCCATATGGAGAATAATCCACACCATATGGTCTACGGCAAAAGTCCCCGAGTGCCTCGAGGCGGCAGTTGTAGTTCCAGTCCCCAAGAAGGGAGACCTTACGGATCCGGATAACTATAGAGGAATATCTCTTATATCGGTGATCCTTAAGGTGGTTAGCAAAATAGCCACTGTAAGGTTAACTACAATAGCTGAGAGGCATGGCCTAATCATTAAAGAGCAAGCCGGCTTTAGACAACGTGAAGAATGTGTAGGACAGGCAGCAGCCTTGTACGAAGCAATCAAGAGACGGAGTAATGTAGGAGAGAAAACTTATGCGTGTTTCGTAGACTTTTCCAAAGCCTACGATAGGGTTCCGCATAAGGGACTCCTGCGAAAAATCGAGAATATGGGAATTGGAGGACAACTCCTGAGAGTAATCGAAGGATTGTATGAAAACCCTAAGCTATGTGTCAGAGCAGGCAACGGTCTCTCCAAGGAGGTAAACTACTCCAGAGGAGTCAGACAAGGTTGCCCATCCTCCCCAATACTATTCGATCTGTATATCAACGATATACTTCAAAAGATGGAAGGTGTTTGGGTACCCGGATGCGATGAAATGTTAAAAGGACTCCTGTTTGCGGATGATGCGGTAATACTTGCTGAGACCAAGGAGCAGTTGGCAGCCGAAATCGAAAGAGTCTATGGGTGGGCGCGTACCTGGGAAATGCAAGTTAATGTTGACAAATGCGGCATTATGGTATTCCCAGAAGAAGACACGCTGGCTATAGATCCATCGATACCGATGGTGAAGAGCTATAGATACCTAGGTGTGCAGATCACTGAGGACTTATGTCCAATGAAGATGGCAAAAGGCAATGTTGGGAAAGGCATAAAGACTGTTGACAGTCTGGCATCATTCCTACGCAAAGCCGATTATCCTGTGCAGCTTGAGCTAATACTGGTAAAGGCCAAACTCTTGCCAGTAGTGCTATACGGAGCGGAACTCTGGGGGATGAATTCATCCAACTGTGACGTGGTTGATCACGCCATAGATTCGGCACTGAGAATGTGTGTGCGAGTGGGAAGGTCGGTCTCTTTAGGACGACTTCACAACGAACTAGGGATACCTCGTTCTCCCATACTGGCTGCGAGACGACGTCTCAGGGCCTTTGAGAAGTTCAAGGAACTCAACACCTGGATTACCACCCTGATGCGTGAGCGAGTCACAAGTCGGAAGAAAACCTGGACCTCCGGAATGGAGAGTTGGATAAAGCGATACATGGGCACAGGTAAACAGTCGGAAAGGAAGAAGCTCAAACTTACGCTTGAATTTAACAAGCGAGAGCTAAATATGGACCGATCCTTGGTTACCTTATGGGCCAAGGAGTGTGGGATCACCATTGAAGGTGACGAAACACCTGCGTGGATTAGACTGGGACTTAGCAGGGAACTTTTAGAGATAGGCCGTATGAGGCTTGGTATTTTCTTCACAGGGAACCGCCTCGTACACCTAAAAGGTGCAAGCCCGGACCTGGCCTTACAATGCCCATGTTGTAACGCAATATCACCCGAGACGTTGGAGCATTTCCTCATTGATTGTAGTCAGTGGGAAGATATTAGAGGTGAGTATCTCAAGAGTCTTTTCGGCTCTTGGGATACTACAATGTCAACGCCGACTGGTCGCCCCATGATCATAGGCGTGCTCCTAGGAGGGGAGTGTGGATGGGAAGAGACGCCTGATGGCATCAAGCGTCTCAAAACGAGTTCTCTGCTGCGGGAGGGACTAACCAAGGACGACGTCATCGTCAACCTGGCTAAGTACCTTGCCGCAGTACGTCCGCGAAGAGCATGGGCCCTAAAATCCAAAGTAGGGACCCAGGCAAATCAGTCCTCCCGGACCCAAGGCCATGGTGGCACGGGTGCTCTAGGCGAGCAGTAGTCAGGGTGGGGGAGTTTTAGTGAGTAAGAGTCTCACAGTACCTGATGACTCTAATCAGGTCTCTATGATGGATTTCTCCTCCACGGCGCAATCAAAAAAAAACGTTTTGCCAAAAAACTCAGAACTTATTCGAGTTTATACAGGCGACGGTTGCTAAAAGACGAAGCGAAATAAGAAACATAGAGTAGCATCATACTCATTATATATCGGGGTTGATGACATCACATCAATGTTGATGACGAGGTAGCTGATGCAGTCAGATCCTCAAATGCTTGCCCTAGCAAATAAGGGAGATCCCAACAATCAAAGCGCAAGTAGCGTATGATAGGGCTGAAGCCCAAAATTTATCTGTACGACGGGGGAGTTTTCAGTTTAAACATCGTGAGGAATATATTAATAGACTTTCTCCTCCCTGCAAAAATGAAGCAGGTATAAAATAAAATAGATTTATTATTATTATTTTAATGTTCCCTTTTTGCTACCGTATAAACACGTCATTAAAAGATATTACACAAGCGCTGTAATATGGACTCTTGAATCTATTTAATCACGTTGTATTAATATTCTATATAGAATTTACTTTATTATGCAAGAATTTTTAATTACGAAATTTTTTTTTAAAACACCCTTTATGAAATTCTTATTAATTAATATGATTTATAATTTGTTAGCAAGTGAATTAGTTAGCAATATAGTTCTGGATATTTTAAATAAGCAAGAAAAAAGTTATTTAGAAGTTAAAATAAAAGATGAAAATGCTGTTGACTTGATATTGCATGCAGATTGTAACGATTCGAGTTACGATATTACTACAGATTGGCTCAAATATATTATCGATGATTGTATTTGTCATACCAACTTAACACCGAAATTATTTGCAATTAAACGCACAAAAGAAAATATTGACACGATCATAATTTTGCTAAATTTACATTCAATTGAATCGCCAATTGCTTATGCAAAGCTCATCGAGAATAATAATGATATAGAATTGATGCTCATGTATAACATTATAAAACATTCCATCAACATAAATGATTATTTAAAAAAAGATTCTAAAATACAACTGGAAGAGGATTCTTTTATAGAGAAGTATGTTGAAAATAATGATTTGCCTCAAACAATTAAAGATAATGCTAAATCACTTGAAGAAAAAGAAATTGATGAGTATTTCTTTTTTTGTTATGGTCCTCCTGTTGATGATATTATTAACGTATTCAATATTTTGGGTAAAAATAGTAATACAACGTATGGGCTAATGGATGAATCAGCTAGTTTATTTCCTAAAGAGATTATACTCGCTTTTACTAAAGAAATAAAAAATAATAAACATAAAATTGTATTCTCTGGTACATCCCAAACTACAATTCATGATTATATCATGCTTATTAATAAACAAAAGCAATTTAAGATTAAAATTGAAAATCTTAAAGAAGATGTAAATGATAATTCAACTAACAATCAATCATTCTTTGATGAATATAGAAAACCTTTATTATTTGTAATATCTAGCATTGTTATAATTATTATAGTAGGTTTACTATATTATCATTTTACAAAACAAAATGATCCTGAAATTATTTGATATTATTAAAATGCACTAGAAAAAGTGTATAATCTATTTATTAATAAATGGTTTCTATCGATTAATATATTTATTTTTGATTATGTCATGGATAAACAATCTATTATAAGGTTTGGTTAGAGTTACTAAGTACTATGAGATTCTCTTTCATAAAGATTTCATCATCAAACTATTGCACATCCTGAGCATTAGTACTGTTATTAACAAGTGTTTCATTTAAATATGTGATTTATCAACTATTAAAATGATATATCGTGGTTTTGTGCATAAGATAACTAAAAAGATCTTTTTTGATGAATAAATTCATTTGTCTTTAATATGCGAATAATTAATGTTTTCAAATTTTCATATGCTAACTAATAATATTTTTAAGAAAAAGCAAGCAAATTATTAATTGATACAAACTATTCATTGGTATAAAACTTATCGTACACGCTCGCTTATATTGTGCATCAAAGGCACTGCACAGGGGTGTGGAAGCCCTTTTAAACACTTCTTCTGTGCAATTAAGTATATGAGATGTGTACTTTTCGCTAAGATTATGAAGGTACCGGTTGATAAGTAACTTTTTGCACAAATAATGTGGAATTGTCGACGGAGAGCGTCTATCAGGCGGGGAAAGAATTTCAGATATGCTATAGCATGACTCATTTAATACCGCTGCCTTTCCTCGGCCTCTGACCCTTCTCGATGTGAGAAACCCGTTTCGTCTCTCTACCTCCTCAGGTCGACAGTCAAGCAGACAGACAGACAAGACCAGGCCAGACAGAGAGACAGAAAAGTATACAGACAACAGGCAACAGAGATGCAGACATACATACAGACAAACAAACAAACAGAAAAACAGACAGGCAGACAGGGATGAAGACAAGCAAACGTTTAAACAGAGAGATAGACAGGCATACAGAAAGACAGAGAGACAGGATATATAACAGATAGACAAATAGACAGGTTGAAAGAGACCCAGACAAATAGGCAAGGAGAGAGACACACAGACAAGCTGGCAAACAGGGAGGCAGACAGATAGGCAACCAGGCAAACATATATGCAGACAAACAGACAGGCAAACGGCGATGCAGACATACAGACAAACAAGCAGAGAGGCAGACATATGGGCTGTCAAACATGGTAAACTACAGACGAACAGAGATGTAGACATGTAGATAAACAGGCAGAGAGAGACAGACAGACAGGCAGGCAAACGGCGATGCAGACAGACAGGTGGACAAACAGACTGACATACAGGAAGGCATACAGGCTGGCTGATGTAAAGACAAACATACAGACAAACAGACAGATATACAAGGAGGGCAAAACGGCAAGTAGACAAGCAGGCAGACAGACGTACAGGAAGGCAGGCAGACAGAAAGGCAGGGAGGTTGGCAGGCAGACTAGCAAACAACAGAAGGTAGACAGACAGATATACGGGCCGGCAGACAGGCAGTGAGTTAAATAGCTATATAGGCAGACACAACGACAGGCAGACATACAGACTCGCAGACCAACATTGATAAGCAGGCAGGCAGACAAGCATGCAGATAGTCAGGCAAACGGACAGACCGACATGCAGGCAGGCAGGCAGGCAGGCAGGCACACACACACACACACACACACACACACATTGTAACAAGGCGATAGCGCCAAAATAAGTTCAGTCATTTTATTCCCGCGTGAAGTCTGGCGCTATAGGCTGTAGTTTGCTCCCTGTTGTCTTTGTCTCTGTCTCTTCTCCTTCTCCACCTATAATGACCGCCTTCAACTGTGGGCTATTGGCCGGTATAGCCTGTATGTATGTATACATGTATGCGAGTATGCGAGCGTCCTCCCGTCCGCACGTCCGATCGTCCGCCCGTCTGTCCGCGGGCCCGCGTCCGCCCGGCCCTCCGCCCGCCCGTCCACCCGACTGTCCGCCCGCCTGCCCGCCCGTCCACCCGTCTGTCCGCCCGCCCGTCTGTCCGCCCGCCCGTGTGTGCGTCCGCCCGCCCGTCCGTCCGTCCGTCCGACTGTCCGCCCGCCCGTCTGTCCGCCCGTCCGCCCGCCCGTGTGTGCGTCTGCCCGCCCGTCCGTCCGTCCGACTGTCCGCCCGCCCGCCCGCCCGTCTGTCCGCCCGCCCGCCCGCCCGTCTGCCTGCCCATCTGTCAGCCAGCCAGCCAGCCAGCCAGCCAGCCAGCCAGCCAGCTATCTGTATCTATATCCATCTATCTATACATCCACCTACCAATCCATGCACTCATCCGGACATCTATCCATTCATCAATCCATTCAGTCCGACTGCATACATCTACTGCAATATGTCTGTATTTACATCTATTTACATCTGATTCAATCATGTATTTGTTTTCAGACTTATATTCGTCCGTCCACGCATCCATGCACCCTTCTTTTTTTCTTTTATCCAATCATTCATTTATCAACCAGTCTGCAATTCGTTCAATCAGTTCAACCCATCCATATATATATATATATATATATATATATATATATATGCATGTATATATACACATACATATATATATATACATACATAAATACATACATAAATACATACATACATACATACATACATATACGCACGCACGCACGCACCCACGCACGCACGCACCCACACACACACACACACGTACATACATACATACATACATACATACATACATACATACATACATACATACATACATACATACATACATACATACATACATACATACATACATACATACATACATACATACATACATACATACATACATATATCCATCAATCAAGCACTCAGTCCAGCCTTCAATACGCCAATCCATTCAGCAATCAATCAATAAATCGATCAATCAATCAATCATTCCTATCCAACCCATCAACTAATCAAAAAGCTCTCCGTCCTTGCATTCTGCCGTTCGTCTAGGATTTTCTTGCTGTTCCACGCTCCTCTCGTGCGTAACCTAATCAAACGAGCTTGGTTACTGAAGATTTTAGTTTGACGTATACAACGCGTCCATTATTATCAAATGTTTTGTTTCATATCACTCTAGGCCTAGACCTACAATGCCCTACCTGATGAATTAATTAATAGTAAGCTTAGTTTCAATAATAGGGGAGACGCCTAATCAGACAGTAACAGCGAAATGTTGAGCTACGAGAGAGGGCATTCGTTCACGAATGTTGCCTGGTGTTAATTTTAAGTTGCTTTCAAACACTTTTGTTGAGCAATGCATCTGTGGTTTTACTTAGGTGTAACTTGTGCGTGTGCGAATTATTTATAATCTGCTCGTGTTATAGCTTATTTTACAATGTTTGTAGTCGCTTTACTACATTGTAACGTATGTGCGATTGTCAAATGCAAAGAAGGGCTACTAATTTACTTTACTTTTTCCTGTCCAGACTAAGTTCTCTCCTGTATAGTTCATAACATGCTTATTATGTAGCCTAGTTGCATAATATGTTTATTGAATTGCATATTTCTATTTGCTGTGATTGTACATGTTTGAATTATTCTGTTCTTGTCCGTTGTTCCCGCAGTGCGTTTGCAGGCGGTTCAATAAAGAAAATACTTACTAACTTACTTATTAATGCCTTGCGAGGCATGCAGCTGCTAAAAATAGGTATAGGGGTGCAGCTGCGGCTGCAGCCACCCAGGCTATTACGTGCAAGGCGCGTAAGCCAGAGAAGAGGAGACCGCATCATCTCATCGTCCAATCACAGGGCAGGACAAATTCAAACGGAGGTAGTCGGAACTTTATGACAACAAAAGTTAAAACAGAATGCTTACATTATTAACCGATTTGAAACATTTTTGGCCTATAGTTGAAATTCTGACACGTCTGCAAGAAATGTGGAAGTTAACTTCTCGGGTGAGTGCAATGTCAATCTTTCCGCAATTTGCTGAACTATGCATTGCGTGCGTTTGAGACTAACCCCATGCAGCGTGCGTCAACTACGCAATGATATTCATATTTATTTCAAAATCCAAGTTGTTGATTTGGCGTAATTGCATATTAGGGTCAGGTTAAGCGTCGTGAGGGTCGGTTAGGATCAGGTTAAGTGTCGTGAGTGTCGGTTAGGGTTAGTGTTAGTTCAGTGTCGTCATTAGATACTATACTAAAATCGCTAAAAACTTGCAGCGTGCGTCAATTACGCAATGATATTCATATTTAATTCGCAATGATATTCATATTTAATTCAAAATTCAAGTTGTTGATTTGGCGTAATTGCATATTAGGGTCAGGTTAAGCGTCGTGAGGGTCGGTTAGGATCAGGTTAAGTGTCGTGAGTGTCGGTTTGGGTTAGTGTTAGAGTCAGTGTCGTCATTAGATTATATATATATATATATATATATATATATATATATATATATATACTAAAATCTTTCAGCGTGCGTCAACTACGCAATGATATTCATATTCAATTCAAAATCGAAGTTGTTGATAAAATAAAGTGGCTGCACTTCTATCGTTAACGATGGTCAAGAAACATCTAAGAAAACCTCTTTCATGAAACCCGCGAACATAGGGCACTATATTCACGATTTTGGGTATTTCTTAATTTAGCAGCCTAAACTACGGGATATAGAAACTGAAAATAATTTAGCAACCTAAAATACGGTTTAACCCTAAAATCGCTAAAAAAAACCAGCGGGCCCGTGTTCTGCAATTACGCCGTTGATTTTAATATGTTATATAAAAGCATTTTCTAGAACAAAACACGTAAATGATGTACTCGGTAATGTATTTTCCTAAACGCTATAATTGTACTAAACCGTAAAGACCATCTTTGTGTCTCACAATATGTTTGTCTTTATGTCCGTTTGCTTCTCTTCATGTGTCTCACTGGCAGATGAGTACGACGTCGCCTCGGTCGCCGATATGCGTCAAGTAAACAATGTTGCCGCTGCAAGCTAGAGCAGAATAGAGAGCTCTGATCTACGTCCATCCACATCGAAAGTAAATTAATAAGAAGGTAAGAAAGTTGTAGTGTCCGTTATAACAATTAATAATAATAATAATAATAATAATAATAAAAATAATAATAATAAAATATAAAATAAAGCCACCACTAGGAAACTTTCAAAATACTTGGACCTCCAAGGGACATATCTCTTCGTCCCTCTCGCTGTCGAAACAATGGGTCACATCAACAATGAGGGTCTCGCCTTTGAGTCCGAAATCGGACGCCGGTTTTCAAAGTTATCTGGAGATTTACGCGAAACTGGTTTCCTTTTCCAGAGCATTTCAGTTACAATCCAACGCTGCAACGCCATTGCCTACCAGGGCACCTTGTCAGGACTACCCGGGGCCATGGACCGGCCACCCTAAACAAACTAAAATTGTTCTGTAAAAACTAAATCGAAACCTAAACTTAACACTCCAGATATAATAATAATAATAATAATAATAATTACTTATAATTATTCCGCGGAAGCAGATTTCATCTTTCATCGATCCGTCGTAATATTTTCACGAAGGTGAGTTAGTGTGGGTAAACATAGCTAGTTCAAGCACTGGTACTGAAGGATACAGTGCGTCAGCTTACTGGCGTTGCGAGTGTCAGCCAGGATCAGGAATGCCACTCAAAACTTTTTCCACCTAGATCTAGGTTTTCCGGTCTTCTCCTGGTTTCTAGATTTTTTCGTCAGGATCTAGCTGTTTCTCAGGCGGTTTTGACACATTTTAAGGTAAAAAAAAGCATTTTGAGGCAAAAAAATAGAAAAGACGAGAAAAGTCACAAGATTTCAGTTTTTTGGAGCGAAAGGCTAAAAACGGGATCAGAAATTTTGAGAGAAAGGGGAAAAGGACAATTTATTACTGAAACGATAAGAAAAAATGTCATTAGAAATTTCAAGTACCAAAATTCATGTGTTCTTTTCTGAAAATTCACAATTTAACTTTTTATTGTCTTTTTTCGACTGAATCTGACCTTCAAACATAGAGTGGCATCCCTGGTCAGAATCAAGCCGCACATGTTGTGGGTTGATTATGATCAGTGTCAGAGTTAGTGTTATTGGAAACTGTCCCTGCAATATGGCCTGGAGCTGTATACCCTTATGCTTGTTGTTTTGTTGTTTATATGAATTAAATTATATTAACCCCGTGCAAGATCCCAAACCTTACTCTTTCAGAAAAACACAGATGTAATTGCATCTCCAGTCTCCTTTTTAAGAAGTAATGACACTTATCAAGTGCACATTGTACATATTGCCCCAAAGGCCTCAACCTATACAATTTTTTATAAGTTGTGTTTAAGACACCTTATTGTGTTTAAATAAACGACTTTTTATTGTGCTTTATAGTTGAATGCGTTTTTCGTGGACGATGCTCACCCGTCTTGGAAATACTGGGCTGTAAGTCAGAGCACTCTATTCTGCCAAAATCTGTAGCGGCCATATTTGTTTACTTGCTGCATGTTGGCAACTGACTTGATGTGCTCGTATATTGTCTAGCCATATAAATCACCTATTACAGTGCAACATCAGTTAATCGTATATTGTCTAGCAACTATATAAGTCACCTATTATCGTGCAACATCAATTAATCTTGAAATCTGCTCGCGTACAACGTTAATGTTGCAATAAAGCAAAATTTATGTACCTGGCTTGAAGGTTGTTTGAACTTCACACTTAAACTTTCCCATCAAAATCATGGGATCTATAAAAAAAAGCCTTTATTATGTTCACCTGTCTTCGAAATTCATCTGAAAGGAGTCAGGTGGCATTGTGTTTAGTACAATTGACCTGAAGTCTATGAACAGTCTTGCTATCTGTTTGTCTGTTCCGTTGTACATCTGTCTACCTATATATGTCAACAGTAATTATTACAAAGCAAAATGTCCATTTATTCGTAGCACATTGCCCAGCACTTTGCTCTCGCCATCACTGCTAAGTGAGGCCAGATGAATGCTTCGCTTTATTTTGTAAAATCATAATTATTTGGATAAATTTTAATTTTTTATTGATTCAGGATCTTAAGGAATAACTGGCGTTGAGTTCTTCCTGTGCGACAATGGAAGTGTAGGATACGCTGGAGCTTATATCAAAGGTGAATTAGAATTTGATTATATATTACAGTCTAGTTCCATATTAAACAGAGCGGATTGGAGAAACTGCATTGCCCGATGTGCAGAGCTGCATGGGAAGGTCTAAGGGGTAAGGTCTAGTTCAGTGAACTCGTTGCTGCTGAGTTTGATATGTGGTGGGGAGAATATCTGCCTCACCGGCCCGGGCCCTGAGTTGGGCCTGTTTTAATATTTCAAGATCGTACAACTGCGCGTAGTAGGTCAAACTGCAGGCCTTTAAGCCAGTCACAAGTCAGTATACACATTTTACTGCCAGCGCCACACAGCCAGGGAGAATTCTTATTGCTAATCGTAAATAGCAGGTTTTGACACAATCTTTTGCGAGCAATTTGACCATCAAAGTCTTTGTATCTTTATATGTAAAATACTGGATCTTAGATTCAGAAATCAGCATTATGATTTCCAAGTCAACTTTCAAGTCAGTCTTTAAATCACTCTCATGTAGCAATCTATACTCAACTAGTGGTAAACCTGCATTTCAGTGTAATTTTTTAATTGAACTGATCATGTATTTTAGCATGGGTCTATTTGATTATTTCTCTTTTTCTGACTGCATAAATGAAAGTGGACTGATGCAAATTATTCTTTGTATGTTATGCTATTGTCTTTGAGTGGACTGATGAAAATATACCTGTACAAATGTAATGTGTATTTTTAGAAGCAATTTCTATGATAATAGGAGTTGGATTGAGAGCACATGAACAAATATAAGTTGGGTGGATAACAGTCTTCATGAAAATCATAAAATACCCTGTATTTTAGTATTTTTAATTCTTTAAATTTAAAGAAATAAATATGCTAAAATACAGGGTATTTTCAATGACATAATTAAGTAACCTGAAACATTGCTTAAGGAAGTGTAGCATAATTATGTTGGAGCTTATTCAAAGGTGGCACGAAGCTCCACTTGCAAATAGTTTTATAATAATTTAGATTTCAATTTTATATTCTACTGGAATAATTTTGTGTGAGAACTTGCTCTTGAACGCAGTGACCTTTATATATAATGGTTGAAATTCTATATTTTACTCTGTCTATTTGATGCCTGTACATCAGAGTTCAATTACAATTAGTCGATAAAGACTGTACTTACCTACTTACAGGTGCCTGAGGTAGCTGAATGGATAGATAACGCTGAGCCTGTCACACTATGGAATATGGGTTCAAGACTTCACTCGAGTAGTCAGTGAGTATGAATCTTGAGCAAATCTTTAATTTCTTTAGTGTCATTATAGTTCTTTTTTGCGATCGTGTGTGCTGATACGCTCACTGAAGCTTTAAAATATTTTACGAACAAGAAAAGACAGCATCACAATTTTTGGCAAATTTAGAGTACCTGAGCTGCTCTTTCCAAAGTTGCAAATGTCATTGCTCCACATGTAATCTAACAAACATGGTGAACTTCGACCTTGAAAATTGTCTTCGGAATACAGTTCTATTTTTGGAAGGCCATGAGGCAGTAGACATGCATAAGAAATGAAAATCTTTTGCATTTTTTTGTAGAACACTTACATCTTTATTGGATCCACTCAAGCTTATACCATTTCATCTGAGCTGCAAAAAATATTTACTAGCTTACTTAAAGACTAGCTTATTGAACTTTTAACTTTAATTATTCATTATCTCTTATGTTAACATTTCTGCGTTATTGTCAGATTGTCTTTGCTCATTAAAACGAATATATATATATATATATATATATATATATACATAGCAGTATGAACAGATGCTAAATCTTCTCTAATGCAGCCTCAATCTAACCACACCGGTGCTGCATAGTATGATCAGCAGACATTCGCAAATTATTTTTACCATATTCGGTTGGGTCATAATATCAGTTTTCAACACTAACCATTCTACTCTTCAGCAGGTCATCTAAACAACAAGACTAAACCTCCTGAAAATTTCATTTTAAAGTTATCTGCAATATTAACCCTCGGAGGTTAACCTGGGGTGTTTTTCTCACCCCACTGTCAGTATTTGCCCTGAATTGTTTTACCGCTTTGAAATTTTGCCATGCGCTTTTGTGTATCTGTTCATAGATGATTTCTGCTTAATTCCACATTTTTATATTTTGTTGTTGAATGCATGGTCACGTGACTGACGTCATATAATGGCCATTGCTATTAATAATTTATTTGTGTTGAAGAGGTTTCGACAGTTATCTGCAGCCAATGAAGCTAAACTGATACCAGAATTGATAACAATGTATTGAAAATGATGATAGTGATGATGATAATGAAGAGTTTGTTGATTGTAATGATGTCTCGGAGCTAGATAATGTTGAAATCGATGATGTCATAGACCTAGCCTGTGTGTTGCAACTTGGTATGTGGAAAGCATGCAACAAAGCGTTACTTGTATATAGATGACCGTAGACCCGATGATTACACAATATTTTAACTTAGTTATGTTTCATAGTTTGTCATTTCCATGCTGAACTTGAATTAAGTGTCATTTTTGATCAAACATGGTCTAATTTTATATCATAGGCCTCAAATGTCAAGGCCTTAACTCGCTCTTGTTACTACCATTTGCGTCAGCTGCGAGTCGTGTCTCGCTCTCTGTCTTCCTCTTCCGCTTCCACCTTGGTCCATGGCTTTATTGCCAATCGATTAGATTACTGTTCTTCTCTCTACTTTGGTCTTCCTCAGGTTCGTTTAAGTGGTTTGGAGGGGGTCCTGCGGGCGGCTGCACGCTTGGTGGGTGGCGTCCCTAAGTTTGGTCACATTTCTGACTATATTCGTGATGTCTTACACTGGCTTCCGGTTCAGTCACGCATTTATTTCAGGGTTACTTCTTTTGCTTGGCGCTGCGTCTTGGGCACAGCACCTTCCTATCTCTGTGAGTTCTTCACCTTGACCTCAACTGCTGTGGGTCGCCGATCTCTGCGCTCGGCCTCTAGAGGTGACTTTATGGTTCCTTATGCCCGCACTGCCACTAGGCAGAACAGGGCATTTTCGGTCACTGGACCTTCCGCTTGGAATGACCTTCCCTCTGCGTTCCCACCCTCGGAACATGTCTGGCTCTTTCTATAGATTACTCAAGACTTTTCTTTTTGACCGGGCTTGGGTCGGGAGCGCCTCTGAGTGGACTCCTTGAAGGGGCGCTATATAAATTACATAGATAGATAGATAGAAATGGTGTGGGGTGAAAAATATACCCCAAGTTATCCAATATGTGATTTTTTTATAGGTTAGCCTCCGAAGGTCAATGTAGTTACGAGCTTCTGAATGTTGATGCAAATTTAAACGTGAGTACCATCACTCCAGATGTCGTTGAAATTTAATATCTTGAAAAATACTTAAGAAATGAAGATATTTTCCTCTAATACCATAATAAACATTCTGTGAAATTTTCATTGAAATCTGAGATGGTTAACCTGGAGCCATTTGTTCAATTGAGATGGAAAGACCTTGTCTTTTCTATATGGCCAGGTTCCTGTGGAATGAAAGGCTGCCAAAATTACACCAATTTTTAAATCTGGTAGCAAGAGCCCCATTACCAATTACATACATATTTCTATTCTCCCTTTTTCTAAGATCGTGGAAAAATTTTTATATGACAGACTTCTTACATTTTTGCATAAGTATAATCTTCTGGCCCCAGCGAATATGAATTTAAAAACCACCACTCTACCTTTATGACCCTTAGGGATATTCAGTGTAGCATATCGGAAGCTATGAATAATAATTCTTATTATATTGGATCTTTTTGACCTATCCAAAGCTTTCAATACGGTAGATCACAGAATTCTACCTAAAAAGTTCAAAGGATATGGAATAAGAGGAATAGCCAATGAATGATTTCCTGACTGTCTATGAAATAGAGCTCAGTTTGTATCTGATCCATTTTTTACTACAGTAATAGAACCTGTGGTGTTCCCCAGGGTTCTATTCTTGGCCCTTTTGTTATTCCTTTATAATGTAAATGACTTGTCCACTATATCTTCCTTGTTCAACCTTATGTTGTTCGCTGATGACACAAATTCCTTCATCAACAGTAAGCCTATCACCAATCGATTTCGTAAGAACTCCAAATAATAATTCTAACTCTGGTTTAGAACAAATGAGCTGTCCCTTAGTCTAACTAAAACTAACTACATGGTTTTCTCTGCTAAGTGTAAAACACCCAACCAATAATTTACATATTGCCGTTGATGGAATTCTATTAACCAGTCACCTCAATCAAATTCTAAGATACTAAACATTATCGATTCTCATTTGAATTGGAAAGAACACATTTCACAAATTGCCAAAGAACTAGCTAAGAACATAGGTATACTATGAAAAATAACTCCATAACTTGCGTTCGAACATCCTTTTCAATCTCTATTATACGCTCTTGTCTTTCCGTATTTTTTATTCTGTAATATCTCCTGGAGTGTTATTTACTCTCAAACTATCCACTGTTTGGTTGTACTCAAATAATTGGAACTGTCTACCACATCCATTGGAGATTTAGTAACAAAGACAACTTTAAAATTAACTACACTAGCTTTACTGAGAATCACTTGGCTCCAAAACTGACCTCTGCATGTTTAATTGTATAATGTATATGTACTTTACTAATCTGCTAAAACCTTCTTTTGATAATTATTTTCATTTGGCATCTACTGTGCATCAGCTGTATACTAGAAATGCAGCTAATTTTTTTCTTCTGATTTAGCTAGAATCAATCCGAAACTGTATTCCATTAACTGCCAGGGCCCAAGTCACATTGAACTCCTTGCCTCCGGAAAGTCTGGATGTTACCTCCCTTTCAACTTTGAGCAGTCTCAAGAGAGCTGTTAATTATATCTAATTGAAGAATGACTACTAAAGTGTGTTGTTTATATGACCTGTTTTAACTATTCTGGTTACTGGTGCATGATTTGACCCATGTATCATATAATGGTTTCCTTGTCAACAACCATTTTCCCCATTGTTGCCGCTTCTATGACCTATATTGCCAATATGATCACTTAATTATAAAATCTCAATTTTTTCTTGCATAACTGACTAGCAGTACTTATGTGATTGTATTGAGATAAGTAGTTAATCTATGTATATAATCTGTCTATAATGTTTGCATTGTTTGATCTGACACCTGATAGTTGAACTCGTCTCTTTTGGGCTCCCATTTAAGTGCATCCCTTGCATTACAATGGGCTAATTCTTCTTTCTGTTATTTTAATCATTTATGTTGCTATTTTGTTATGTGTGAAATGTGCAACGGTTGATGCCTTAATAAATGGTTACTTGATTTTAATGATTTATGATTATAAGAGATGTGCTACTTGTTTTTAGACTGCCAATCGAAATTTGGCTACTGGTGTTGTCAGATCCTTCTGTGTTATCAATCCTCTCCAAAGAACTAAGGCAACAGACATTATGGGAAGAAATCCACGTCATTCATCCATGAGATTCTGTCCTTCATCAATTCTGGAGAGATTTGATTTCCCGATGGCAAGTTAGTTATGTGCCTTGTTCAATTTTAGTTGTAACAATCTTTTCATATGTTGCATATGCGATATATGACTTTGCTATGAGGAGTTATACTGGGACACGGTAGCGAATGGATTGGGTGTTGGGCCTGGATTAGGAAGACTATGGGTTCGAGGTTCCACTGAAGTCAATGATGAAGCCGCAACATGGCATCGGAAAAATTAAAGTTTCCTGTCTCTGCTTTTATCAACAGCATCTTTTATATATCCTTGTTCTACACCCTCAGATCTTCTTTCATAAAGTCCATCCAGGTTTTTGGTTACATCCATCAGCTTCTTGTTTCCTTGACTTTGCTGTATAGAGCAGCATCTGGAAGCCTTCTGTTGTCCATTTTGGTCACGTGTTAAAACTACGTGAGCATCTTTTGCCGATCTTGCTTGCCTCTGTCTCTCCGTGTCCCTTTCCCCCGTGTCACATCATTTCGGCTTTTGTCTCTCTTACTTCTGCCCACTATTCTCTACGGCAGTCTCTAGTCTTCTCTATGTTTATTATAGCAGCACCGGGATGACAACGCTACGTTCTTCTTCGTTCCTATCGATATGTTGCTTGTTTTCCATATCAGTGTTCAATCTGCACACACCAACCCAGTTATCTGTTTCATGTCTTTTGTACATAATCGTCCACCTCAAACAGCGAATTGTGGAAGAATGGAATCGTTTTGATCAATGGATTGTTGACAATGCAATCAATGAATGTCGAAAGCGTCTAAGAGCATGCATTTTACATGTTGGAAACTTAAAATTTTCTTTGCCCAAATTTTAATGTGCATAACTTCGGACTCTGTGCGTAGAATTTGATAAAATTTTCGCGAAACATTGATAATTTATCCCTGTAACATTCTCTGAAGTTTTATAGGGTTTCATTTAGAACTGACAAGTATACCGCCAAAACAAAAAGGGTATCAGTTCAATTGAGACCGTGTCTATTCTTCTCAGAATATTTCTGTGACAGGTGCCTAACTACAAATAATTGATATATAGGGCCTCATCGAGCCTGAAGCCACCTGTTCCTTAGCCACCACCTCTTCCACATATCTTTGGCCTGCTGCAGTATCTTGGTGTACTGTACACCTTCACCGGTATGTTCAACGGGCTATTTTCGCGGCAATAACTGCATTATGTTCAGTTGCCCTTCTTGTGTGTTGGTACCATAATGGCGTTTCCTGGTCCACCAGGTATTTCTTTCCTTGGTAGATCTTGTTGCAGAACATTTGCAATTTTTACTGAGTCGCTCTCGCCAGCTTGTGTCATATCTGACATGATATTGTCTTCTTCTGGTGCCTTTCCTGGTTTCAGGTTCCCAATACCTTCATGTGGCCTACTTCGTCTCTGAGTATATCCTGCATTTGTTCCTAACTGTGACTTGCTGGCATCACAGCAGTCAGCACTGCACTATCCACTGAAATTCTTGTTGTTATACAGCTCTTCGTTGCACTGTTTCCACTACTGTTTAGTCTTGTATTTTCCCAGTGGTTTCCATCTGTGACTTTTCTTTGTCTAACCGTGCCTCAGTTTCATTCCTGGAATACCTTCCTTACGCTGTCTTTTTACGCACTACTTCTCCAGACACTCCTCCTTACATCTCTTTGCATACTTTTTTATTTCTGTAGATAATTTGTCCTTTTCTCTGTTTTCCTTGCTATATATGTTTTTACTAGTTGCATGTCTCTTCTCTTGTCACTCCAGCACTTGCCATAGGTTTCTTCTGTTTTTCCTATATTCCAGTACCTGTTGTTCCGCCTCCTTGTAAGTGGTTCAAACTTTTTATGAGGATTAGAAGACACGCGTTCTCCTGAAGATCGGGCTGCCTTGATACTCTTCGTCCATTTCATGCATCAATGCTCGAGGGAGACAGATATACTTGGAACGGATGATTACTTCCGATGCTGAGAACTCTCGACGACGAAGGACCGTCGTCTTCTGTGTAGCTGATGGTATACCAAGCGGCTGCTCCCTGCAGAGCTTTCCACGTATAACGTCTTACAACGTCTGTGGTTGCGGTACACCCTTTCTGGTACTTGTACTGACTGTCATCCTAAATTCGTATTGCTGCACTTTTAGTTCTTTCGAAATCTTCTTCACTACTCTCCGACTTGCCTCGGATCTACTCACAGTTTTCGTTATTTACTATCCCTCTACCTCGTCTGCCTATTCGTACAGACAAGCAGTCTTTCTTGACAAATTTGCTTATCTCCTCACTTTCTTCCACTACTCCCAACAAATTCTTGCTCACTGGCGATTGTCGACAATCGGTTTTTCCTCTTGCATCTGACTTTCTGGACCTCCTGTCATAGACAATCCGTTTCAATACGTCGACTTCCCCGACTCATCCAGAATCACACCCTGGACTTTGTAATTACTTCCACCCCTTCCCTTTATCTCTCAATCTATCATACTCTGTTGAAGTCTGCTCTAAACATAGATGGCCATTACCAGGGTTGACCTTGAGACTGGACCATTTATTCGTGCCCCACCTTCCACTCATTCTTTCCGTTGCACGATCCCTTCCTCAAATATATCATCAACTGTCGACTTGTTTTTAATCTTTCCTCTTCTTTGATGACCTGTCTTGGTACAATTCCGCTCTTTCCGATCTTGGCATTCATGCACCACTCATCAACAAACACAACTTATCCTACCTCAAGGCTTTAAAAACCTTCTGTAGGCACCTTGCGCTACCATAAACTCATTGCTTTGCCGTGAAGAAATACTATTTCACTCATCCAATCCAGCTCCTTCAACCCTCCACATCTCGACTGCTCTTCTGTGGTTCCACTCTTGTCGCCCAGATCCGTGTCTATTAAAATCCGAGGTTCTTAACCGGTGTGTAGCGACTCGCGACTCACTGTTGTGTCACGAATTGACCGGCAGTGACAGTGTGTCTTTTAAACAGGATGTGTGGTTGGTGTGTCGGTAAGAAATGGTGTGTCGCGAATTCTTACGACGTATTTCCGTTCACTGACAGACGTTTTAGTGTTGCACTTCAGCAGACGTAGGCTGCGAGAGTTCATAGCACACTAGTTATCACAATGTAAGCGATATCTCTTAATCTTTTACATTATGCTATTTAACTATATTCTAATTTGTTTTATTGCACCCTGTAGCGGTCATGATGTTAGGCTTATTTGCACATAATTATGGCCTGCGCATGCCAATATGGTATACAGTATACACGAACAACTCTGTCTGATTCAATGCAGCACTCGTGAATAAGCTCGTTCCCATAGCTTGGAAGGTGTGCACTGAGCCTAGCTGCCGTGTTCAGGTGCGATTGTAGGGAGCACATTCGTACCTTGCGAAGGACAGCTTGTAATGAATTACAGTACTGCTATCAATGAGACATCAGACGAAAGCATGGACTATTTATTGTCTATGAAAACAGAATAGACAGGTCTTCCATTGGCGGTGCCTCAGCTGGTAGTAGCAAGAACGCGTTGGGGTCTGAAGATGTGCATAGAAAGTTAAATTGCTGTCAAGTGTTGCACATAAAACATGAAAGAATTATTACAAAGTCTGCAGAGTTCAAAAGGATTTATAAAAGTAATTATAAAATTAGTTAGAGGCACTACGGTGTGCACTCCTATAAAGAGTCGCCACCAATACACTAGAGTTCACACAACATAATCCCTCTACAGTTGATGTTACATTACAATTATCAGTGTTGTTAAAAATTAAGCTAACTGTTTGTAGTAGGACTTTTAATCAAAATTGACCTTTGTTTTCAGGTCTTCCTGTGGCATTACACCGTATCAAGAAGGCCGACCTCATTGGGAAGAGCATATGAAGCATTCCCCCAAAACTCTGTCTCACAGCTGCTGCATCAATGGACATTGTAGTCTAGTGTGGACTTTATAAGACATGTGACATTTGAAGTTTTGTGTTGTTCTCAAATTTTGATCATGCAATAAATATGAATATAAATTATGATTATTGGGGTCCGTGCTTATAATAAATTGTAATAATTTAGCACATTTTTGTGTGAATCAGAATAATAAATTACTCTAAATGAAAGCAAAATCTGGATTACACATGTACACACAGCTAATAATACTTGCAATATATCCACTATAATTGTGTGCAGTTCAAGTACACATTCCGGTGGACTTCAGCACTCAATGCTGTACATTTAAAATGTGCACTTTGGGTGCAAAATGTACTGCTGTTTAATGCACATTTAGTGTGTAGTCAAAGTCACAATTAGTGTGAAGGAAGCCTCCACATTATTGTGTATGTTATAATGGCACAATATTGTGTACTTATGGTGCACACATACTGTAGAGTTATAGTGCACACTTATGTGCAGTTATGGTCCATATTTAGTGTGTAGTTATGGAGCACACTAGTGTGTAGCTATAGTGCACATATAGTGTGTAGTTATGGTGCACAATCAGTGTGTAGCTTAAGAGCACATTTAGTGTGTGACTATGGTGCACACGTAGTGTGTTGCTATTGTGCACACTTAATGTGTATTTATATATTTATGGTGCACACTTAGTGTGCAGGTATGGGTGCACACTTAGTGTGTAGCTAAGATGCACACCTAGTGTGTAAAAATAGTGCACAACTGCACACCTGATGTGTAGTTATATGTGCACTCTTAGTGTGTAGTTAAGGTACACATTTAGTGTGCAGTAGAAAAACTCCACACTAAATTGCACATTTCCGTGGAAGAGTGAGAGCTACACACAGTTGTGGAGGTAAATGTGTAGTAAAACTCCACACTTTTTACGAGAGTGTAACAAACCATGTTTTTGCTCTTAGTGAAAACGAGAGAAGGCCTCCTTCTCTGTCTTAAAACAGACATTGGTGGCGACTGTAAAGTCGCTATCATATATGGTAAATACTGGCGCAAGCCAGCTATACCCATGCCTTGTCCTCCGGGACTCGGCCATTGTACTTTCCCTTCGGGGATTCATCTAGTAAGTTTTTGCAAAAAAGCTGAAAAAAGTACCAGGGATGGCGCTCTGTATAGAGTCCTCCAAGTATATAAGCATCTGCTTATAGAAAGGACCATCCAAGTCGATTTAGTACCGCAATGCGGCACAATAAATCATCCTTATCATATAATTGATTCTCTTACAGTTTTAATAAATGATATATATTTACCATATAATTTAAATTATAATAAATTAGCTGAATGGTATACCAGTGGAGCTCTTCTGAATGGAGGTTCTGGGTTCAAGTCCCAGGTCAAACATAAAAAACGAAAGCTAAATCCAGAAAAGCTCTATAAACGAGTTATCTCTTCCAAATACATCCCAGTATACCTAGGAAGGAACACATTCAAATTGCGTTCACAATGCGTAAGTGATGGTGTAAACCACATCACGGGCAAAAAAGTGAATGCTTGGGTTGGATCGCCCTTTTCAATGACTAATGGGAAGAGCAACACCGGTGGATATGCAATTCTTAGAGTTGCAATCAAAGCATCTCTCAACCTAGAAAATCCTAAGAGAGGTGCTTGCTAAGGGCATTGGAGTTAATCTTGTCGACATCCTGGCTATTAAACAAGTACCGGGAAGGACGGTGACGAACTCCATCAGCTCTCCTTTGGCAACTCTTGGGATCTATCAATATGACAACTCATACTTGATACTGATCTCCCGAAAAGGTCTTAAGAAACTTGAGACCGGGCTGTCAAAAGAGGACTCTTCGATACACACTTGGCTGTTTGTGCATGAAAAACACATGGCCAGGTCTTTCGAAGAGTTAGTTGCCGCAATGGAGATGTTAGGGGGGGTTAGACGTGCCGCTGACACGCAGTACCTGAACAACAAAGAACTCTTCATGCGGAGGAGATGGGCAGAGGTAAGAACCTTCTGCTCTGAAGCCTCGAACGGCATTCTACTTTCCAATGAGCTTGCTACTATAGCAGGTAAAATTGCATTGGACAAGAGTAGAACAAAAGCCGAAGTTGACCTGGCGAATGCAGTGCTATCCTCATACAATGAGCGATCCGCAATTGCCAGAGACATGGCCGATGAAATGAATGGTCGAGTGTTTATAGAAGAAATGCTACCTAAGGGAGTAAGAACTCCGCCATTCATTGAACCATCAATTCTCTATCCGACGGAAACTCTTACTGAGAAACCGAAAGGAAAGAAACAGAAGAAGTGTGAAAAGACTAAGAAAATAAATTCTGAACTTTATTCTTCTTCATTTAAAGTGCTTCCAGTAAAAGACTCTTGCAGAGGTAAGAGTCAAGAACTGGCAAGCACAATTACCAATTTACAAACTTCAAAGAGTTTTGAAATAAAATTGGCTTGGCTTGATGAGATTGTCACATATGATCTCAATCTATCAAAATGCCGGAAACTTAATTGGGACATATCCCATGAGTTGGAGGTGTGTGATAGAATCTTCACAGACGAACACACACAACCCAAACGGCGTAAGCGATCTCCGGATAAACCCAAGGAGATTCAAATTAGCATCACGGAAGAAGGTAACAAACCTTCCTCCGATACTTAATGTCCCCCACAGAGGCTAGAAACACAACTAGCCTCCTGGACAAAAATATAAATGGTGCAATCGACACGGACCAATCATTAGAACAACAGTTTTTCTATTTGGGCCTAAGTCGAAAAGAACTAATCGTCTATCCACGATGTTCTCGGATTTCCCAAAATGGAAATAGTATAATTAATACTATCAGGGAAGCAAAGGCAAACCACAAAAAACTCAGAAATGAGGATCTACATAGCTTCATAATCAATTCAAGCGACATCGGGTTTCTGACCAGCATGTACATGAATTTGAGGAAAGAAGATCTATGTGTGGATGCTATGATTACAAAACGAATTCAAAAGAAAGGCACAGCCAAGTATTTAAGAATAAATTTTGTAAAAACACAGGATGGCTCATACAACCAAATGATGCATAACATTCTGCAATGCATCCAATTAATGGATGGTGTCCGAATAAGATACCAGCACATTAATCCGAATGTAATAGTCAAGGTAGTACAACCACATAGGATTAATAATATCCGCGTGATAACTATCAACATAAATGGGATGGCCTCAAAAAAAGAGGAGCTAGAGTACCTTCTTAAGTTCTACATGCCAGAAGTGGTGTGTATACAAGAAACTAAGAACAAAGGACCAGCTAAAACATACCTTCAAGGATATCGATCATTGGAATCATTTCAAGGTCCAAATAGTCATGGACTCTACATAGGAATACGTTCTTCTCTCAGTGGAAGCTCAAGTACTATTTTTGAAGATTCAAATATCTTAGGTGTCAAACTGACTATTGACACAGAAAGTCTTTCGATATTTAATATCTATAGACACAATTCGGGATCTCCAGATCTGAGAAAAAGCACTCTTGAAAAGATTGCAGAAATTCTCAGGTCTCAAAGTCAGCAAAAGGCTTTAATAATAGGAGACTGGAATACAACTCCCATGTCGTTGAATAAAGGACTTGGGAGTAAAGCACACCTATATGGCATAGAAACTATTCCTACCAAAGGAACAAGACTGAATGCCCTAACAGGTGTAAACACTAATAGAGTAATTGATTATGCTATTAGTAACTGGGATGGACTGATTCTAAATCAAAAGGCCTGTCGCCCACTGACGGTAACAGACCACGTCCCAATGCGTATCACTCTAAACCTCGTTGGTGAGGATAGAGAGGCAACAGCTAAAGAAGTTGTGCTCAGAGACAAACTTGTTGGAGAACAGGCACAAAGTCTAAAACGTGACACTTCCTTAGCCAATGAGTTGGTAGATCTTGGTGAGCGACTGAGAACCTCACTCAGAAAGCTTAATTTGATAAAAACTATCAATCCAAACCAACCAACTCACATATTCTTGAACAAAGAGATCAGAATCCTGATTAAAGAGAAGTTGTCTCTTGAAAAGGAAGTCTGGAACAATCTAAAACCAGCAGAAGATCTTGAGTCTAAGAAAATAGAACTACGTAAGGCTATTAAAAAAGCCAGATCACATAGTAGAAATAAATTCTACAATAGTGGTCTTGAGTATCTCAGGACTCGTGACATACGTAGATCATGGTTATGGGCTAAGAAACTCATATCAAAAAGGTCAATTGGAGCATCCTTTGGGCCCACTCTTACTAAAGACGGGGGACTCACTGTATGCAAGGAGGAAATCCTGAATGCATGGAAAGTACACTTTGAATCTCTTGGAGCAGCTGAGGTTGACCATCCCGATTTCATTCCAAAACAATCCATTGATCGGTTATGTCACCGATCAAATGGGAAGAGGTTGTATTCGAACTTAAAAAGTTGCGTAACAACAAAGCTGCCAGTGACGACATGATCCCATGTGAAGTCTATAAACTAGCAACAAATATTAGAGCAGAACCAACATGTGAGTTGGGAAAAGCAATATTAAAAATGATCCACCAGGTCTATGAAACAGGGACAATTCCAGATTATTGGAATTCCTGTACTCTAGTACCAATCTTTAAAAAAGGTGATCAAAGAGATCCAGAGAATTACCGAGGTATTGCCATAATCAATACGCTTGAAAAAGTTCTCTGTAAGATCTTAGCAAGACGAGTGCAACTTATCAATGAAAGCTACAATCTTGTCAGGAAGGAGCAAGCAGGCTTTGAACGATTAGAAGAATGTCTTGGTCAGGCAACTGCACTCCTAGAAATCTGTCAGAGAAGAACAAACAAGGGACTTCAAACCCACGTCTGCTTCCTAGACCTGAGAAAGGCGTATGACCTAGTCCCACATAAGAGACTATTTCAAAAGCTCACGGGAAAAGGACTGGGACCTAAGTTTATGAAATTCTTCGAAAATATGTACAGAGATACGAGAACTCGGGTGAGAATCGGAAACGAACACACAGAAGCATTCTCAATAAGGCGAGGCGTCCGGCAAGGATGTCCGACATCGCCAATTATATTTAACATGTACATAGATGACATGTTAAATGATATGACTGGAGTGTCTATACCAGGTATAAATCTAAAAATCCCTGGATTGCACTTCGCAGACGACACTGTTTTAATTGCAGACTCTGCCAGCCAACTCCAGGAAAACCTGAATAAGGTAGAGGACTGGCTGCACCAGAACTGCATGGAAATAAACGTGTCAAAATGTGGAACAATGGTGTTTAATACATCTGAACCACCAACTCTTTGCTTTAGAGGTGATCCAATACCAATGGTAGACAAATATGTCTATCTTGGTGCGGAAATCAACAAAGACCTTGACTTGCCCAAAATGGCTAGTTATAGAGTCGATAGAGCAAAGAGAACATTAGGATCACTTAGTGCATTACTGCATAATAAACATGTAGCACTATGCTACAAAGTGATGCTAATCAAAGTCTTGTTATACACAACGACTGTATTTGGCTGCGAGGTCTTCGGCATGTGTACTGACCGAATGAAAAGACTAAAAACCGTAATCGATAAAGGAATACAGACAATTGTCAAGGTTCCAAATTTCTGTAGAATTCGTACCTACAGGGAACTATCAATTCCATCTTTGGCAGAGCATGCCGCTCGAATGAGAGCACGTGCATATGCAAAGTGGAGCCATTCAACCAAGATAATTGGAGACCTGATCCGGTCGACCGCCTATGTAAAAACAAGAAAGCGGTCCTGGACAATGCAATCCAAAGTCTGGTTGAAAACTTGCAAGATTGACATCTCTCAATCAGCAACTGAAATAAGTATGCTAGCTGCAGAAATTGTTCGCAAAAGGGAAGAGTCTTCTTGCAAGACAAAAGCATTCCTAGACGGAAAGCAATTTGGATTCGGTAATTGTCGACAGGCTCTAAAATTAGAACTGACAGGCCGATATCCTCGTTGGGTCATTGAAACCTATATCAGGTTGAAAACCCGGACATTTGCATATACGGATCAATTGATCCACGCAGGTGTTGTGAATTCAAAAATGAAACAACATTGTGCAGTATGCAAACAGCATGTCAAGGACGAGCTGAAACATTACCTCGCCAAGTGTAGTAAGTTCGATGAGGAAAGAACCTTAATCCTTGACATAGATAAAATAAAAAATTCCCTGCAATTAGATCCATCATATGAAAAGTACGATGAAGAATTAGTAGGAAGCATCTTTGGGAAAGATGATCCGACGTCTGGAGAGACGTTTCTCCAAAAAAAGCAGAACTTGTTCGAGTTTATAAAGGCGACGGTTGCTAAAAGACGAAGCGAAATAAGAAACATAAAGTAGCTTCATACTCATTATATATCGGAATTGGTGACATCACATCAATGTTGATGATGAGGTAGCTGATGCAGTCAGATCCTCAAATGCTTGCCCTAGCAAATAAGGGAGATCCCAACAATCAAAGCGCAAGTAGCGTATGATAGGGCTGAAGCCCAAAATTTATCTGTACGACGGGGGAGTTTTCAGTTTAAACATCGTGAGGAATATATTAATAGACTTTCTCCTCCCTGCAAAAATGAAGCAGGTATAAAATAAAATAGATTTATTATTATTATTTTAATGTTCCCTTTTTGCTACCGTATAAACACGTCATTAAAAGATATTACACAAGCGCTGTAATAGAAGAGAATTGGCATACACTTACAGGAGATCCTGTTGATACATATCACATAGAAACAGATTATTGCAATAGAAACAAGCAGAAAGATACTCCAAAGTCTATGATAGATCTGTTGGGAGATATTTATAAAAATGGAAATGATGATGTTAAGAGAGCAATGAACAAGAGTCTTACAGAAAGTAAAGGAGAAATCCTTAATACGAATTGGGAAGAAGTTGTAAATGTAGTTCCAAAGAAGAAATAAATTTTTAAAAAAATATTTTAATTCCTTATGAAAGCACCTTCAGAAGTAAAACCAACAATATTTAAAAATATACAAGAGAGCATAAAATCATTTATAGAGTTGCATAGAACAATATTTGAAGCATCTTCTAGAAAGACTCTCGAGATTGAAGCATCTTCTAGAAAGACTCTCGAGATTGAAGCATCTTCTAGAAAGACTCTCGAGATTGAAGCAAGATTGGGAAATATCATCAACAAGATAACAGGCGATAGACTGCTACTAGAAGCAGATGCACCTGTGATATTCAATAAACTTCCAATAGAATGCAGATTTAATGGCGCAGTTTCCGAAAGAGATTTTACACGTTCTACAAATCTACTTTCAAATTGTCTTTCATGCATAGATTCTATGGATACAGTCAGTATATATAAAGGTATTAGAAAAATTGAATTAAATGGTAAAGAAACATATGAAAAAAAGATTCGAATAGCAGATTTGAATATTTACATTCCAAATTCATTATATGACATACGAATTAGCATATCAAGTGAAGAGAAGATATCTTCATATGAAGAATATACAGGGGAATCAGGTAATTCGGATTTAAATGCTCTTAAATTTAGTAGAAGAAGAGTCAGAAAATCTTTTTCTTATGAATCTTTTATTTATGATCTTACAAAAATTATTGTATCTAAAAAAGAAACAATTTATGAAATTGAATTAGAAATGAAAGATGGAAATATAAACAAATTTATTGATTTGTTATTGAATCTTCCGTCATTTTAATATTTATTATGATTTTATTGAATATTTATTATGATTTTAATATTAATTAGATTTTAAAAATAAATTCATACTATAATTTTAAAAACAATTTCTATTATAAAACAAATTTTATTGAATAGTTACTATAAAATATAAAATAGCACAAACAATGTAAATAGCAATGCAGCTGTTCCGTATAAAAAATAATATTTGAATGACTTAAATCTATTTCCATCATAGGAAACCAATCTATTGAAGTTTCGTCTTAAAAGCATAAGAGAACTTTGCATAGGATTTGATGTATTTTTAATTCTTTGATTTTGATCATTAATTATGCTTCCTAAGTCATCTGAGAATTTTTTAATATGTCTAAGCTTTCCTATCATTTTCTCTTGTTCATCTGAGAATTCTTCATTTTGATTGTAGTAATTTAAAAGTTCATCATTATTCATAATGTTAGGGGTGATTTAAAAGATTATAAGCAGAATGATATATTATAGAGCACACCAATTACTACACACAATACAAATATATTTATAAATGTAAGAAAAATGTAAATGTGAGAAAAATGTAAATATAAGAAAAATGTAAATGTGAGAAAAATATAAATGAGAGAAAAATGTAAATATAAGAAAAATAATTTTATTATCTCGTTTTACGTGACTCTCTAACACAGTCTCGTAACTGCAAATAGTCACCTTCTCTTACAGGCCCATAAATTGCCCTAATCAAGATTTTTTGGGAGTCCGCGAGCTGTACACGGCATTGTTGCACGCTTCCACCACGGCCTGTCCTTCCTAACACATTCAATACAAGTGCAAGATACTGTTCATCAATTTCTCCTGTCTGTTCTCCCCCAACCATCTTTTTGGAATCTTTTGTTGACATTGGGTAAAATTTTTATACAAAAATTTACAATTATTCTTATTAGAAATTGACATATACTAAAAATCTGATTTTTAGGAATTGAACAGGCAAGGCATTTTAATATACAATAATTTTTTATTGATTTGTTAAAGCACAGTTCGATAAACGTACTTTAAGCATTCTAAACAAAGTAATATAACATATTTAACAATATAAAAGGCGTAGTTATTTTTGTATTGTTTACTTAAATAGTTGCTTTTCAATTTAAATAGTTGCTTTTGTATTGTTTGATGAATATTTCTTTACTATTTCCATTGCAACAACATTTCTAAATAAATATAAAAGCAATGCTCCTATAGAAACTATAAAAATAAACAAAAATGTTACAATAAGCGGATTGTCTTTCATAAAAGACAATAAGATTGGTAAAAGTTCGGTGGTGGATTTTCCATTATCTTTTTTAACATGTTTTGTAGGATCTTTTAATAGAACTGCCCGGGTATATTCATAAATGGGTTTAGAATCTACAAAAAAGATTTCAGGGATATTTAAAAGTGAAAATCTTGACAGTGGGATTTTTTTAATGTATTTTGTATGTTCACCTGCCTTTATAAATTTAATTGGCATATCCCACAGATCCGATATTTCAAAATTTTCATATTTAATTATATTATTTCCATAGACCATCCATTGAAATGCATTCCGCTTTATTACCAAACTAGATCCACGGATTCGAAATGGGATGCAAGGCACTAGAATATGTGGATCGCTTTGGTAAACAAAGTTGCGGCATGGAATACCAGCACCATTGACATATGGACATATCCATTTTTGGTTATCAAAAAATTCTTCTTCCTCTTTGGCATTTGACGTACTAGAATCTACACAATCATCTTGAGTATGATTGGAACTATCAGGTTCGTTTTCATTTGAATTTTCGATTTCAGATTCTTCCATATACCAATCTGTAATTTCAATTTCCTTCTTTGGGTTTATGGTATTTTCCATACCATCAACCACGTCTTCTTCTACGATAATATCTTTTACTATGGCAGACTCATCCTTTAAATTTTCTAGTTCTATAACACACCATTTTGTAACAAGATTGGACAGAAGAGATAGGTTGACCATTGTACGAGCATAACAATATGCATGCATAGAAGGTTTGTCTCCCATAGCAAACCTGTAGCTTTTTTTCTGTATTTTCCCGTGGAATTCACACTCGGAGCTGTCCTTTCCCAATAGTTCATTTACGCAGTCAAAACAAAACACAAATGCAACATAATTCAAAATAATTGTATAAAGATATTTCATTTAAGGGTTTTTAAATAAATTTCTATATTAGACAGATAAATAATATCAAGATGGAAAATAGGCTCAATAAACATCACTTATTAATTCAGATTGCTGTTGCCGGCAAATTGCATGGAGTTATAACAGTTCCAATTGGTGATTTTTCTAATAACGGACATTGAAATGTTTGACATTAAATGTGGATAGAAATTTTTGATACAAATAATGTGTGGTCTTCACTGGTTAAGATAAATCTCAAGTACCGGGATGAAATCAAGAAACTGAAATCTCAAAGAATACTGTCTTTTGCAGTATGCTGGTGTTGCCCACCGAATTTAAATCACTCCTTTGATTGCTATGTCTGATTCGGCAGTCGCCGATTAAATATTAATGATACTTAAGCTTTTCTGATATGAGTAATAATTTCAAGAAAGGAAATAAAAACAGCATTGACAACATTATTAGTTAATATGCATCAAAATCAAGATTCTTATAGAAATATATTAAAAACCCATTGTTATTAATCCACTATAAGATGGCATCATACATTGAAATAGGTTTTTGTAAAAATTTCATTTGAGTATGGAAACCATGTCAAAAAAATTAAGAACTAGTTCTTAGTACAATATACTTGAGAGGCACCAGTTCTAATCCCACACAGTGCCCATTTACAAAAAAGCATGGCAAACCAATATAAAATATAGATGACCAAATATAAACCTTAGTGAAAACGAGCATACCGTATTAATGTGAAGTATTGGCTCATGTAAAAAAGGGCCATGGAATGTTAACTGTCAATTATACATAAAAGTATAATACAACGATAGAAAGACTGGTTACAAAAAGAGACAGATTTCCTGGAGACAAGGCCCATGGCAGTTCTAAGTGAACTGGACTTCGACGAGTATAAATCTTATAGTACTATTAACAAAATATGGTAATAGTTTCTATGGAAGATTTCTCTTGGTGCAAAAAGTGAACTGGACTTCGACGAGTATAAATCTTATAGTACTATTAACAAAATATGGAAGATTTCTCTTGGTGCAAAAAAACACAGTGAATTTTTTTAGTATTTATTTGTAAGTTTGTTGGTAGGAACATTTTAAATTAAAAAGTCATAACTAAATGGATTTATTGTCAAATTAACGGTTTTATTTATGACTATAATTTAATAATTAAAGCACATGGACATAGTTCTATAAAATTCATTTAAAAATCTAAAATAAGTTAATCGAATTCAATAATATATGCTTTAAGTAGTAAAAAAAAGAAGGATTCTACGAAATATTTAAATTGTTATTGAGAATATTTAAAATTAATTATTTTATAATTCGCGCAGTATATTTTATTTATTGTAAAAGACAAAGCAGAACATAAATTATTGTATAAAAATGTTAGAAGTTATATTAAAAATTATTCTTTTAAAAAGAATTTTATAATAATATTGAATTTAGTTGAATAATATTGAAATTAATCAAATAATATTGAATTTAGTTAAATAATATTGAAATTAGTTAAATAATATTGAATTTAGTTGAATAATATTGAATTTAGTTGAATAATATTGAAATTAGTTAAATAATATTTGACTAATTTCAATTAATCGATGAAAGTTATTTATTTTGCACAACTTTTCAATCATTCAGTGCACTTCGTAAGCTGTCTCGGATGTTATAGCAAATATTTATTATTCACTAATTGAATATTTCTTACTGTAAAGAAGCAGCACTTCTAAATATTTATAATAACATTTTATATTTATTCACTGTTACTCTCACTGGTCTCTTCTTTTCTTGATACTTTCTTGACAAAGTCTTCTATTTCTCCCATCACATGGTCTGGCAATGTATGGAAATTCACTTCTATCTCGTCATTTCCTACGTAAGTAAAGTTCGAGCAATTTCTCTGAATAATCTCCACAATCTTGTCGCATTCATCTCTCGACATATTAAAAATTGCTGTACCAAGACGTTCCCTATCAAGCAACGAAAACACGTGTCGTCCTGTTGCTTTCTCTTTTGCCTCTTCTAATACGACAAGTTTTGCTGTAAGTTCAGAAATCTTCTTGCGGAGATCCTCGATTTCCTGTTCGGGATTTCCTTTATTATTTGCTTTGAACAGCTTTTCAAATTCAACTCCTAATTTATAAATCTCACTATTTTCTGGATTATATAGTTTGCAGTTAGATACAATCAGGGACAGATCATCAAGCATCTCATTCATCCCGCCATACTGTCGGTTGCTTAGCTTCTCTCGTATTTTGTCAAGTGACATTGGTATCTTTACTATTGAGAGATATCCAGGTGCTTCTGTCTCGGACACAGGACTCTGGAAGGGCCAGGAGACTTTTTTGTTTTTTGGTTTTTCAAGCTCATTTAAGAGTGCAAGTGCATTTTCATAGTCTTCCATTGGTTCTGCAGGCGCCTTCACGTTTTTTTTTGGCGCTGCTGCCACCGTGCTTTGATATGCTATATGCTCGTTCAGCAGACTCTCAAGTTCTTTCCCCATAAGACTGACTGGATTTTCTTTTCCGTTATATAAATAACAGTTATCAAGCATAAGTTGAATGTCGTTATAGACTTCTTCATTGGTAGCATATTCCTTTTTGTCCAGCTTTTTGCGTATATAAGAAAGATCCATTGGTTTCTTAACAACATCCGGATAGTCTGGAATGTTAAGTGCAACTGGATCAACCGGCTTTAGAAAAGGACCGGCATTTGAATTTTTCTTTAATTTTGCAAATAATGCATTACAGGCTTTCATGTCGATTGAAGCTTCATTGTCTGCCATAGGGATAAAAATTTAAATTCTGTTTTTCTATAAATCAATTATTTAAATTTTATTGGTTAGTCAGTTAGAAATATTTGTAAATTTTATTAGTCAGTCAGTTAGAAATATTTTATAAATATTTAAATTTTATTATAAATCAATTATTTAGAAATTTTCGTATTGCCAGAATTATCTACGGATTTTATTTATTTAGGCTCAACTACCTAAAAATGCTATATTTAAATTTTATTCTCTAAAATACAAATAATAACAGTAAATATTTTACCCATGAAAAAAAACACCAAAAGAATATGTAAGTTCTTCCTGGAAGGACGCTGTGAGCAACCAAGATGCACCTTTCCGCATCCTCCAGATTATCCATTCTATGCATATTCTGGATATGGGTTTGACATTCATCCTGACGAATTGCGCCTGGCTGTTTGTTCCAACGAGCAGATGGCTCAGGAGGCAGATAAACAATGGATAGACAACTACGTAGAATACCACAGGCGAAATAGCAAATGGCTGAGAGGATATGCAATTCCCTATGATGAGATATGCATGCCTTTTAATCCGCAAAGAGTATATGGAGAGATAAAACAAATACTTGATTCTCAGCAAGGACAACCTGGATATGATTCTCAGCAAGGACAATTTGGATATGATTCTCAGCAAAGACAATTTGGATATGATAATAGAAACCAATCTGGATATGGTAACAGAAATTATAATCCAGATAATAAAAATTACAATCCAGACAACAGAAATTACAATTCAGACAATAAAAATTATAATTCAGACAATAAAAATTACAATCCAGACAACAGAAATTACAATTCAGACAATAAAAATTATAATTCAGATAATAAAAATTACAATCCAGACAATAAAAATTATAACGGAAATGGTTTTAATGATAGAAACTACGTTAATAATAGAAATTATTCTCAACGTGGATATAACCAAAGAGATGGATACAAATCATCCAACACTTTTGGGCAGAGAGATTACAAATATAGTGATCAAAGAGGAAATTATGATGACAAAAGAGAGTATGACAGTCAAAGAGAATCAGACAGCAGGAACTATTCATTTATTCCACCTGCCGATAGTTCACATTCTAAGCCAACTGATTCCCCAGATTATAAGGAATTTAATATTCCATACAAATGAATTGATCATGTTTTAATTTAATAAATTTAATATTTTTTGTTAATAATATTTAAAATAGAATTTTATAATATAAACTGTTTTTAAAATACAATATTAAATACATACAATAAATTATACAATATTAAATACATACAATAAAAATTATACAATATTAAAATATACAATATTAAAATATACAATAAAATACAATAAAAAATATACAATATTAAATACATACAATAAAAAATATACAATATTAAATACATATAACTAAAAATATACAATATTAAATACATATAACTAAAAATATACAATATTAAATACATACAATAAAAAATATACAATATTAAATACATATAACTAAAAATATACAATATTAAATACATACAATAAAAATACATACAATAAAATACAATAAAAAATTTGTAGCAAAAAAATAAAACTTTTAAAAATTTGTCCCCCAATGGGAAGAAGGCCAAACAAGTGTTATAGAGCACTCAATAAGAAGGCATACATTAAATCTAAGTATTGCAGGGCAGGTCCAGAAAGCAAACTGTCTATCCATGACCATGGAAACAGAAAGGCTTCTGCAGATGCATTCCCCGCCAGAATAAATTTGATTTCTATGGAGGCAGAGCATCTTTCTTCAGAGGCACTTGAATCATGCAGAGTTGCGGCCAACAAGTATCTTGTCAAAAACATTGGAAAAGACAACTTCCACATGCGTGTGTGCCCACAGCCAACAACTGTTCTTAGAATCAACAAGATGTTGACATGTGCAGGAGCAGACAGATTGCAGACAGGAATGAGAAACTCCTTTGGAAAGCCATATGGACGAGCTGCTCGTATATTTGTAGGCAGACACATCATCAATGTAAGAACTAGAGATGCAAATATTGCACAGGCAAAAGAGGCACTTAGAAGAGCAAAGAATAAGCTTCCAGGAAAGCAAGAGATCCATTTCTCTGAGACCCACGGATTTACAGGACTTTCTAGAAACGACTTTACAGAACTTAAAAACAAAGGATTGCTAATTGCAGTAGGAGGATCTGTAAGTGTGATCAAAGCCAAAGGATCCATCGAAGAGTATATTTCTAAAAGAGAACGTGCCATAACCAATTAAATTGTTTGTTAAGATAATTTTAAGTTAGTTTAGTTTGAAAAATTTATAAGATTTAACAAAATGAAATAATTTATATCCTCATGCTTGCTATTTCACAGTTTTATTACAATATATTTAGAATGTATTGCACTATCGAAATCCAATCCGTGCATATAACTGATTATAGCAGAACATTTGTATCAAATATAGAAGTAGATGATTCTAATTATTGTTTTGGTCTGAATATTAAAGATTCTGTATATATATGTGATGCAAGTATAGAAAATTGTGAAAATGGGGATATGTTTCACTTAAATAACGACAATTCTAAAATTAAAATTATTTATTCTAAAAAAAATACTCTTACTGATAAATTAGACGGTTATATTGATTTCGAAATAATACGGTCTTTAATGAGATGGTACATACAAAGAGAACCAAATGAAAGGACATACGATATTCGTGTTGACTATGCAATAAACGAAATGGAAATGAAATATATTGAGATGATGAATTCCAACAGCATTTTATTCTACAATAATCTGAATAAATCTACAAATCAACATGCAAATGAGGAATTTATAAGCAATAAGCGGAAATGCCTTGTTGAATGTATTTTAGAACTGTGCAAAGCATCCAAAATTGAAATTCAAATTTCCAAAGAATTTTTTAAAACCAACTTTGGAAATACAAAGTTCAGAATTTGTATATGTGCAGTTACAGGTAAAAAGGCGTGTGATATTTATCACAGTGCTGCAATGAGTTATAATGATGGACTCATAACTTTTTGTTATTGTGAATATTTGAAGGTTTTAAAAAATATAATTTTAAATGAAAATAGAGATATCGAGTTGTGTTCTAAATATTATTGCATTAAAAATATCTTGATATCTCCATATAAAGATATTTTTAATTACACCGATGTAACTTATAGAGATACGCTTTATAAGAAATATATAGGAAATATACCAATTATTAGAAAAAGAATTAAAAGACTATGTTTGGAAAATATACATAAAAAACAATTTTATAGAAATAAGAAAAAATGCATAAAAAATATATACAAAAAAACAATATTTTTTTATATTGCAATAATAATTATAATTATTTGCATATATATTTTAAATTATATCAATCAATATATTTTAATAAAATATATTGATTGATAAATAGTTTATTTGTGTTAGTTACGATAGTTATATACCATAAAACATGTTACATTTAACAATGTTGAGTATTGCTATATTTTTAATAAGCAATAATTTTTTATAGAATAATTTTTAATAAACAATAATTTTTTTATAGAATAATTTTTAATAAACAATAATTTTTTTATAGAATAATTTTTAATAAACAATAATTTTTTATAGAATAAAATAATTTCTCCTTATGATTTTGTATATTTTATTTAAATTTATTAAAAGCAATAAAATAGAGGTAGAATCAACCAAAACTGCCGAAGGTGAACATATCTTTATATTAAAACTGCTTGCAAATGAATATATTGCCGGGATTAGCATGATTGATCTTAATATTATAGATAATAATAATATAGATAATGATATAAATGATATAAATGATATAAATGATATAAATGATATAAATGATATAAATGATATAAATGATATAAATGATATAAATGATATAAATGATATAAATGATATAAATGATATAAATGATATAAATGATATAAATGATATAAATGATATAAATGATATAAATGATATAAATGATATAAATGATATAAATGATATAAATGATATAAATGATATAAATGATATAAATGATATAAATGATATAAATGATATAAATGATATAAATGATATAAATGATATAAATGATATAAATGATATAAATGATATAAATGATATAAATGATATAAATGATATAAATGATATAAATGATATAAATGATATAAATGATATAAATGATATAAATGATATAAATGATATAAATGATATAAATGATATAAATGATATAAATGATATAAATGATATAAATGATATAAATGATATAGATAATAACGATATATTAGCATACGCAGAAAGAAGTCCATTCAGCAATAAAAATATGTTGGATGACTCACCAAACGGAAATTTAATCTATAATACGTTTTATAATGATTGCTTAAAGATGGATGCTTTATCAAGCCATCCGAATGATATTGGCTTGAAAGCTGCTGAAGCTATTAAGGCATTGAAGTATGCAGTTTCATATTCACGTATGAAAAATGCAAATAATATGTTTTACAACGATTCTACGGAACAAATGTCATTGACAAAAATAAAAATAGCATTGTGGGAGAAACTGCAAAATATACAAAGCAGCTCTACAGAGGAAACGATTAACAAGATTTTATATGAAAATTTAGCTACAAGAAAAATTCTGATAATATTTAAAAGTAATTTTAAATTTCCAGAAGTATTTAGATTTTCTTGTCAAGTTGTAGCTAAGGATGAACAAGAAAACAAATATTACAATAAAAGCATATTCAGCAATAAAATACTCAACGGCTCTACAGTCATGCCAGAAATTTTGTTGGATAACGATTTTAATTATGTAGATTTTGTATCCCACTACACAAATAAAGAATATGTTGTGGCGTATAATAAAGGAGAAGATGTAAGTAGGAAACGCTTAATTTATAAAAAATATATTGAAAATCCCATCCCAGCTGCCAGATATCGACTTAAAAGAATATCTAAAAAGGATTTTGCAAAATATTTTTTTGAAAGAAATATTCCTATTAAGAAAAACAAAGCTTTCAAGCAAATTAATTATATTACAAAATTATACGTTACAATTTCAGTTCAAGCCGTTGCAATAATAATATTGACAGGGATTGAACGCTTATTAAATAATCATACAGAACCCTCATTTCAATAGGCTGTAGACACAGAACTATTGTAGCCAAACACGGGCATATATTATCACGTCTATTTATAGTAACTTGTCATAAAATATTGCATGCAATAAGCTTTCACCTAATAATTAATTGTAAACATACCAAACAAAATATTATAAGTATGATAGTTTACTAATTTTAAAATATTATTAATAGTTTATTAATTTAAAATATTATTAATATGAATAATTTAAAATATTATGAATAGCTAAATTTTTTTAAATAAAAATTGTACTTCTGTATAGTTTATTAATTTAGTTTCCTCACACAGATGCATTATGTATCAGAACAACTTCCATGTGCTTTATCGAGGTGGTATTTAAGACCATTTCTCGATGTATATGATTTTTTACATATTTTAAATGGACATATAAATGGCTTAAGAACACTTTTATCCCCGTTTTTGTGTCCGTTTGCAGTGTGATAGCGCAGGCCATAGTTACTTCCATATGATTTGTCGCAGCCTTCAACTTCACAGACAAATTCTTTTTTTTTTGACTCTGCTGTAAATGGCACTTCAAAAAACTGAATAGGGGTCGGATTATCTCTGTCTTCGTACAACAGTTCAAGAAAGCCATCGCAGAAACAGGCTTCCCAGTGTAAACGCTCAATTTCTGTCTTAAACCAATGTTTTCTTTTTTGATACAGGACTCTCATTTTTGCCTTAAATTCATCGACTGTATACATATCTCGATGCTCGTCGGTCACCTGATCAAAATACAAAATTTCTTCCTCTGGCTCAGCCTTAAAAAACTTCATATTAAGGGGTTAAAAAAATATTTTTTTTAATGAGTAAATTTTTAAATTGATAATTAAAACGACATATTGAACAATTTTAAGAAATACAACCAGCTGGTATGGTATTATTAAAAACATATTATGTATTCAAAGCAGTATTATTAAAAATATTTTTTAATAATTTTTAAATTGATAATTAAAACGACATATTGAACAATTTTAAGAAATACAACCAGCTGGTATGGTATTATTAAAAACATATTGATATCATTAAAAACATATTGATATCATTAAAAACATACCATGTAGATGTGTACTATGATACATCATTAAAATTTTAAGAGAATTATCTGAATGTATAAATAATACTTGATCCTTTTTGTAATTAACCAATTATAAAAATAATATTAGTCAGTGTAAAATAGAATACAAATTATTCTGCAATAAGTCACTTGGAAAATTAATAAAAAATAAATTTGTTGGGTTCAAATATGTATCAACAATCAAATTGCAAATAGAGTAAGATCGGGCTGAAGCACAAAATCTATTTATATGTCTAAGTGTTTTCAGTTTACTCTCCATAAGGAATATATTAATAGGTTTTTTTTTCTTGCAAAAAGTATAAAATAAATTAAGTTTATTTATAGTAGTTCCAGAATAAAAAAGACCAACATGTATAAATCTTAATTTCTATATATGAAAATATGTTTTGTAAAAAATTTAAATTGCCAATTGAGTTACTAGAACTTTTATTTTTAATGACGTTGGTTAGTTAGTTATATAGCAAATTATTAAAGATTATTTTCACAAGGCTTCTTAGTATTTAGCTTAAATTTTTTGTCGTCATTATTGCATCCATTTCCGAACATTCAATTTCTGAACATTCAATCTGTAAAAATTTTTACACAAATTTATTACAATCTAATACTAAATAAATGATCGTCTTTATTTCAGTTATTAAATAATTTTTTAATATTCCTTTTTCGCCGTTGTTGAAACACGTCATCGAATTGTATTACGCACACGTTGTAATATGGACTCTTGGATCTACTTAACCATAATATATTAATGTTCTATATAGAGTATATTTTATTGCTTTAGAATTTTTAATTACATAATATTTTTTTAAAATACCCTTTATGAAATTCTTATTATTTAATATGATTTATAATCTGTTAGCAGATGAACCAGTTAACAATAAAGTTATAAATATTTTAGATGAGCAAGAAAAAAATTATTTAGAAATTAAAGTAAATAATAAAAATGCTGTTGACTTAATATTGCATGCAAATTGTAACGATTTGAGTTATAATATAACAAACGAACAGCTTGTAAATGTTATCACATATTTTATTTATTTTACAAATTTAACATTTAAATTTGTTTCAATCAAACGTACAAAAGCAAAGATTGATTCGATTATAATTTTACTAAATATACATTCAAGTGAATCACCAGTTATTTATGTAACCTATATCAAGAATAATAATGATATAAGAATTATGCTCAAGGATTTCATTAAAGAACATTCTATTGCCATAAATGTAGCTAACTATTTAAAAAAAGGATCTAAAGTACGACTAAAAAAAGATTCCTTTACCGAGAAGTATGTTGAAAATAACAAATTGCCTAAAGTAATTGAACAAATTGCCAAACTTCTTAAAGAAGAAGAAAATAATGAATATTTATATCCATATTATGTTTTTGCTGACGAGGTTATTAATGCATTCAATATTTTTGGTAAAAAGAATAATATTAAATATTCGCGAACAGATGACTTATTGCTAGAAGAACTTACAGCTAATATTAACAAAAAAATGAAAGATTATATTATGCATAAAATTGTATTCTCTGGTACATCCCAAACTACTTTTTTTGATTATATTAATGTTATTAATGAACAAAACCGATTTAGGATTAAAATTAAAAATAATCAATCATTCTTTAATGAATATAAAAAACCGATATTATTTGGAATATCTGGTATTATTATAATTATTATAGTGACTTTGCTATATTATCATTTTACAAAACAAAATGGTTCTGAAATTTATTAAATTTATTAATATATTAAAATGCTCTAGAAAAAGTGTATAATATGTTTATTAATAATTATTTCTATTAAATAATAAAATTTATTATGTCGTAAATAAAAAATACATTATAAGACTTGATTAGAGTTACTAAGTACTATGAGATTCTCTTCCATAAAGATTTATTCATCAAACTATTGCACATCCTGAGCATTAGTACTGTCATTAACAAGTGTTTCATTTAAATTCTTTGATTGAAATATTTTAAATATGTGATTTATCAACTATTAAAATGATATATCGTGGTTTTGTGCATAAAAGAACTAAAAAGACCGTTTTTGATGAATAAATTTATTTGTCTTTAATATGCGAATGATTAATAGTTTCAAATTTTAAGACTATAAATATTAATATTTTTAAGAAAAAGCAAGCAAATTATTATTTAATAAAAAATAGTTATTAGTATACAACATATTATTAACACTTATTTCACATCATCTAGTGCACTTTATAAGCAAACCTGGATAGTTAGTGAATTATTTGTATTATATAAAATGAATTTAAAAATCAAATTATATAATAAAATATTAGCTAATTTAAATTAATATGTTTGGAATTATAAAATATTTTAATTAGTTTATATATAAAAAAGAATTTAAAAATCAAATTACATAATAAAGATATTTGCTAATCTAAATTAATATGTTTGGAATTCTATTATTGCACAGACATCTGCAATGTTTTTCACTCATAATCAATTACAATATTAATAAGCTATAAAGAGAATAATCCCAATAAATAAATTTATTTCCAATACAACGTGTTAATATTTTTGATAAAAATTTAATCCTTTTAGATAAAAATTTTAATTAAGCCCATGATAAAAATATTTTTTAATTTAATATTTGCAACAGAAAATTTTTTAATGGAAAAATACTTACAATTGCCCAATGATATAATATACGAAGTTATAACTGATGCTTTATGTGACTTTCGAAATGATATTATAGATTTGGATTTTGGTGTATTTAAATATTTAGATGGCGACTTAAAAAATATCGAATATTTAGAAACGTATTTTAAACACAAGGAAACACCTTCTTCCTCATCGACACAACAATTATTTTTGTTTAAAGAAAAATATGCAGGCAATCTAAAGCTTAATATACCAAATTCTGAAAAACTCGTCTTTGATGATAATATTAAATTGAACATAGATCAATATATTGCACTAATTTGTAAAATTCATTGTGTTACTTGCAATTTAATTACAACAGATGTTAATAATTATACAATTAATTGTATTAAAATTGGACTTAGAATGACTTTAATTAATTTATTGGTCGAATTACATCTTCAAATGTTTTGTATTGAGTTGTCTAAATCCAGACGACGTGAGTATTATATAATTGAACAGTTTATGACATCAGGATGTCTAATTTTTAATATGATTAGAGAAGTATTAAATAAGTGTAAATCCAGCGAATATGCAGAATTAATTGGAATATACTTAACTCAGCATTTTTATTTATTTAAACTTTATTATGATGGTTTAGCAATTTTAAAAAATAAAATTTCAATAAGCAAAGGAATAGACACCGATGCACAGAAGAAATGCAAAGACCTATTAGATGGGATTTTTGAGCGTTGTAAATCAACATATGATATGATTATACCTCTGATAAGAGATGTAATATTCAATACAGAGGTTATTAAATGTTATATGTTTACGAATGATAAGTATTATCTTTCGGATGCTTATAAATATGTAAGAATTAAAAAATTTGAAATTGAAAAATTTAAACTTAAAAAATTTCAAATCGAAAAATTAATAAGTAGAAAATCAAAAATCGAAAAATTAATAAGTAGAAAATTAGAAAGTGAAAAATTAAAAATTAAAAATTTAGAAAGTGAAAAATCAAAAATCGAAAAATTAATAGATGAAAAATTAATAAGTGAAAAATTAAAAATTAAAAATTAAAAATTAAAAAACTAAAAATTGAAAATTTAATAGGTGAAAAATTAGAAATTAAAAGATTAATAAGTGAAAAATTAATAAGTGAAAAACTAAAAATTGAAAATTTAATAGGTGAAAAATTAAAAATTAAAAGATTAATAGATGAAAAATTAATAAGTGAAAAATTAAAAATTGAAAAATTAGAATGTGAAAAATTAAAAATTAAGTATATTGAATTTTTAAAAGATCGTGTTGTTAATCATGTAAAAGTTCTACATGATAATATGAAGGAATATTTTGAAAAAAAGAATAACACGGACAATTTTTTCGAAAAAGTCAATATTATAAAGAAACATTTTGAAAAAACGAATAACACGGATAATTTTTTTAAAAAAAATAGTTATTTTCAAAATATAATAGAATTTGTAAAAACAGCAATAACTAGCGAAAGTTATGATCCATCGAAAGGAATTGCAATTATTAAAGACAAATTATCAGATTCCTTTAATATATCTGCCAATAACCTTTTTTCTATTGATGGTACGATAACTGAAAGACTAACAATAGAGGATATTAGAGTGTTGTTACAAAATCCATTTGTTTCTACATGTGAAGAAAGAAGTAATAACTCTTCAAAAGCATCACCGGCAAAGAAACTAAAAAGGAATCCATAATAATATTTTAATTAAATTATGGTTAAGTATAATTGAAATACCAATTTCCATCATAATAATAAGTTGATATTAAATGCAAGGGAGATCTTAATGATGATTAATAAATAAACATCCAAAAACAATGTGAAGTATTTTACACAACAAATTAAAATCTATTATTATATATTGCGTATGGGCATTTAAATATGTTTAAACAATGAAATATTTGGATTTAAAGTTTGTATGGAATATTTAATAAATTTCTATAGCAACAATTAAATAGAAATATATTTCAATCAAATACATATCAAGTGATTAATATAATATTTTATTCATTGTCGTTCAAATGCATTCGAACTAGTTTGATAGAAAAAATATTCCTGTGTCATAACATCTTCTTTATCATGTTTGATGGTTAGAGTAAATGTTAGTTATTATTATCTTTTTATTGACAACCCCGATCATTGAATAAATATTTGGTATTAAATAATATGATCTTTCTTTTGTTCAGAAAAAGCTTTATTATTGATTTTGAAAAGTTGAATCTCAAATCAATATAACCAACTAAAATGGGTCTTCTGATCGGACTAATGCAAATATATTCCTAATTGTGAAATAATATAATATTACAATAACGAGTATTCTTTATAAACCTGGAAACTTTACGAAATGATTTGATTATAATATTTTTTAAAGCCACTGTGGGAATATTTGCAGAATGATTAATATTAAATTGTTTGAGTACTCATTCTTTGCTCAGAGAAAACGATGATTTGATTTTGGCACTTATTTTAGAGCTATTTGAATATTTAACCAAAAATCAAATATTTTTGTTTTAGTGGTGTTATTAGTTAGATTTGCAATGTTAGAAAGTATTTTATAAAATATGTGAACTTATATATTTTAGTACTTATGGCGTCAATTAAAAGTTTTTATTAAGTTGTCATTATTATTTCGTATATTTAAAATTTTTTTTAAAATCATCCTTAATGATAAAATATCTACTAAATTTTATATTTGCAAGTGAACAAGTTATTAGTAATTTAAGCGATACAACTCAATCAAAAGAAACGAATGATAGTAAGTATCCATTTATAACAGAGAAACGAGATTTTGGTAGTGAATATACTAATTATCGCATAATATCTTCATTAAATAAACATTGCAATGAAAAGGCGAACAAACTGAATCTTTTACAACTTGTTTTTGAAAAAAAGCAATATTGTAGTTTAGGAACATTAGAACATTTGCTTGTGTTTAAAAGAAAATATTATAACAGATCAAAATCCAGTACAAATAAAAATATCGAAATATCAACAAATTATGATTCTATAAGGAAATGTATAAATCAACATATGAAATTGATTGATCATTTTCATTGGACAAATTGTAAAATGATAGAAAAAATTGCTGAACCTGCACTTTCTTATATCAAACTTTCTCTTAGAATGAATACAATCAATGTATTAGCAGAATTATATCTTCATTTGATGTTTAAAGATCATAACAATTTTAACACATATGATTACATGCGTTATGTAAATACTTTAATTTCTGTGTACCAAATATCAAAACTTTTTAAAGAAGTAATAAATGAATGTAATGGAAAAGATGAGGAATATTTAAAATTGGTTGAAATTTATTTATATCCATATTCACATGTATATAAATACTTCAGCACAACATTGGAAAAAATGAGATTAGGCATAATATCAATAGGAAATAATAAATTCGGGAAAGACCTTAAAATGATAAATGGCTTAATTAATGAATGTAAAACAACTTATAAAGATATTATAAAATTGATTGATAGCAATATAACGAATAATACGTTTGAGAATGACTGGTTTAAGCTTATTATTGACGATGAAACAAAATGCTGTAAAATGTATAATTTAAAATCTGATAATGAAATACAAACTTATGAAAATATCATCAATCATGTAAGTAGTATGCATGATAAAATGATAAAATCTTCTAAATTAACAGCTTTTTTAAAATGCATACTAAAAATTGTTAAACAAGCAATTAGTAAAATCAATCCTATAGATTTTAGAATATTAAATAATACAGCAGCTAATTCTGAAGAACCACATATTCCTATATTTGCTACTGATTGTAGTGTATATGAATCGTTATCACGACGAACCATTGATAATCTGACAGGATTAGAAAATTTGGACAAATATAAAAGAAAAGCATGCAATAAGTCTTATAAAAAACCAACTACTAAGCGATCTAAAAATATTAAAAGTGATTTAGAAAACAAAAATAATATACATTCAATGTTCCTGGAGCTTAGTAATAAAATAAATACTCAACTATCCGTAGTAAATGAAACTTTTGAAAAGATGTTATCACTATATGATGATATTTTACAAATACTTAAGTCTGTGAATAACTTTGAAAATATTACTGGATTGAGCATAGACATCAAAAATTACAATCTTCCACAAATTCAAGAATATATAAAAGTATTAACCACATATGATGTTATATTCGATAGTAATAGTTGTTATTGCGAATTTATGTTAAATGAATTGGAAATATATATATCTAAATATGCACAGGAGAATGGTCATATAAAATCCATTTTGACATCTTTCAATCAATTAGAAAACATTTTGAATAAGCAAATATTAAAGTATAATACAGAGTCAATGTATATTAGAGGGGTTTTAGATATAATTGAGACAAATCTTAATGAATAATAATATTAATTTAAATATCAAAGATAAAAAATATTTTATAGTTTGGTTAGAATAAAAATTCTTTTTCCACTATTAACTTTTTTAATAATGGCGATAAAAAGAAAACAATAAATTAAAGTTTAATACGAATATTGTACTAAATATATTTTAATATTATTTAAATTATATGAAACATTGTAGAATTTTTACAATATACTACCAAAATAGAATATAAATTATTTAATATTGTCTATTATGAGCAAGCATGTTCACAATCTTAATAAATTACACTTTAACATTGTCAGTGTTCATTATCCATGTTGTATATGGAATTCTTTTATAAAAGTACCACCCATGTATCTATTTATTGGAATATAGTTAGTTAGTTAATTCATTATAAAAGTTAAATAAAAGTTAAATAAAAATATAAATTTTACTTATCTTGTATAAAGTATTAAATTTAATTCGATATAAACAAATCAACTTCCATATCCATATCAAACTCATTTAAGTCTCCATACTTAATATCCGTATTAGGCACATTTAAATAGTTCTGTGTAAAAGTATGTGACTCAAAGTTAATATTATTATCATACTGCATAGGATTACTATTTTCAGTATTAGAAATATCTAAATAATTTTGTGGATAATAATTTAAGTTGGTATTATTATCATACTGTATAGAATTAATATTTTCAGTATTTGAAATATCTAAATAGCTTTGTAGATGATAATTTAAGTTGGTATTATTATTATCCTGCATAGGATTAATATTTTCAGTATTAGACATATCTAAATAATTTTGTAGATGATAATTTAAGTTGGTATTATTATCATACTGTATAGAATTACTATTTTCAGTATTAGACATATCTAAATAGCTTTGTGAATGATAATTTAAGTTAGTACCATTATCATTCTGTATAGGATTAATATTTTCAGTATTAGACATATCTAAATAATTTTGTAGATGATAATTTAAGTTGGTATTATTATCATACTGTATAGAATTACTATTTTCAGTATTAGACATATCTAAATAGCTTTGTGAATGATAATTTAAGTTAGTACCATTATCATTCTGTATAGGATTAATATTTTCAGTATTAGACATATCTAAATAATTTTGTAGATGATAATTTAAGTTGGTATTATTATCATACTGTATAGAATTAATATTTTCAATATTTGTATTTGGATGGGTTTGTGAATAATAATTATAGTTGTTATTATTATTATCCTGCATAGGATTAATATTTTCAATATTTGTATTTGGATAACAATTTAAGTTGGTATTATTATCATACTGAATAGAATTAATATTTTCAATATTTGTATTTGGATGGGTTTGTGAATAATAATTATAGTTGTTATTATTATTATCCTGCATAGGATTAATATTTTCAATATTTGTATTTGGATAACAATTTAAGTTGGTATTATTATCATACTGAATAGAATTAATATTTTCAGTATTAGACGTATGTGGATAACAATTATAGTTGGTATTATTATTATCCTGCATAGAATTAATATTTTCAATATTTGTATTTGGATAACAATTTAAGTTGGTATTATTATTATCCTGCATAGGATTAATATTTTCAGTATTAGGCGTTTGTGAATAATAATTATAGTTGGTATTATTATTATCCTGCATAGGATTAATATTTTCAGTATTAGGCGTTTGTGAATAATAATTTAAGTCGGAGACAGTTTTGTTATATTCCTTGATAATTGCATTTTTATCATCTTTAGTTGGCTCAATCTTAGACAGATAGTTATCCATCAATTCCTGTCCTGTTGTTTCAACAGATTTAATTAAATCTATATCACATCTATCTTTTACAAAATTTTTATCATTTAATAAATTATTAATAAATTTTTTGGATGTAGAATGGTATTTGGATAATTCTTTTATAATATCTGATGGTTTAATAATAGCAGAGTTTAACTCGAATTGTTTTTGTATCACACACTTATCTATGTAGTATTTAAAGATATAATAATTAATATTTTTTTTGGTTGTAGAATTGTGTTCGGGTGATTCATTTATAAGATCTGATAGTTTAATCTTAACAGAAAATAATTTAAATTGTTGTATCACATAATCATCTATGTAGTATTTCAACATATCATTATCAATTTCCTTTGATTCATACGATTTTAAACAATTTTCTATAAACGTACGAGTTTTTTCAAATGAGTTGCATTCTTCGTTTATTTCCAAACGCGTCTTCTCATTATTCTTATTTTTCTTATTATAACAATATATTTTATCAATTAATATTTTTTTTGCTTCTTTTCCAAATCTTAAAAGAGAATAATATATGGACCAATGTGATATTATGTTAACTTCCAATATAAATTTACAATTTGGATCTTTTTCAAAATGTTCGTATAAATGATTGACTAATCTTGTAAACATAATATTTAAAGTATAAACCAGAACACTAAAATTATAAGAATTCTTAATATTAGGATGAATTGATATTAATTGCAAATAAAATATTCCTACATAATTGACTAACGATATGCATAACTTTAATTTAAGTGCATTTCTATTTAAATCTGATAAATCAGGCAAGATTTTAGTAATCGATATAATTGTTAAAAATCTTAAAAGTGTTGTTTCATACACACAAATATAATTGGTAAGTATATCTTTTGATTCAGGATCATTAAAACATGTAGAGTGTGGGATTGCTATCCAATCGCGTAGAAATACGTTCGCTATATCATCTAAACCCACTTTGTTTAAATTGGATGTAAGATTTGGATTCAACAATTTGTCTAAAAACAACTTTTTTTTCTTTGTATACTTTAATAAGTTTGAATCTCCTTGACGTATATTTTGATTCTTACTGTATTTGTCACCAGTTATCTTTTCTGAAATCTTTTCCATTGATGCCAATAGTTGAGTCTTATTCACATTTTGAGATGAAAATATAAATTTTATAAAAATGTAAAATATCATTAATGGGTAAAAAAAATTTAATAAAAAATACATAAAATTAATATATTGTTTAAAGGAGATATTAAGTTAGAAGAACTGTTTATTAGTGGTACTTTGACATTATAAAATGACGTATTGAAAAATTTTTTCGTAAAATTTTATCCATTCATGTCAAGTAAGTTAAAAACAAAACTTTTGACACTTTAAGCAAGTCTCAACAAATTCTCAACCCAGTCTATCAGTGTATGGTGATATTTAAACACATTTTGTATTTTAACAATAAAATATCATAGCTTTATATATTAATTAAAATTAAGTCAAATAAATAATTTTTTAAAAGCATGATATATGAAATGATATTAAAAATTATATTCATTTTTTAAAAAATATTTTACTAATTATTGAAATATTTATTAGTCTTAATCCAAATACATTATAAAAAGTTAATTTAGAATAAACAGAATATTTAAAAAAAATGAATATAATTGTTAATATCATTTATATTTTAAATAAAACACTATTTTGCAACAATTTAAGCTTAATTCATTTAAATTGATTCAATCCTATGATGATATTCAATATATTATTGGTTCTGTGTGCTGATGCTTTACCACCTAAACGTTGGATTAATGCATATGTAGATTTTCAAAAACTCGTAATAATTGTGATTTTGAATGCATGAAATATTCAACAAAACTTCCTGTTTCTATTAGATATATTGATAATTGATATATCCTTATAAATATATAATTGTTGATTCAAAAGGGAATGTTATAACGTATGAGAGAAGAGATTTTTGCAAGGATTGCATAGTTAGATTTGGTAGACTCATACACGCGATGTATTTGACGTATCTAATTGAATTGAATGATGATATTGCAAGATCATTATATTCTGGTGAAGATGATTTTAAAATGTATTTATTTCTTGGAGAGAGATGTAAGTTTTTATCTTTACTTAATAATGAAAAAAAGAAACAATATTTTGCACTGGTTACTTACAAAAATACCTGGAAATTTATTCTTATTAATCATGAAAATATACTTTCATATATTTGTATAGATTAACAAGAACATGAAAGATTATTGGAATATTCATATTTTAAAGCAGCCCTTTCAAATACTAATCTTAAACCAGATTTTAAAATAGTAAACTTTATAAGAATGATTGTGATAGTACGAAATTAAAGATTCTTAAATTTAAAGATTTACCTTATGCAAATAAGATATTTCAAATTATTCAGTATGTAAATGTTAAAAAAGAACTTGAAGAGATTAAGGATTTGAATTGTCAGTATGATTCAAGAGTAAAAAAAGTGTTTGTTGGAAATATTGGGATTGAGTATATCAGAGAAAGAGTTGCTAAATTTAAGAAAAATCGTGTATTATATGAAGAAAAAATGGAAGTAATATTTAAATCAATACTTTCAAAAAATCCTGTATCTATAGAAACAATTCAAATTATCTTATGCGAAGAGTTGATTGACTTGTTAGAGCATGGAAAACAAGGCCTTTATTATGATAGTGAAAATGATTGAATTCGTAGTTAAATTAAAATTAAAAAATATTATCAAGTTCATATAGTATAATGATGTATATTTCCATAACTAATAAATAAATATTTTATATTAAGGTATCGATTAAAAAATGCACAAACTAATTTAATAATGGACATTCTCTATATTGGTTCTTAAAACATATTTTGGCATGCTATCATAAAGATATTTAATATGTTTTGTAATATTCTGTTGTGTCATGATTTTTTAGTTTCTTTTTAACTGGCATTTTCATAAAGGAAAATAATATCCATAACATATATCTCAGAAAGTATACAAATGTAATCAATTATATGTAACAAAACCCAATTTAAAATAATATATCATAAATTAAGTGATTAAAAGAATTCGTGTTTTTGCATTAGTTTCCTATTTCTCTTAAGTACTTATAATTTTTAAAAAACTAAATAAGCTTAAATTAAACTATATTTAAAATTTAGAAATATTTGATTAAAAATCCTTATACCCATAAATGAAATTCATAAGGTATAGTATTAATATATTTGTCTGTATCAGTATAACAGTATTGCTTTATGAGGCAGTACTTGCATCATTAAATCTTGCAGATGCGAATGTTGGAATTTCAACCAATTCAGCTTCTTATAAAATTGCAGAACCTATCATGGAAGAATTTGTTAAAACACAGAAATATTATATAAAGCAACATATATTTGTCCTTTCCGTGGCATCATTAAAATATTTGATTCTATTATGGTTATTCAACAGTGTGTATAATAGATTTAGAAAATTATCATTGAATTATTCAAATAACATTTCAAATGAACATTCTTTAAGAAAGTTATCATTTTCAGATAGAAATCCAGGTGAAATTAATTTGCTTTCTAAAATAATTACTATAGTTATTATTAGTGAAAATATTGCTGATATGGTACACAATAATAATATAATAGCATTTGTTATATCAATTGCATTGTTTTATTATATACTTTCAGGATTTATTGCCAGACTATATATAGGCATAATTAATATTTTAGGCAATTGGTATAAGATTGTATTTTTATGGTGCTTTATTGTAAACTTACTATTTCCTTATTATACTATAATTTATACTATATTACAAAGTGATATGCACCCTTTAGATTATAAAAAATTAGATACACCACTGCAGGAAATTATTATTGAAGAAAAACTAACTAATGATATTTTTAATGTTCATTTAAAAAACAATACATTCGCTTTTAATGCTATAACTATTTCGGTATTTGGAATTAAAAAGATTATAATATTTTCAACTCATTCAAAAACTAATATGTTAAATCCAATTATTCTTCATGAAATCAAACATATTAAGGATAATTTAGGCACTATAAAGTTATTAACTTTAGTAAGTATGAGTTGTATAAGTTATTTATTCGGGATAATAATTTATAAATATTCATGTAGAATTGCAACCAATAAGATTAGAAAAAATACAATCTTTTTATGCTTAATAATATTAATTACAAAAATATTCTTAACACCCATAACTGAATTAGTTATATTTAGTATTAGCCAGGTTTTAGAAGTGAGAGCAGATAACTTTGCAAAAAAGTTTGGATATGAAGCTAAGTTAGCTAAAGCATTGTTTATTTTATCATGGAATGACATATTTTTATATTCAATACCATTTGCATATTTTTTTAAAAGTCATCCATGCAGTTATAACAGAATAGAATCCTTAGCATCTCAATAAATTGGATTATAAAATTTTTTGGTATAAAAAACATTATATACTTTTCAAAATTGTTTATTAGAAACTATTGTATTATATGATAATTAAAAGAATTACATTATAAAGTAGAAATTTATTATAGAAGTCTGGCCATAATTATCAAATACAGCAAGATTTTTAAGTAGCTTTCATTCTAACTACTAATTGTTTATAGAATACATGGATAATTAAATTTTTGTTTTAATAATAATATTTATTAACAAACTATTAGCTTTTAAAATTTCTAGTTAATTGCAAACATTTATCAATTATAGTTGGGATTCTCTCTTACACAGTTTGATAATTTTTTGAATAAGTGTATATAATAATTGTAATACAGTTGTTGATACGAAATAATGAGACACTCCATAAATTATTATTTAGAAACCTTGGTATTTTTATATAATACAGAAACTATTTTAATTATCTAAAAATACAAATACTCGTAAGTTAATATTTTAATAAAATTAGATTGTTTCAGGACAAAAAAGCAATTGGAGTCATTGACAGTGCCAGAAGTAAAACAATATTCATTTATTAAAAATTGTGCAATATATCTTCTTTAAGCATTCGAGCTGTTCTGTTTGAAATTATTCTCATGTAAATCTGCCAGATACACGAGCAATTGTCCAAAACCACCATTATATTTTCTTAGACCATTATAAACTCAACAATTTTTATAATACCATTGTTAATTCACAAAAATTTATAATATCAGATTATATGAACTATCAGGTGTTTGCCGAACCGCTTTATATAGGATTCCCAATTTAACTGACCAAACGATATATAGAATCTTGTAACTTTAGATTTTGTAACAGCATGTAGTTTATCATAAAATGAACACTGAAATTATATTTTCTCAACCGAAAGATACTTTTTGTCAAGAGTCGGGCATTTCTTTATCAAATCACCTGTTTCAACAACAAAATATCTCATATTTAAATTATTTTAGTTACAAGTAACATGACAATAAAATATATTATTTATATTTGTAGTTCGATGTATACAAAGGAATTAATCAACAATATGCAAAAGGATTTCATATGTGTTGTTAAAGTATAATTTAATGGTTTTTGCATTATATTATTGACATCTATCCTACATATTATTTGACGTTTATGGTTTAAAGTGCAATGTTTAGAATTATTTTATGATGATCAAAGTATTATATGGAAAACAAGTATTTTTTATTGAGGATGTGATTAGAAACATTAATTATGTAAATTATTTGATGTTCTCTATGTGTTGAATAAATACAATAATAAAATATATTGTTTCACCCCTGGCACTGTCAGTAATCTCAACCAAAAAGGACAATTCAAACAAACTGGTTATTAATATCCTATTTGCTTTGTATACCACCAACTCCCTGTATTTTATACGAAGAATTAGTTTTTGAATAAACTCCAGCGGTATATATTTCAAATTATGTCTAAATTCGAATATCTAATTCTCCATATATGTCCAAACATACTCAATATGATTTTGATCAAGTGATTAAGCTGCTTAATCAAGCAATTATATTCTCTTATTATTAAAACATTCTTTAATAATATTGGCCGCACTATCCTGTTGAAAAACAAATTCACTTAGTTCCATGTATTCAATAGAAAAGTCAAAATTATTTTTTATAACTAATATAATTAGTACTTATTTAAATACAATTAACACATGCTAACTAACGTCTAGATATGAGATACAGTTCTAAACTGTTGTTTTTCTTTCTCAAATTTCTTTGTTCAAATTAAATGTTTTGTCGGGTATGCAGTATTATGGAATATCCAAAAGGACTTAAACAAATTTAATCTTTAAATTACATCTGGAGGCCTTGAAATAAGCATTTTTGGAGACTTTGACAAATATTGCACAATGGCTTAAAATTCTAGCAATTGCTCTGAAAGACACTTTCTTTTTAAAATATTTGGTCATGTTTAAAAAGGGACTTGTTGTTCTACCACAATCTTTAGATATTGTTGTTGGCCTCCTAAAATTATTTTTTCGTTGCAATTCTCTATTGCTCTTCACTTTTTAATATATTTAAGAATAATTAACTTTTTAGAAATTTTTGATAGAAAACCCCTCTCTGGACAATACTAATATTTGTGAATTTAGTCAAATGTTGAGATACAATAAAGTTTATAATAATATATTTAAACAGTTTCTTTTTCAAGCGTACTCTTAAGGATTAACAAATCTCTTGTTTTCTTCTGTATTTATAAATTGATTTTCTACAAAAATTAATATTCTTTTCAATATAGTTTTGTTAATTTACATTTCATTTGAATGATATATATTTAATTAATCAAGTATTAGATCTTTACTATATAAATTATTGTGTTGTTCCTTAATATTATTGAATAACTCACTGGATTCATTTTTAAAACGCTTCCAAAATGCAACAGGCGGTTAAGTTCTATATCATCAATAATAATGATTTTATCATATGTTGATTTACATTTAAAAGTAATGTTATATAAAAGTATTAAAAATAATATATACTCCTGTACATGAAGATATTTCTAATAGTTTAAAACAATTTATTAAAATTTTGTTTAGGCATTGAACCCGTATTTTTTCATTTGCTCTACTGTTATATAAACTATTTTTAAGTGTTTCAAATTCGTATTCTTGTAACACAGATATAATTATATCAGATAATTGGAAGTGTTCTCCATTTAAATTATTTTTAAGAATTTTAGACAACTTTGATTCAGCTTGACAGTTGCATAACTCTAATTTAATCATACAAAATAAATGTAAAAGTTGTCAAATTCTTATGTATGTATATTCTGAATAATTTATAACACTAAAGATAAAATAGTTAGTTCGGGTAGAATATAAATAAAATTTCTTTTTTCACTATTAACTTTTTTTAATAAAGACCACTTGATTTTAAACAACTAAAATTTAATAATGATGACAAAATAAATTCAAGCCTAACTCAAATATTGTACTAAATATTATTTAAATTATATGAAACATTGTAGAATTTTTACAATATATCACCAAAAAAGAATATAAATTATTTAATATTGTAGATTATAAACAAGAACTTTCATAATCTTAATGGGTTACACTTTAACATTGCCAGTGTTCATTATTTATATTATATCCGGTGTTCTTTTATAAAAGTACCACCCATGTATCTATTTATTGAAATACAATAATATTGTTTAATTCTTTATAAATGGATCAACTTCTATATTCATATCAAACTCATTTAAGTATCCATACACAATATCTGTATTTGGCATATCTAAATAGTTCTATATAAACTTATATAACTCTGAGAGGGTATTATTATCATACTGTATAGGATTAATATTTTCAGTATTAAGCATATGTGGATGATAATTAAAGTCAGAGACAGTTTTATATATTCACTGATAATTGCGTTTGTATCACACACTTATCTATGTAGTATTTAAAGATACAATCCTTAATAGTTTTTGAAATATAGAATTGTGTTCGGGTGATTCATTTATAAGATCTAATAGTTTAATATTATCAAAAGTTGATTTAAATTGTTTTTGTATTACACATTTATCTATGTAGTATTTCAACATATCATTATCAATTTTCTTTGAGTTATACAATTCTAAACAATCTTCTATAAACTTACGAGTTTTGTTTATTTTCGAACGCGTATTCTTATTTTTCTTAATATTATCACCATATATTTTATCAATTAATCTTTTTTTGCTTCTTTTTCAAATCTTAGAAAAAAAGAATATATTGCCCAATGTGATATTATATTAACTTTCGATATGAATTTACGACTTGAATCTTTTGGAAAATGTTCGTATAAATGATTGACTAATCTTGTAAACACAATATCTAAAGTATAAACCAAAACACTAAAATTATAATTTTTCTTAATATCAGGATGAATTGATATTAATTGCAAATAAAACATTCTCATATAATTGACTAACTATAATTTTAATTCAAGTGCATTTCTATTTATATCTGATAAATTTGTTGAGTTTTCAATAATTTGTAATACTGTTAGAAATCTTGAAATTATTATTTCATGCACATTAATATGTTGGAGAACCATTGTTTATAATTTAGGATTATTAAAACATTCAGGTGATGTTTTTGATATCTAAGTGTGTAGAAATGCATTTGCTATATCATTTAAAACCACTTTGTTAATATCGGCTGTAAGATTTAAATCCAGAAACAACTTTTTCTTTGTGTAATCAACTAACGTTGAATTTCCATAACGTATGTTTTGTGCATCATTGTATTCGTCAGCGTTTATCTTATTTTAAATTATATCCATTAATGCTAATAGTTGAGTCTCATTCACACTTTAAGATGAAAATATAAATTTATAAAATATCATTAAAGGGTTTGAAAAAAAATATAAAATTAATACGTGTTTAAAAGAGATGTTGTACCAAAAGAAATGTTTAGTATCATCTGTTTGTGATCTTTACAACATATTACATTAACTAACGCGTGCTTCTTGACATCATACAATAATTAATGTATAAATATATATTTCTACTATCATATAATATTACATGTTCATTAAAACACTAGTTAATAAGTAAGCTTGTAGATTATGATATTACAACACAAGTTGAATATAGATACAATTACAATAAAACAATGATTGTTTTTATAAATATAATATGATATAAAAGAATGTTGAAATATATAAATGAGAAAGAATATATTCAATGAAATAATATATGCTAATACTTCTTTAATAACATTATAAGTTAGTAAAGTCGAACAGTGTGATAGTTAATTTTTAATGAAAAATCAAACTATATATAATACTAGTAAAACTTTTAAGAATTTTATAATTATGAATAATTTATAAGAGAGATTTTTGAAATATATAAGTGTCAAAGGGGGTAGTATAGAAAAAATACATGATATAGAAAACATACAATAATAACCCAATTCATACAACCAACCAACTAATATTTAATGGTTGTGAAATATATTACGATCTAATACACAATTAAAATATATATTGTTTGAGATATATTTTAACCACCTAAATTTTAGTTCAAGTTATTGAATAAGAATATTATTTAAATGATATAAAAATTGTAAGAGAGAAACAATTAAGTATAGTTTGAATAGACATATTTATGATATTTAGTATATAAACACACTAGTTGGTTATACTAGCGCATTCTATTAACAAAAATGAATATATTACAAAACAGTCTTAATATGAAATCATATATACAACAAACAACATATATATAATGTATTAGTTAGTTAGTAATGAAAACATTAACCAATAAGTATGCCTATAGATTATAACATTACAATACAAGTTACTGTGTATATAGTTACGATAAAATAAAAATACTTTCTAATAAATACAACAATATATGAAAAATATATATGTATGTAATAATATATTTTAAAACAACAAACATTCATACATGACCAAGGATGATAATAAGCTAGTTGGTTTGACATATGAAGATCTGTAGAGATACATTTTACGAACAATAGAAAATATATTAAATGAAATAACAATATATATGATATTAAAGAAGAAAATTATAAGAGAGATTATATAAAAAAATATTATGAACATATATAAGTTTTATTAACTATGTATAAACATATCTGTATTTTACACATATTATTGTATCTAACACGTCTTTATATACATCGAGTCTATTTAAGATTGTATATAGTATTAGTAGTTGGAAAGAGTATATATAATAATAGAATATCTATTTAATACACCAGTGCACATATGATAAGAATGTATTAATATATATATGCATGTATAACTATAAAAATACAATTGCCTAACTAACGATATTTCAACACATCTTTATATATACTTTAATCTTTGAAGCTATAAAAAATATATTAACAACCAACTAACTATCAGAGTCAAACATATTATTATCAGAGTGTAATATACACTACTCCAATAATTGTAAAAGAAGTAATACTTATCCTAACTAATGCATATTAATAGACTTTCTCTTCTCTACAAAAATATATAGTATTTACTATTAATTGCATATTTCTACTATCGTTTGATAATAGTTAGTTATGAAAACACCAACCAATAAGTATGCCTATAGATTATGATATTACAATACAAGTTGACTGTGTATATAGTTAGTATAAAACAAAGATGCTTTTCTATGAACATTGAATGTTATATATAGTAGTATACTATACAAAATTTGAAAATTTAAATATATATATAGTATATGAAAGAATGTTAAAATAATAAACTTTCACATATGACTAATAAGTTAGTTTGTTTGACACGTGAAGGTTTAAAGAGATACATTATAGAAAATACATCTTTTAATAAATATATATTTCTATTAAATAATGTTAGGATCTACTTTAAATAATTAAGTAGTAGAAATTTATAAAATATCAAATTCTAAGAAATGTGAATAATTTTAAGAGAAAAAGACAAAAGTTATGAGAGAGATTTTATAAATATATGAATATCAAAGGGGGTAGTATAGAAAATTTAAAAATTAAAAAAATTAAAAAATAGATATATGTATATGAAAGAATGTTGAAACAACAAACATTCATACATGACTAAGGATGATAATAAGCTAATTGGATTGACATATAAAGATCTGGAGAGACACATTATAGAAATAATAAAAAATATTTCTAATAAATAATTAAGTAGTAAAAATACAAAATTTGAAAATTAGAAAATATATATATATGTATATAATAGTATATATAAAAATATTGAAACAACAAACATTCACATATGACTAATGATAATAATAAGCTAGTTGATTTAGCATATAAAGATTTGGAGAGATACATTTTACAAATGATAGAGAATATTTTTTCAATAAATATATATAGTTCTAATTGAATTTATTTGTGGGGTCTCTTTTATTAGATCTTTATTGTTGCTCCACTGCCGATGGTGCTTCCTCCTGCACTTGTACCAATCTATCCATTATCGCCTCTACATCTTCTATGCCTCTTCCGCCTTCATCTTCTCCTTGAAGATAGTCAAAAGAGATGCTTTCGAACGTCTTTTTAATTACTCTTGATTGGATGTATGCTTAGATCCTTTTATCTAATTTCAATTCTTTCACGTACTTACTATGATAGTTAGTTACTAATACATCCCAGGTCATTACATAAGGAATTATCCTTGTCTTACACTTATACATCATTCCTAACTCATTTGCCAATAAATCGTATTTTCTCTTCTATATAGTTCTAATAAATAATGTGAGAATATATAATAGTAGTAAAAATATAGAAATATCAAAATATAAGAAATGTGAATAATTTTAAGAGAAAAATAGAAAATTTATAAGAGAGATTTTATAAATATATAATTATCAAAAGGGGTAGTATAGAAAATAGAAAACTTGAAAAATATAAAAATAGATATATGTATATATAGCATATAAAAAAATGTTAAAATATCAAATATCCACATATGACCAATGATGATAATAAACTAGTTGGATTGACACATGAAGGTCTGGAGAGACACATTATAGAAATAATAAAAAATACTTCTTTAGATAATAATAGTAGTAGAAATCTATAAAATATCAACATTCTAAGAAATATGAAAGATTTTAAGAGAAAAATAGGAATTTTATATGAGAGATTTTATAAAAATATATAAGTATCAAAGGAGGTAGTAAAGAAAATTTGAAAACTAGGAAATATATAGTATATAAAAAATGTTGAAACAATAAATCTTCACATATGACTAAGGATGATAATAATCCAATTGGTTTAATACAGTAAGATTTAGAGAGACACATTATATAAAATATAATGATAATACTTCTTTTAATAATGTGAGAATATATGATAGTAGTAAAACTTGTTAAAAATATCAAACTATATAGAAATATCGACATTCTAAGAAATGTGAATAATTTTAAGAGAAAAAGACAAAATTTATGAGAGAGATTATTAAAATATATGAACATCAAAGGGGGTAGTAAAGAAAATATAAAAAATATTTTTATATACCAGACAATAGTATATATAAAAGAATGTTGAAATATCAAATATCCACATATGACTAATGATGATAATAAGCCAGTTGGTTTGATACATGAAGGTCTAGAGAGACACATTATAGAAATAATAAAGAATATTTCTTTAAATAATTTTAAGAGAAAATTAGAAAATTAGAAAAATATATACATATATATGAAAGAATATAAAAAAATGTTAGAACAATAAACATTCACATATGACTAATGATGATAATAATCCAATTGGTTTAACATATGAAGATCTAGAGAGATATATTATAGAAATAATAGAGAATATTTCTTTAAATAATTTTAAGATAAAAATAGAAAATTTGAAAATTTGAAAAATAGAATAATATATATATGTATATATAGTATATATAGTATATAAAAAAATGTTGAAACAACAAACCTTCATACATGACTAAGGATGATAATAAGCCAGTTGGATTGACACATGAAGATTTAGAGAGATACATTTTACAAATGATAGAGAATATTTCTATTAAATAATTAAGTGGTAAAAATACAAAATATCAAAAAGTTAAGAAATATATATATGTATATATACTATATAAAAAAATGTTAAAACAACAAATCTTCATATATGACTAAGGATGATAATAAGCCAGTTGGTTTGATACATGAAGGTCTAGAGAAATACATTATATAAAATATGATGATAATATTTCTATTAAATAATGAGAGAATATATAAAAATATCAAAAAGTTAAGAAATGTGAATAATTTTAAGAGAAAAAGACAAAATTTATGAGAGAGATTATATAAAAATATAAACATCAAAGGGGGTAGTATAGAAAATAGAAAAATTAAAAAATAGATATAATAGTAAATATATATATATAGTATATAATAATATATGAAAGAATTATAACAACTTTAAAATTTAAGTAAAATTAAGAATAATAAATCTATTGAGTATGATAAGTAGACATAGTAACTTTAACAATATATGATTAAAAAAATTTGAATTTTAAGATGATATATAAAGAAGAACATAATTAATTAAGACGTCTTTTAATAGATAAATCAAAGTATATATACTTCTTATCATATCTGCACATAGTATAATATATACAATAAGTATAATATAACAATATGTAGTACAGTTATAATAATAACATTTAACTAACTAGTCTAACTATTAACTATTCTAACTTATAATCTAACATAAGCATATTAAGAACTAGGTAAAAGATGGATTAAGAGCCAACTACCCCAACTAATAACCTAACCTAACTAATATTAATCAACATGCTATATATTACAATTAACCTAACTAACAATATTTTATAGTAACAACACGTATAATACTATACCCGACTAATACAACATATTCGTGTTTTGATATTTAACTAATCAAACTAGCACAGACCATTGGTGATTAAACTAGATGATGTGTATACATATTAAATGTGCGCGGTAGTTAGGTTAGTCTGGCATGATATTATAAGTGTGGTTATTATAAAATAAAGTTGTAGTTGGGTTAATTGTAATATAGTTAGGTTGGTTAATATAAAACAAAGATACTTTTTAATGAACATTAGATGTTATATATACACTAGTATATTATACAAAATATAAAAAATAAAAAAATATATATGTATATAAAAGAATGTTGAAATAACAAACATTCATACATGACTAAAGATGATAATAAGCTAGTTGGTTTGATACATGAATGTCTAGAGAGATACATTATAGAGAATATTTCTTTTTAATAAAATATTAGTAAAAATATATGATAGTAGTAGAAATATATAAAATATCAAAATTTAAGAAGTGTGAATAATTTTAAGAGAAAAAGTAGAAATTTATGAAAGAGCTTTTATAAAAATATAAGTATCAAAAGGATAGTATAGAAAATAGAAAATTTGAAAAATTTGAAAAATAGAAAATATATATATGTATATAAAAGAATGTTGAAATAACAAACATTCATACATGACTAAAGATGATAATAAGCTAGTTGGTTTGATACATGAAGATCTGGAGAGACACATTATAGAAATAATAGAGAATACATCTTCAATAAATAAGTAGTAAAAATACATGGTAGTAGTAAAAATATATAAATGTGAATAATTTAAGAAAGGTAAATAATTTAAAGAGAAAAATAGAAAATTTATAAAAGAGATTATAAAAATATATAAGTATCAAAGAAGGTAGTAAGGAAAAAATAAAAAAAAACATATATATAATAGTAAAAGACAATAATATGAAATAAAATAAATAATTATATCAGACAATAGTATATATGAAAGAATTATAACAATTTTAAAATTAAGAATAATAAATCCATTGAGTGTGATATGTAGACATAGTAAGTTTAATAATATATGATATGTATATTTGTATTTTAAGATGATATATAAAAAATTAGTTAGTTAGTTAAGATGTATTTTGATAGATAAATTAGAGTGTAAATACTTCTTATCATATGTGTATATTATATATAGTATAATATAACAAATATGCACATATGATAAGTATAATTATAACAATATGTAGTATAGGTATAATAATAACATTTAACTGACTAACTAACTATTAATCAATCTAACTAACTAACATATAATCTAATATAAGCATATTAAGAACTAAGTAAGCAATATGTATTAAGAGTTAACTAACCTAACTAATAACCAACATGCCTTAATATTAATCAACACACTATATATTACAATTAACCCAACCAACATTATATTACAATACCAACATAACAACACCTATAATACCATACCTTGACTAATACAACATATTCGTGTTTTAGTATTTAACTAATCAAACTAACGTAGACCATGGGTGATTAAATTAGGTGAGATGTGCACGTTAGTTGGGTTAGTCATGTGTTAAGTTATACGCATATAGTTAATTGTAATATATAATATAGTTAGGTTAGTTGTTAATATATATATTGTTTAGATTAGTTAGTTAGTTAGTTAGGTTAGTTAGGTTAGGGTTAGGTTAGGTTAGGGTTAGGGTTAGGTTAGGTTAGGTTAGGGTTAGGTTAGTGTTGGTTAGGTTAGTTAGTTAGTTAGTTAGTTAGTTAGTTAGTTAGTTAGTTAGTTAGTTAGTTAGTTAGTTAGTTAGTTAGTTAGTTAGTTAGTTAGTTAGTTAGTTAGTTAGTTAGTTAGTTAGGTTAGTTAGTTAGTTAGTTAGTTAGTTAGTTAGTTAGTTAGTTAGTTAGGTTAGGGTTAGGTTAGGTTAGGTTAGGGTTAGGTTAGGGTTAGGTTAGGGTTAGGTTAGGGTTAGGTTAGGTTAGGTTAGGTTAGGTTAGGTTAGGGTTAGGTTAGGTTAGGGTTAGGTTAGGGTTAGGTTAGGGTTAGTTAGTTAGGTTAGGTTAGGTTAGTTAGTTAGTTAGGTTAGTTAGTTAGGTTAGGTTAGGTTAGGTTAGGTTAGTTAGGTTAGTTAGGTTAGTTAGTTAGTTAGTTAGTTAGTTAGTTAGTTAGTTAGTTAGGTTAGTTAGGGTTAGGTTAGGGTTAGGTTAGGTTAGGTTAGTTAGTTAGTTAGTTAGTTAGTTAGTTAGGTTAGTTAGTTAGTTAGGTTAGTTAGTTAGTTAGTTAGGTTAGTTAGTTAGTTAGTTAGTTAGTTAGTTAGTTAGTTAGTTAGTTAGTTAGGTTAGTTAGTTAGTTAGTTAGTTAGTTAGTTAGTTAGTTAGTTAGTTAGTTAGTTAGTTAGTTAGTTAGGTTAGTGGTTAGTTAGGTTAGTGTTAGGTTAGTTAGTTAGTTAGTTAGGTTAGTTAGTTAGTTAGTTAGTTAGGTTAGGTTAGGGTTAGGTTAGTGTTGGGTTAGTTAGTTAGGTTAGGGTTAGTTAGTTAGTTAGTTAGTTAGTTAGTTAGGTTAGGGTTAGGTTAGGTTAGGTTAGTTAGGTTAGGTTAGGTTAGGGTTAGGTTAGTTAGTTAGTTAGTTAGTTAGTTAGTTAGTTAGTTAGTTAGTTAGTTAGTTAGTTAGTTAGTTAGTTAGTTAGGTTAGGTTAGTTAGTTAGTTAGTTAGTTAGTTAGTTAGTTAGTTAGTTAGGTTAGGTAGTTAGTTAGTTAGTTAGTTAGTTAGGTTAGGTTAGTTAGTTAGTTAGGTTAGTTAGTTAGTTAGTTAGTTAGTTAGTTAGGTTAGGGTTAGGTTAGTTAGGTTAGGGTTAGGTTAGTTAGTTAGTTAGTTAGTTAGTTAGTTAGTTAGGTTAGTTAGTTAGTTAGTTAGTTAGTTAGGTTAGGGTTAGGTTAGTTAGTTAGTTAGTTAGTTAGTTAGTTAGTTATAGTTAGGTTAGGTTAGGGTTAGGTTAGGTTAGTTAGTTAGTTAGGTTAGGGTTAGGTTAGGGTTAGGTTAGTTAGTTAGTCGATTTTAAAAGATATATTTTGGATTTGACTATAGGTGAGCCATTTGTAAAAGGGAGTGTAGAATATGTGGAAGTTACGTTGCACGGAGCAAGCTTTTTGCTTCATCAAATTCGAAAGATGATCTCTTTTGCAGTGCTTAACATTTATTATTTGAAAGAAAATGATACTGCCAAAAATTCATTATCAAGTGAAAATGAAATATTATTTAAAGAAGATAAAATTAATAGAAATATTGAAATTATGTTTCAAAAGGAATCCCATTTTAATATTCCCAAAGCTCCCCCGGCATATCTCTATTTACATACTATAAAGTTTGATGATTATACTAAAAAGATGGGTGTTCCATATGATTTAACAGTAGATAATAAAATTATAGATGAATTTGAACATGCTTATATTTATCCAGCAGTGTTTAAAAAAGAAAATTTAAAGCAATGGGAAGAATGGCATAGCATGGTTGATAAGTATAGAACGGATTATCCTTACATTTTTGATAATTAAACTTCACAATTGTATTCAAAAATTAAATTCTAATGAAAATAATGGCATAGCATGGTTGATAAGTATAGAACGGATTATCCTTACATTTTTGATAATTAAACTTCACAATTGTATTCAAAAATTAAATTCTAATGAAAATAATGGCATAGCATGGTTGATAAGTATAGAACGGATTATCCTTACATTTTTGATAATTAAACTTCACAATTGTATTCAAAAATTAAATTCTAACTAATAATCATTCATCAAATAAAAGTGTTACAGGTCCACTATTAATATATGATAGTTCCCCCTCATTTTTATTATATACTTTTACATTTGTATGTTTTATTACATTGTCATTTGAATTATCCAAGACAAGCAAGCAAAATATATTTGAAGATGATTCATCTAAAGCTAAAATTAACAATTTAAATATTTTAGAAATATTTTTAGGAACATCTTTAGAAAATATTACAATTCCATTTTCAAAAATTTTATTGCCTCCAATTGAAAGTTGCAATGCTTTTTGACAAATAATCATGGGCTGATATTTTATAAATATATTATTAAGATGATATATTAAGTATTGGTTTAAGATATTAGTTATTTAAGTAAACAATTAGTTGGGTTAGGTATTAACCAGTGCTTTATAATAGTTAGAAATATTATAGCTCATAATTAAATCGCTTCAAATATATTCCATGGTTTAAGCAGAAAACCTTTTAGTTAATAATAATAGATTATACAACAATACCATAAATATATTAAATTGTAAATATAATTTATCACTAACACATATTTATTATAAGAATATATCAATTAGTTCCTGTGCTAACTAATCAAACTATAAACAGTTTTGTAATAATAACTTTTATATTTATCATAAAATATTTTCAATGAATTAAAACTTATTTTCTCTATTTGGTTCTTTAAACTTACCAGATATGATTAACTTTTTCAATATATTTCTTCTTATTTTTAAAATATATAAATGAGCCATGTATTTAAAAATTTTATCTTATTATATTCTAAAATCTTAAAATTTTTGCTTCTATCAATATATTTTCAATATAAACATTTTTTAAATTCGGATCTTACGCTATTTAAAATTTCAGCAAGACTTTTTCTGCTACACATTTCTTTAATAAATTTTAAAAGATCAATTATTGCAGCAGTAAATACATAAATTTTAAATCCTGCACTCTTTAAATCTATTTCCAATACAATAGTTGTTACAAATATTTTGTTTCGTCCATAAGAATATTTCTTTGTTGCATTTAATTAAGTGAATTAAAACATATTATTTTTTCAGAATGTGTTTTTATCATTATAAAATACTGTTTTTTAAATTCATTTTTTGTAAATTTATACTGTGTTTGTTTGATTTTAACAATATTTTTTGAAACAGATGGATTTTCTATCGTAGTGATTGCGTTTATAAAAATATCATTAATACAATATAATTTCAATTTATTGATGAGGTTATCATCCAAAAATGCAGGACTAACTTTTAATATTACGTTGGACATATGTTTGGTTGTATTGTATTCCAGTTATGGTATATTAATAGACTATAGCAATGATAAATACCATGCTTAATGAACGATCAAATTAACTTCCAACACATTAAAATTTTAATTTCCTAATAAGAAAAGGTTTTTGTAAAATTATGCTGCAGCAAATGATGAAAAAGAAAGATGTTGAAAATAAATTTGCTTTAGCACTTGATAGTTCGGGAACTACGATAACGGACAACAGAGGTTGTTTTTTGCGGCAAGAGAAATTCCATAAATACTGTTACCAGAGCCAGGAATTTTCAGATTTAAAGTCCTAGACTATACAGCCACAGGAAAAATGGAGAATTTAACTTCATTGCACAATAATTAGCTCAAAAAAGGATTAATAAATTGCATTTCACGGAAAACACGCCCAATGGACGAGGACAACAGAAGCTTCTGATCATAAAAATATTTTGTTTAAAATTTAACTTTTGCAAATATTTTACTGCCTGAATATAATAATATTTATTGACCGAATGTTCGGCAATAGATTTAATAATGACGACAACAAATAAATCAATGAAGAAGCCTTATTTTGAAAACTCCTTACGCTTTGATATTATATGTACTTTATTGGTATTAGCATTTGTATTAAAAAAATGATTATTCCTTATAGAAAAACTACCTGTATAGTTCTTATCCCTTTTCTCTGTACTTTTTAATGTATTTAACCCACTGATATTGTATAAATACTTCAACTCATCCATTTCAAAATCCCATTTTTTGATAATGCATATTTTGGATTGTGTAGCATTAACTGTTCCACATGCAACAGTATCACGTTCATTAAAAAAAATTGTATATATTCAAAATAATTTAAAAAAATATTAAAAACTTATAATCAAAATTATTTATCACTTTCAGGTCGCATGGTCGGGAAGAATATGACATCTCGAATTGTAGATGCATCAGTCAAAAACATGACAAGTCTATCAATTCCCAATCCCCATCCTCCTGTAGGTGGAAGACCAAACTCAAGTGCTTTACAAAAGTCTTCATCGGCTGGCATAGCTTCATCATCTCCTGCTGCCTTATCTTGTGCCTGCATAACGAAACGTTCACGCTGCACGTCTGGCATGTTTAATTCCGTATACGCATTTACCAATTCTTTTCCTAAAACAAACATCTCAAAGCGTTCCACAAGACCCTCACGTGCTCTATCATCCTTTGCAAGTGGAGAAGTAACTTTGGGATATCCAGTTACAAACGTAGGATGTATGCATTGTGGCTCTATTAATTCACCTACAAATGCATCTAAAATTCTACTTTGTGTAAACGGTGCTTTGATTTCAATTCCAATTTCCTTTGCCTTGGCAACTAAAAGATCAATATTCTCCAATGACTCAACAGTCAATTTCATATTAAGTTTGGCCGAAAGCTCGTCCATAATATCAATTCGTCTAAATGGTGCTGTAAAGTTAATGTCTACGGCCATCTCTTCTCCAGTCTCTCTATTGAATGTCTTATACTGGAATGTGGTAGATCCTTTGACCTGCGTCGCAATATCCATAAATAGATTTTCTGTAATACGCATAAGATCATGCACATCTGCATATGCCATATAAAATTCAACTGCAGTAAATTCAGGATTGTGTGTAGCATCGATACCTTCATTTCTAAAGTTCTTTCCAACTTCAAAGACTCTATCCATTCCACCAACCACAAGCTTCTTTAAGAAAAGCTCAGGTGCAATCCTCAACTGAAGATCCATCTTCATGTCATTGTGGAATGTCACAAATGGACGTGCAGCTGCACCTCCAGCTGAGACATTCAGTATGGGTGTTTCCACTTCCATAAATCCAAGTCCATGCAAATGGTTTCTAATGGTTCTGATTATCTGTGAACGTGTCTTAAAACGAGTAACCGATTCCTGATTAACCAACAAATCAAGATGTCTTGTCCTGTAAATTGTCTCTGGATTGGTAAATGAATTTTTTAATGCAGGAATAATTCTAAGGCATGGAGATAGCAATGCAAGATCAGAAACATAAACAGTTAACTCGCCTGTACGTGATCTTCCAGGCTGTCCTGTGAACCCAATGACATCTCCTCGTCTTATTCTAGAAACAAGAAATTGCTTGTCTTTTGTATTCGCAATAATCATTAATTGAAGATCGGTTGATTCTGAACGAACTGTATAAAAGTTTAAACGGGAATGTGTTCGTATTGAATAGATGCGTCCTGCCGCCTTGACTGTGCTATCAGCCTTACTGTCTGTCTCACACTTTTCTGCCTGTGCCATAATGTCAGCAAATGTATTTGTCACATCAAATTTGTGTGGATATGGATTAATTCCCCTTTCTCTTAGCTCAGCAAGATGTTTTTGTCTCATTTCAAAGAATTCGTCTTCAGAAATTTTATCATCTCTAGGATTCATCATTTTGGGTAATTTATTTTTGTAAAAATTATTTTCAATTATATTTTATTGTAAACTCAATTTATATAATTTATCACGAAAATCTTGTTAATCAAATGGATTTAGCAATAACTATAGGAAAGAAACAATAGATTTATAGTTAATATAAATACTCTATATACGGATATTTTAAAATATCATGCAGTAAATGTTTAAAGCTTTTATATGAGATAAATATAAACTAGAATTAAACATATAATACATCAAGCTGTAATATTATCTATTGCTGTGTAATGATAAAGTGTCCCAATTAACCATCGACAACCAATACAAAGATCTATTTTGCATTAAAATATTATGACGCAATATAACTATTCTGAATATTCATATAACTATCTTAACTTAATCTATAATACAACAATATTTATTGGCGATATATCATCTCTTTAGCCATGAGCGATATCTTTCCAAAAAAGACAATAACTGATATGGAAATTAAAAATATGCTTAAAACCTTCTGATATCCTTTGGTTCCATAATATAAACCAAAATATCCTGGTATTCCAAAGCTCATTGGATTGGTAAATATTGCACCGCATAAGGCAATTATTTGTTCAGGCTCACTCCGAAACATTGCTATTACTGTCCACACCAACGTATAGATTAAAGCAAACTTTCGTTCACTAAATATAAATCGCCGAGATGAAAATAATGCTGCCCCCTTGCCTTTGGTGACATATGTCATTATAGATACCCCTATTATAAAGACTAAAAAGAATAGAATAGTAAAGGCAATACACATTCCTTTTCGAAGTGTCACAGAAAAATATTTAGGATAATCTCCACTAACAATTTTGTTATTATCGAAATCAGCAAGTAGCGAAAGAACATCTTTTCCCGATGCATCCTTCATAAAAAGCTTATTTCCTGCAATTGCTATTATTGCATATATCATAAATGATGATAAGCATCCTGTAATAATAAGTGTAAGAATATTTCTAATAGAACGATCTTCCATCTGATCAATAATTTCTATAAAGCCGTATTGGCAGTGCAATGCAAATATATTTGTAAGAACAACTGGAAATATAGAGCCAAGGGTGCCTGAATTAGAATTTCCAAATGGCAAAAGATCTTTAAAAGAATACTCTAAGGAGAGGAGTCCAAAAACTATCATAAGAAATGCATAGTAGCATGCAGCAATCAAAGAAAATATACTAAGCTTTCCAAGTGTTGGAAGAGATATTGCTTCAACCATAACATACGTTAATAAACCAACAAAGGCAATTAAAATAGCAGACGCTGACTTTTCATATGGAACAAGACTTTTGAACATATATGAAAGCAAAATAAATAACACTTCACCACCTTTCATAATAAATACAAGTGCAGTAAACCCGTTAGAAAATACAAAACAAGCCTGCGTGAATTTTTCAATTCTTTTGGATATACTCGAACTTATTACGTCGTAGCTTGGAAGTGACTTTTCTTCTGTATTTTCAGCACATTTTTCTGCTGACAGTGCAATCAAATACAAAGAAAGTATGTTGCAAATTGCAATTCCAAATATTGCAGACGTTGCTAATAAATATCCTGCACCATAAAAAGTAGATGGTAAATATAACATTCCTGACCCAAATGGAGATACTGTAAGTCGTCGTGCAGCATCAAAAACACCGATCCCTCTAGAATTATTCATATGGGCATATAAAACTTTTTTTCAACCAACTTTTTTCCAACAAAGAAATCTTTCATAGAGACTACTAACAGATTCTGTTCATAATACTGTGAGTTTTTTATACTCACCAAAGTCCTCTCTTATAGTTCACTTAGAACTACTATGAGCGTTTTTAGGAACAGCTCCTTTTCGTAGCCCGTCTTTCTATTGTTATATTATACTTTTATGTATAATCAACAGCTACCATTCCACAACCCTTTTTGGTTTGGGCCAATACTTCACACTAAAGAATGGTATATTCGCTTTTTCCAAGGTTTCTATTTGGCTACTTTACATCATCTATATCCTAACTTACTTTGCAATTGTTATCTGCCCATAGTCCTCTACTATGTTGCCCTTACCCCCTATTGTCCCTTTAACACATTCGGGATTTCTTCTCTTTACCGTATCCTCTTGATCATCTTTATTTGACTCGGTTCGCCATGCCTATTATGCACTCACTTGTTGTAAATGGGCACTCTGTGGAATTTAATCCCAGGTTGACCTTGAGTATATTACCATTGTACTAGGAGTACTCAATTAACTGTTTGATATCCATCTATGTTCTATATAAACAAGCCAACTTATTTATATTTTAAATTTTGTGTTATTTATTAACTTACATATGAGAATTGATAATTTATTCGAAACCATTATCAATACTTTTTACAAGATGCACATCGTTAGCATGCACTGATAATCTTTGATTCTATTGTTATTAATATTTTTTAAAAAATAGCATTCAATTTGTTGAATGTCGATAAATCTCATATTTTGAAATATTTATTTCTTAATAATATACATGTTGCTATTTACAAAATACCATTTAGTATGGCGTGCACTATAAAAATTGAATTACTCATAATATGATTTTACTAAATAATCTAAACGACCGTATTAAAAGGATCATAGATTATAATAAAATTGATCAATATGCCACATAGTAAGTATCATACGTTATGTTGTATACTGATTTAATTTAAAAATTATAGTGCTCCATACCAATTTAGGCATTTGGTTAACATAACAAACAATAATATTTAGTACTAAACATATCAATTTTATAAAATACCCCACATAAAAGTCTATTTAATATAATCATCTAAATTATAATGTATTTAGCAATACTATTCTATAGTTACTAATAGCAAAACATAAGTATTTATTAATATCGTAATCTATCAATCTTAATGGAATTTTGAACAATATCATTATTCAAAGTTTAATAGATAGCATATTATATATTATACAACTGGCCTAACCTAATTGTTATTAATCAGATTCTTTATCACCAAAGAAATAGTTCCAAAAAAGGCAAATAAAGATAGAAATATCATAAACACTCCAAGTACTTTCTGGTAAGTTTTTGTTCCATAATACAAAGCAAAATATCCCGGCACTCCATAACTAATTGGGTTGGTAAATACAGCTCCACAAATATCAACAAGTATGTCGGCAGGAGCCAACTGTGGAATAGCAAGCAATGTACATATAGCCATGTAAATAGCTGTAAATTGAGGAACCGTCAAACGATATCGTTTCGTAGAACATAGTGCGGTACCTTTATCTTTTGTAATATGTAACATTATAGGTATTGCCAAGATGAATACACAACAAAACAATATTACAAACACAACGCACATTGCTTTACGAACACCCACAGAGATATATTTGGAAAAATCCCCATTAACAATCTTATTATTATTAATGTCGGCAAGTAATGAAAGAACATCTTTAGAATTAGCATCTGCCATAAATAGCTTATTTCCTGCAATTGCTATTACTACGTAAATTGCTAAGGATATAAAGCATCCTGTGACAGAGAGCTTAATAATATTTCCAACTGACCGATCCTTCATTTGGTCAACTATTTCAATAAATCCATTCTGGCATTCCAATGAAAAAATATTTGTAAGAACAACCGGAAGTATAGAACTTGAAATACTTGTTGATGAAGAACCACATAGCTTAAGATCTTTAAAGGAATACTCTGAAGAAAGAAAACCAAAGACTAACATAAGAATTCCATAATAGCAAGCCGAAACTAATGAAATCGTACTAAGCTTTCCCAATGTAGACAAAGAAACAGTTTCGCCAATTGCATATGTTAATGTTCCAATCAAAATGATCAAAATTGCAGTTACATACTTTGCATTATACTTTGTAAGACTTTCAAATTGCCAAGAAAGAAGTTTAAAAATAGACTCCCCCGCCTTCATAATATAAATCACTTTTGTCAATCCATTGGAAAGTACAAAGCATATTTGTATAAAATTCTCCAACCTAACAGAAATGTTTGCACAAATTTCATCATAGCTCGGAAGAGACTTTTCATCAGATTTTTCTGCACACTTTTCTGCTGAAAATGCAAGCAAATATAAAGAAATTATGTTGCAGATGGCAATTAAAAATATTGCAAAAGTTGCCAGTGCATATCCAGCTTTGTAATACGTGAGTGGAAGGAACAGCATTCCATATCCTATTGGTGCTACTGCCAATCGCTTAATTGCTTCAGCAAGTCCTATCTTAGAATAACTTTCCATAATGAGGGATATGTGTAATAAAAAATATATTGTCATTTCCAAAATAGATTGATGATCTTCTATCATTGAATTGAAAATTAAAATTTCAATTAATTAGTCACCAAATTGATTCTAATTATTTTATGATATATATAAGGAGATACGATACAAAGGAGAATTTCAGAAAATGTCTGAAATTAAAATATATTTGAGAAATATTATTTTCAAATTTCAACTAACATAATTGGAAATATTTTTATGTAGGATAATTGCTTATTATAGTACAGAACTAACATAAAAGACATCAAGAGTATGATGTATTTTCTAGGATAATAATTATATTTGTACTAAAAATATATTTAACGTTATAAGAATATAAATATATTGTAAAACACTATTATAGATTGCATTTATTCCTTAGAACGTCGCAGTTTTAAATTAAGCCGTGACTTAACCAAGAAAACTACCCATCCAATCACATATGCAACAAAGAGAATAGTTGATAACTTAATAATTGAAGTTGAAAAGTCTTTTTTTAAAGAAGGAGAAATTAAAAAATAGTTTCCAAAATCACTATTGTTTGGATCAGGCTCAGGTTCTCCGTGAAACCTGGCCATTAATTTTAATTGATTAATGCTCTCTGCCAGATTTGGATCGTTCTTATATTGGGCAAGATGGAGTGCAGCAAAACTTACATGCATATAATTCCATTCCATTATTTTACGAATAATTTCATTTTCAGGCTTTTCAAATCGACTACCAATTATTAAAGGTACTACTCCATTCGAAAGAATTAAAGTAACAAAGTTGACTAACACTCCGAGCAATTGTGCGACGTAAGAAGTTCCCGATATGATTCCAATAGTAAAGGATATTGCAACTGCAATAAAAGCGTTCAATACAAAAACCAGAAGATATTTTACCATAAGATCTATGGTACCGGCATATCCCATAATTTTAATTGAAGGTAAAATTAGAATAAGAAGAAATATTGAATTAATAACTGCATCTGATAGTACATTTCCTAAATACCCATTGAACGCTGAATATATTCTAGATTGTCGTTCCCTAAAAAATATTGTTTTTTTCTCAGAAAATTTGTTATAAATAGGAGATGAAATAGAAAGCGTGGTATAGAGAATAAAAAAGGTCATGGAATTTCCAAACACATAGGCCTTGGCACGAGCTTCGTGGTAATTAGAAGATTCTTTTTTAAAATTCGCTGTCTTAAGCATACCCATCAGAATCAATAGAAGAATTAATTTCTCACCTAAAATAAAAAACAAAATAGAATAAGATCTAATGAAATTGATGGTATTTCGATAAAAGATTCTTATCAGGGAAATAAAATTATACATTGGACGAGGATACATAGATATTTTAGATTTCTCTTTTACTTCGAATTTATCATTCTGTTGTATCTTACGGAAATTTCTTGCCAAAGTATAAATTCGTTCTAGGGATTCCTTTTTTGTTTTTTCAGATGAATAATCAATAGAAATCATTTCAAGGTAATAATCTATTGGATTCTGTCTTTCCGTCGCTTCATATCCGTTATCTAAAAAAAACGATATGCATTCCTGATACATTCCCTTAAATATCAATCTTCCTTGAGAAAAAAATGAAAGTGTGTCAAAAAGCATAACAAATTCATACGATGGCTGATGCACCGTAAGAACAATTGTCTTTCCAAACTTAGTAGCTAATTTTTTAAGCAAAAGTAGAATTTTCATTGAAATTGCCGAATCCAATCCACTAAGTGGTTCGTCCAATAATAAAACATCGGATTGCGAAAGTAATTCAATCCCAATCATCACACGAACTTTCTGGCCTCCAGATAAGTTTGCAAAATACGTGCCTCTATCATCAACAAGGCCTGTCAATTTAAGAACCTCTTCTATGTTAAATACCGATTTGCCTCCTTTGGCCTTGGCTACAAATAAAAATGTCTCATATACAGTGGAATATTCATATGAATGTGGTGTTTGTGCCACATATGACATGATGTATGGCCAATTCGAGTCTCTTGGCTTGCCATTCATTAAAATTTCTCCACTTGAAACTACAAATGAACTTGTTCGTGCTGCTAATAAATCTAAAAATGTACTTTTTCCTGCGCCAGAAGGTCCTAAAATAGCATTTACACTGTTTGGTACGAATCTTCCAGACACATCTTTTAAAAGAAGCTTACCTCTCCATGTTTTTACTGTCAAATGCCTAAATAGAATTTCTATGCTATTTTTTTTGTATTCCATTTATGGGCCGCTGTGATGCAACTTTTAACTTCAAAAAAAGAAATGACGACTTCCATAAATATAATTATATAGTAGATATCATATATTAGAAGCTTGGCTTTTTTAACAATATTTTACAATATCCTTTATTTAAACTTGTCTTTTTTTACAATAAATATCCTTTTATATAAACTTAAAATACTATTTAAGTAAAAATACATTAATATGTTTAGAATGCAATTGATTGCATTCTAAAGCAATTTACTAAATGCTGTCAAACATCATAACGAATATTGAAACTAATCTTCTGTATGATGATAAGTTGACTATAACGACAATATTGATTATATAAAACAAAATCTTATGCTTAAATTTATTATCTACAAATATCATTAATAGTACTATTAAAAATATAATATATTGTATTATTATATATCTAAATACTTTTGATTCACTATATTCATAGAATGCTATTGTGGTGCCCATGCCGGATGACATCATAAAAGGACATATTGAAATATTTTTTCATAAATATACCAGCCCATATCAAAGAAATTTAGAACAAGACTAGGCACTTCAAGCAGATCTCAATAAATTCTCAAACAGGCTATAGGTGTTTACGGTGTATGTGCAAAACAAGAAATTCCTGCAAGGGTACCTCAAATATATGGAAAAAATACACAACCAATATTAAATAATTGTTTATATTGAATATGCAAAACATTTTATTTTTACACCAAAAGGGTTAAATTCTATTACCCAATAATATGATGTGTTTCATAAAAACACGTCGAAGAGAGGATTCGAACCCCCGCACGCTTTCGCGAATTGGTGTTCAAAACCAACGCCTTAACCACTCGGCCACCTCGACATTAATATTATGGACTTTGATACATAACTGTTTAAAATGTGTATATAAATAAATATTATGAAAAATGGATTCATAATTTCAGATATAAATGGTCGTAAAAACAGCTTCCTCACAGAGCATGACTATAGAAGTATAGAACAATGTGCTACGTATGAAGAACTCTTGATAAAACTTAATTTTTATTTTTCTTTTATTGAAGAAAATATTCATTTTCAGCACCTAAGAAGTAGATTTATAGGTAACTTACAAAAAGAAATGGCCGAGTTTTCTACTTTGAATATCCTGGAATTGCAATACTTAATTGATTATTTAAAAATCGTAAGCTTTTTTAACAAGTTGAAAGGACTTTCAAATGAGCATGTAGGAGACTTCCAGGAATTAAAAATTATTGAATTCTGTAAAGATTTTGATGAAGTAGAACGTCTTTGTATAAACAATTGTTTTTTAAAAAAATATTTCACAAATGTTAATAGAAATGATGATCATCACTTAATATACTGTACAGTAATAAAAAATCTAATGGATACGTACTATAAAGCAGCAGATGGTATTTTTAAAGAAATGTTAGAAGCAGAAGGAGATAGACAAATACTGGAATTATGTCTATGTAAATTGAATTTATCTGGAAAAGCAAGATATTTTCCGAATGCAACAACATTAACAGGATCATCTATAAAAAGATTGGATCAACATTTAACCAGACAGGATATTCTTTTGGCTTTTAAGCTAGAAGATTCCAGGCCTATTGAAAATATGTTTACTCGCGTAGCAGATATATATTTTTCATCATTTTCACATTTTTCAGACAATTCATGTGTATATGCATATTTCAGACTAAAAGAGTTAGAAATAGAAAATATTCTTTGGTTAATAGAATGCAAAATGCAAAATATTTCAGACAAAAATTCAGAAATAATAATTTTTAATAAACAATGAGTTGTTGCTTAAATGATAACTTAGCGTGGTGATTTGTATATTATCACAGGTTATTGGATAATAATATTTATTTGAAAACTGGTATTTCTTTATAAATATGCTTATTTAAGATGTTAATTTTTATTTTAGTGTTTTGAATTTTATCTATCACTTAAAATCAACTGCTGTATATCTATCTGTTTTAAGCCATACCAAATGATATTTAATAAATCTTTATATAATTAGAATTTTTTATTAGAATTTTTTATTAGAATTTTTTATTAGAATTTTTTATTAGAATTTGCCCAGATGAAAAATAGTGGAATATCAGTATATCAAGATCTTACTACTGTAGCAATAAATTGTGTATCTACAAATGAAAATGTTAATACAACTGTCAAACATGCAATCAAAGAGTATACAAAAGCAATTAAAAGCAATAGCTCTGAAATGATTGACGGTGTACTTGTATATCAAACTTCAAAAAGTAAATTGCAAATGCCACGACTCGCAAGCGAAAAATATGTAGAAACTAAATGGGAAAAGTTTGCTAAAGAAAAGGGAATCAAAAATAGAAAGAGAAGTAGACGTATTTTCTGTGAAGAAACCCAGCAATGGGAATTTCGATATGGAAGTTCCAGCGTTCAAAATCAAAAATTTAAAAGTGGTATTGTTGAAATTGATGAAAGTATTAGTAAAATGCGAAGAGATAAAAAGAAAAGAGTAGAAAAAAACACAAAGCAGATGCTTAAAAACAAAAAGAGACGTACCAATTAAATGCATTTCGTATAATTTAATATTTTCTGTATGGGTTTTTTAATAATAAACATTCAATATTATACAATTGAATCTTATATTAATCAAAAAAATGATTTATATAATATTACTGTCTTAATCAATACATAACATTTACTATCAAAAAATACAAAACAGAATTGCAACCTTTTTACCAACTAAATAAGAATTATAAAATTTTGTAATTCAAAATATTAAATAATATAATATAAAGTCTTGATTAAAATTGAAATATATAATTATTATATTTGGTTTGATATTCCTTTATTTATTTAATATTTCACGGTTGTTTTCTTTTTGATAACAGGAACCAAAGTTTCAAGAAGTGGAGCTTTCAAATAATTGTAGATGCGTTTAAACGACTCTGCATTTATAATTTGTGGATCGAATGTGGTTATTTCTGCACTTGTTTTGTCTAAAACTATTCCTAATGATAGCCAAGAAAGTAAGCCAGCTATTGAAAGAAATATAAGTAAAATGGGAATCTTATGCTTTCTATAAAAAAGCATATTAAGTGCATATAATCCCGTAAATAAAATGAAATAAAAATATTCTTTCAAATTTTCTTTTGCAACGCATTTACCTAAAACTATGCAATGATGGTCTCTTTTGAAATAGCACTTGTTGCAAATACTGCAATGCTTTGTTCTATGCCCGCGTACTCGATTGCATTTGCTGCATACTCCTTTTACCGTTGCATCATTGAAATCAAGAAGAGAACCAGGACTTTTTGCCTTGGCTAATATATAATAGCAACAAGATGTGAAAAGTAAGTAAATTCCAACAATTGACTTGTCTGTGAAGGCACTAATATAAGAAAAATATGCGTATGCTACATATACAGCACCAACTACTCCATATTGAAGTACTTTTATAACGCTATCAATTGATACTTCTGTTTCCATTTGTATACTCCTTAATTTCAAAATATATAAATTACCCTTTTTACTGATTGATCAATATTTTTAAATGATCCAACCAAAATTTAAAATTCTATTGGCTATTTCTAATAAAAATGCTACCCACATATATTTATTAAAAATTAAATTTTACCACAGTAACTTTAATTGGTATGATTACCATACAATGTTAAGACCTATAGATGATACGCAATAAATTTATTTGTTTTCTAAAACTAAATATATAAAAATAAAACATAATTGTCAATTTCTATCCACAGTGAATTATCAAAGTGCACCAGATGACTTGCAAAGTTTGTTACAATGTTTTTGTGCACTGGCGAGTGGTTTCTATTAATTAATAATTCATTTGCTTTCTACAGTTTTTTAAGAGACATGTACCAATCCATAATATAATGCCTTTTTAAATAATGTTAAAACAAATGTTATAATATATAAATATACTTTTTATTAAATTACTCAATTTCTTATTGCTATCGTTTGTAAAAGAAGGTTCTTAATTAATATTCTAAATTACAAAAATTGTATTAAAATGTATTTATAATCATTTTTATTATGTAGTTACTTTAAATATTATCTTCTTAATAAATCGATTTGATAAAAATTTGCCCATGTCTATTAATAATTATCCAATTGAAATTCAGCATACAAGTATAACAAAACCAAAGAAGACCGAACCAGATGCAATGCTTATAAAAGCTATTGATAACCATGACAGTGAATACATTGCTGAATACATTTCTAATAATTCTATGAATTCTATGAATTCTCTTAAAGACTTAAATTATAAATATTTATCTTCTCTGGCAAAAATTCTTCTAGATTTGCTAGATACTCCATATAGAGTTAAATCAATAGAGACAATCTATTTCATTTTGCTTTCAGTTGGTAAAATTGAAGACGTTTCAAAAGCACTGATTGAACGGGCCACCGATTTTAAAAAACTTGTATATCTAAAAGGAAAAATCGACTTCTTAAAAAATAAAAGATTCCTGAAACGTGAAGACGAAGTTCAAAATGAATATACAGCCGATATTTAAAAAATCGATTGTTTATTTAAGTTTTAAAAACTCCAATACAATGTTTCGGTTTTTACATAAAAGTCGATTCTCTTTTGTTTATATAATGGCAGACAACGCACCAGAAGGAGGAAACTCAAATGAAAATACTAGCAGCAAGAAGTCTTTGATAATAAAGATTTTGATCGGTATTGGAATTGCTCTTATTTCACTTACTATTCTCTACTTTATCGTGGTTTTGGCTACAGGGTCCAAGGCAACAGAACTCATGAGTTCTAGTGGCTCAAAGAAAGGTGCATCTCTTGCATCTAAGGATAAGAAGAATAACACCACCAAAAAATCAAAAGCTTCCTTAAACTCACAAAAGGACCAGTCTCAGAGTCAAATCAACGAGTCTCAACAAAAAAGCTCTTCTAGTCCACTTAAGAAAGCAGAACAGCAACAACAGCTTTTGAATTTTAATTAATAAATTTAATATTATTTGCTAGAAGATCATAATGTTTGTGTTAATGCAAGTTCAGCTTATTATATAAAATTTATTTAAATCCAACCCAAAATTCAATTTTATAAATATAAAATAATATGTTTCTAATTAATTACAGATGTTTATTGTTGCCTTCCAGAGAATGGTGCCCTGTTCAATTCCCGATAAAAAGATTTTTATTTCAAATTGGAATATATAAATTTGTTAACGATTAGAACATGCACATATTTTCTTATGTAAATGTATAAATCAAGAACTTTTATTAATAAGTAGCCCTGCAAAATTGTGGAATAGGCCATACAAATGAAAAGATGAAATCTGCGCTTGTATACCATTAGAGATACTTTGGCATCCTATCACTTCTCATAGTGGGACCCTCATAAAATGCCATTATTGCGCATTTTACAAAGATTTTAATAAGACATAATTGTGAAAACATGCATGATTGAAAAAAAGCAACACCGGCTATTATAAAAATATGTTGAAGGAGATATCGCCCTATGTGAAATGGAATTTTATTTATTTTGCACAGAGCCTAATTAAAAGACATATTCTCATTCACTGTGGATTGTCTAAGCACGTTTGATGATGCGTACGATTTTAAAGGGTTGCTAACAATAGTTTTATGCACTAATGAATTATTTACATCGATCAATGTATTACTTGTTTTTTTAAGGGAAAAGCGGTTTCTTTATACATAAAACATTCAATTTTTAATTTTTTCCAGAGCATAGATTTTTTTGAAATTTTTAATATATGTCTACTATGGATAAATTTAATAAATTATTTGCCTTACAATAATTAAACCCATGATGTATCAATCAAAAGTGTTTTTACTACTTTGTAAAAAACTACTGGTATTTCTTGAAATAATTTTAATTTAGTTAAATATTAAATTTAAAAAAAACTAAATTATTGGCAATAAAAAACCATCAAGAATTTGGATTAATACCAGAAGATTTTAAAGTATGCAAAACAAATATCGTTTTAAAATCTTTTCTTGTGAATGATCTAGGCAAAAGGCGATATTTGTGTATTGATGAACCTGAAATCAAAGAGCTTCATTTAATATTTCTCCGCAACGGCTGCCATGTCGAAAAGATGACCTTTTCAACCTTACATGGCAATTTCATAATGTTAAAAGTATGCCAACCTCAATAGTGGTGTTTCAGTGGATTCATTTTCAAAATTTGCTGTTGTACAATTAATGAACACTAAATTTGCAAATGAAACAATAGAGAGCATTAATTTATTTTTTTATTGCATATGGTTTTCCAAAAATTTTAACAATGACAATGAAAAAAAAATTTTAATTATTCCTTAGATTTATTGTGTAAAGATTTTGATGCTAGTCAGGTTTTTAAACGAGCACGTTGTCCTTGGATTCAAATCCAGGTAGAAAGACTCAATCGGATGATGGATTTCTAGTACTTCCAATTCTAATGGACAATTTAGTAAATATGATGCCACAACCCAAAACACTATATATAATATTATAATGCATAAATCTACTTTAAAAATGCCAGATGGGCGTATTTATGACAGTCGTTCATTCATTGGACATTGAAAAGTCAAAAGTAAAGGCATTGTTAATGTTTTTGGGAGATAAAATTGAAAAAAACATTAAGTACTATACGTATAGTACAACGGTGGTATATTCAAGGTCAACCTGCGAGACGTGGGGTTCAAGCCCCACGAGGAGCCGGTTTACAACAAGTGAGTGGATAATAGGTGTACTCCTGGTGCAATGGAAGCATACCAGAGAATATATTGAGTGACATGGGTTCAAATCCCACAGCGTACACATTTACAAATATTGTAAACATTTGGAGATGGGGAGCCTGTTAGAAAAATGCTTACATATTAATGTTCAAGCGGTGTATAGAAAAATTATTATATTTTTTTTCTCTACAAACAACCTTGCTTTCTAAAAATCTAAAGAAAGTAAGATCGGGCTGAAACCCTGAGTTGTTAGTAGATCTGAGTGAATTTTCTGTTATATACTTTCTATTCCTTAGTTTAATGTTTATCTATTAATAAACTGGTAATCGATTAATATTATACAGCTGTTTTACTGAAGTTACAAGGTCATTTGTGAAACAGCCCAATACTGTTTTAATAGTTATCCCGAGTGGATTGACTAAGATTCTTCAATCTCTTGATATTTCAGTTAACAGATCATTTAAAGCCAAATTAAGAAAAGCTTTGGAAGAGTGGATGATTTCGGGAGATCATACTTTTACTAAAGCATGTAGACATCGAAGAGTTAATTATGTGACAATAATTGAATGGGTTCTTGAAGTTTGGAACACCATCTCAACATCAACAATTAATACCGACTTTGTTAAAGCAGGCAGCATTAATAGCTCTACTATGCAAGGAGAAGTGGATACAGATGAAGTAATTGATAAGAATTCTGAGTATGATGAAATTTTTGATGAATTCTTAGAAAACCAATAAAATTATTTAATAAATATATTATTTAGTGTTAATAGTAGGTTTCTTTTAAGCTGATTTGTTTAAAATATGCATAGGCTCCTTTAAATAGTTTCTTCAATCTTTTCATTTAATTGTTTGAAATTAGTATTTATTATAATGTTTAAATTATTAGAATTATAAAAATAATATAATGTGTCATTATTTTCGAATACTATTTTTTGAATGCCCGTTGGATAGCATTTTTTTACTTTCAAATCAAAACCCATTGTGTTGTCATTTTGAAGATAATCTATATATACCCGCCTCAATGCTAAATTCCATTAAGGAGTGTATATAATAAGAAATTATATTTAAGATTTAGTGATAAAAAATATTTTTAAGTTTATTTCAATTGGTTCATATTTTATTGTTAGTAATAATGGGGTTACATTACTAAACACGTATCAAATAACAAAAATTTACAACCCATTAATGAATAATATTCTCGAAATATATAAAAACACTTGGTTTTAACAAAAACTAAGACTATTTTAGAAAGTCGGAACAAAGAAACTTACGGGCACCGCAAATAACATCACCTTTTTATGAATAATGCACAAACAGCAGGATAAAATTTTAATCATAGTTTATTAATAACAATGGGGTATTGCCAGGACTTTAAATACTTAAACCGTACGCTTTTTCATGCTCATAACAATTTTCCGAACAAATTCTTTAAAAACATGGTTCCAAATGCGTAAAATGGCATCGTTTCTAACAATGTTTTTTCTTTCATAAGTTTAACATATATCATTTCATAAATGCTCAACTAGGTTCAAATCAGGAAATTGAGCGCCATAATCAAGCAATTCAACATTCTTCAGTAAAATTAGATCATTACTGCAAGTTTTGATTGAAAAATATCCTCGTCAAGTCTCATTAGGTGAGCCGATTTTTAAAATCCATTGGTAATAGGGGTTATGTATTTAGCTCGGTTTAATGGGTGTACCATCGATGAATATTGGGTTGTCAACTTCTTGATAGGGAATACACTCCTACATTAATGTTTTTTTTAACTTTTCCTTGGAATTAAATGACTCGATTCATAAGCGATATTGCACTCATAATATATCACCAATGTATTTGATGATGGAAACACCTCAAATGTATACTCCTCCCCGACTATCACATATTTCTATTCATCATCTAAAATCTCAACCCTTTTTTCATGGTACGCTAGAAAAAAATTCACATTAATTTAACGTGCGCTTTATGGTTTCTCTCGAAATATCTTTTCCTATCAAGGCATTAACATTATTTTTTTAAAGTCAATTGAAGTTTTAAATGGATTAGGTTGGTTAGATTACATAAAATGGTTTGTTCTAAAATGGACAAAGAAAAACCACGCCTAGAACTAATCTTACGTCTAAAACTTTTACATTTCCTCCGCCTCTTTGCTATATATGCAATAATCAATCTTAGAATCGTAAGTTGTTTAACAACATGTTTTATAATATGATCTTCGGATATCAATATAACAATTTGGGGTTGGTCTCTTGTGAACTCCGACACAGGTTCCTCTGTAATAAGATTTATTCGTTTAAATTTAATGCTACTGCCTGTCATTTTTTTGCATTAACGTATTAACTGTTTGTTATTAAAACATTTTATTATGTACAAAAAATGAGATTAACTTTATATCAAGGGGTTTATCAAGAATGAGAGTACAGTAGTGGGGTTTCTCCAATAACGCCACCTTAACATTTAAACATGACATGAAGAACGTTATAGTATAGAAAAGGGATATTATAATAAATTTAAAAACTCCGTTAATAGATAGATAACATATACGACACAGTCCTATAGTCTTTTGCGTAAAAATACATTAATTTTGAACTGGGTTGAATATATTTTGATGATACCATGTTTGAATTGCTCATTAAACAACAAATTACATTATATGAATCCTGTTGAAAGTCTTTAAATAATAATCAAAATATTAAATCCTCATTCGTTAAAAATTAAAAACATGTTCTTTCAGTATGAAATATTATTTTAAATGAATTGTGTCAGAAGCTGGTCTTAGGATTTATAAATGCAATATTAAGTTGTACAAATTCAAATTCAAAATATTTTAATTATTAATATTTTGTTGGTATTTTTAATTAACAATTTAAAAACAATATCCAAATTCACTTAGTTCTAAATATATTTATTATAGCAATTAAATTGCTTGTTAATAAAACATTAAAATGAATTGTACTATAAAGGAAACTGCAATACGCAAGAAAAAATCTTAATGTTAGTTAATATATATCGCTGCCTAGAAACTGTTACAATATTCAACTCCTGATAGAAATGGGTTAATTTACTTAAAATTTCATAAAATAATAAATCATACACTGTAAAGACATTCAAATTTTAGACTTTATTGCTTATTTTAAAGCATTGAGGATGATGTACGGAATAGCACACATGGGCTTTTAATAAAAACTTCATTAAACCACACCCGTGTTAATTCCTCGTCCATACATCCTTTTTCATTCACTTTCAACACAAACTCCATTAAGGAATTTATCTTTAGGCAAAGGATTTTTAAAAAATTACCATTGGTGGTAATTTTAACCCACGTGAAGAGCAGGCCAAAACAATAGTACAGAAAGTTTTTTCATTTACCGTTGTCGTGATTAAAACTGAATTAGCTCCGACATGTTAAATGGTGCGATTAGCAGGCATATCAAAAACGATAGGTACTTCATCTATATTGAATATGCAATCATAATGTATGTGATTTTCTTTTGACAAAATTCACAGAATATACCTATTTTTCGAAATCGGCAGGAAGACGTTGGGCTAATGTAGTTTTGCACCGAATCGAAAGATTGTTTCGTTTCATGAATCTGGGTTACCAAGTTTATACTCCTGTGAAATACAATTCCCATTTATTTAGACAATGTATTGGCTTTGAGCCGCATAGATACTGTTGAGATGCTTCTACAAAGTGACCGCATTTCAAAATTTATGTGTTTATTAAAATCATCTTCGTGCTTTGGCCATCTTGGAATGTTTCCATGAAAGCTTTTACAAGACTTTTTGACCTGCGTCGGCTTATCTTCTTGCTTCTACCATCTTCTGATTATTGAACCATCGATATTAAGTTTCTAAACGGCTTTCCGATCTCCATTTTTTTTAAACTAATTCAATCACTTTTAATTTCCACCACGTGGTATATAATGATCGTTTTATGGCTAAAATTGAAACATTTATTACAATGTGAATTTGTTGTGAAATATAAACATATTCCAAACAACATGTTAAATTGTAAAAAACGGAAATTATTACTATTGGAAATTTTAAATAAAATGTTTAAAATTATTTAAACAAACATTTTTAAAATTTATTTGAGTTATGAAATTTCGAGAATTTTAAACATTACCGTGCATGCCACAACATCTAAATGATAAGTTTTTTGGTGCGGCTTATAGTCCGGCAAACACGGTACTTCTTTTAATACATGGGAACATATACTGGCTGTATTAATTTGCGGAAATATTCTGAATTTAATGAGCAAACCACCTGGATAATAAGTATAGTTAATATTGTATATAGTACTTAAAAATACTACACAACGCCGATGGCGTGTCAAAACAACATTCCTAAAATGGTTCTATGAATAAAGAAAGTTGTCTTTAAAGCCTATCTTTTGCTTAATACCGAACGTTCACAAACAATACAATGCAGTAATACCAAGACGCCAAAGTCAAGCCCTAATACCAACCCTTACTTTAATAAATTAAGGGGTACTTTTACAATATATCTTCAAACAGGTCTTTTTGGGTACGTTAGATACATGTTCTACATGTGTGTTTTCTTTAAAAAACAAACCTTCTAGGAAAATATCGAATATTTTAGAAAAGCTATTTGGGTTAAAGAATATTCTAAGAGTTTACAATCATATAATGAGAAAATTGTAAATTAATTTCATTTGTTCATTAACATAACATTTTAAATGCGGCCTTCCATGCCGCAGCATTCATAAACACACATAGATTTGCCAAAACAATAACTAAACAAATCAGGGAAAAGCTAGTTATTCAAAAAATGGATTGGTGGTTTAAACAAACCTGTTTATAGGTATAATACACAATTCCACAGAGCTATAAATATGACATCAACGATGACTTGGAGTTTAGAAGTAGAAAAGAGCATGATGTGATTTGACTGAGAAGGTAAATACAAATGCTGATTAAAATACATTGTCTGATATTGGTTTTGGTGAATGCATGGATTGTTTAAATCCAACAAGTTTAAATATTGAACCCCCTGAATAATATTTAAACAGCTCTATAGAAATTCAACAAAGTTATGTAGAAAAATAGTTAACTAAAATGGAAAACATTATTTGTTCACAAGAATTTATTAAAATAACCCATTGATATTAATGTAAAATCTAAAAAACAGGTAGGTAGATGTTTTTAATAAAAACGAGGTGTTTAAAATTTTGAGTGTTGGTTCAGACATGGTATGCGGATTAGAAAAAACAATACATTAAATAATGGGATGTTCTATGCCCACATTCCTCGATTTATAAAACCAACAGGGATTGGTTAACAAACTCTTTGAAATTATATTTAAACCAATTTGTTGAATTATCAATAAATGTAGTCTGCTCATCATCTTTCCCATAATATACTCGACGTCAAACCTGAGAAACGCGAGTTTGAATCACCTGAAGTACCCATCACAAAAAACATATGGATAATAGACGTGGCAAACATAGTTAACTGGGAAGTGCCCAAATTGGTATGTAAGGTAAAGAAAAGCAAAATACGTTGAAAGAATGACACGCCCAATGATATAGAATACAGGCAACATGACGAGGGACTGCGGGCAAAATGATTATCAAGATAAAATATAATAAAAAGTAGCTAAACAAAAACCTTAGAGAGAGTGAATAAAACATATTTGGTGTGAAATATTAACCCACATCAACAATCCTAGTTAGAAAGGATCGTGAGACGAAAGCTGTCAATTGTACATAAAGTATAATATAATAATAGAAAGATGGGCTAACGAAAAGGCGCGGGCCCCAAAAACTCGACAGGTCCTTTGAGACCAATGCCCGTGGTGGGCATTGTAGTTCTAAGCGAACTACAGGCGAGTTTTGAGGTGTAAAAACATTATAAAGTTGGGAACGTTTAACTTTCAAGAGATTTCCCGGAAGAACCTCTTCATTGGATAAATATGTAGGCCAATTGTAATCCGATCCCCCAAAAATATAGAACAAAAACAGCTGAATGCAATAGCTCCGATATCAGCGGTTTTATTTTGGTCTTGTTAGAAAAATCATTGACGCGGTTTTTGAACCAACTTTTTAAAATGACATTTGATAGTCCAATGCCTTTTTATTGTTAACGTCTTTCGATTTAGATCGAGCGGTTATACAAGTCATTGCAATCTTCCATTTGGATTGGGGAAACCGGTCTCGTGTTTATGATGATTGTGACAAGATGTATTTATTCTGTTAAAATGCCAAATCATCTTTGTTTTCAAGCACTTCAGCAAGTTTATATATAATTTTAGCCAACACTCGAGTACAAAAAATACACGTTATCGATATTAATAGTTTCTACATTATAGTCCCCATTTCCAACTTTCGTTGCTAAAAACAATTTCTATATCTATCTAGACTATTCCTTTACTAGTTAAAATTCAAAGCCCGTATGATATTTTATTAAAAAAGAATATTAAAGTATAGAATATAGCTTTTTTAAAAGTCGCCTTTAATATTAAATTGTCTATGCCAATATATTGTCTATGTTGAGTTTTCTGATGCTAAGTTGTCAGTTCCTCCTTTTGATAATTTTAGTATTTAAAGTGATTTCACATATTACACCTAGTTTATCAAAAACAAACAGCCAATCTACGCGTTAATTGTATTTGTTAATGCTTTCAAAATAGTTCTATATAAAACACTAACCGGGTGCAAAATTTCTATTTGAAATTTTTTATGCTTAAGAAATATCCTTAAAACTTTTTGTTTCATTTTCCCTTTGCATTAACTATGTAAAAGGGGTAAATAGATACATGTCGCCTTTTAATAAATTGAAAAGCCACATTTAATTTGATATTTAATAAATGAGGGCATATTTAGTCTATTGTTTAAATTTTAATTAAAAGAGAATGTTTTAATCACAATAAAAATTTTCAATACATATAGAGTATACGTTGATACAAATTAAACAACAAAGCCATCTGATTTATTCTATATAGATTGCGCAATATTCAATTTTTTAGATTTATAAAAAGGACTGTTTTTGTCTCAGGGTGTATTTCAAATAGCCCAGACCCGTGTATTGAGAACACTATTATATATTCTTTGACTCAAGACGGGAAACGAATCCTTGCAGCAGCTCGTATATTTAAAAGTCATTAATCAGTATATATTCTTTTGTTTCTATTTTTATTTAGTACTAAAAATGTAGACGACGTTCACGGAGATTGTAATGATCGCGCTTCCCCTTCCAATCAATTTATAGTGTTAGATAGCATATCGTTATTTTTGATTTATTCTACGATTGTGTGTATTCTTAATAGGACACCCCTTAATTAATTTTATATTTTAGCATGGTAGATTTTTATCCATACCTTTTTAATTTGTCTTCCTATTCTCATATTATTTTCCTTACTGTTTTATTTCCAAGGTCGCTTAATTTAATCATGGAAGTGCCTATATTTACAATTTAAAATATTGATGATGGGGAGAAAGTCTTAACTCATTGTTCTCCTGTATTTAAATGTCTTTTTTGCTTTGATTTCGTATTTGAATTGTACTGTCTTTTTACCAACATACATTCTCTTTAATCCTATGAATTAAAGGATTGATCCCGTGTTCTTTTTTTTACCGCTGTCATATAATTATTATGTCTTCTGCTAATTTAAAGCATGTATTTATTAAACGGTCGTTATAATTGTCCCGTTTGGTATTATTAGACCAGATGTTTCGTTTGACAGCTTAATTGTCTGTTTTTACAAGTCTGCCTATGCTTTCGTGTTTGACCAATCGTTTGGGGGACTGGAGACTATCTCAGAGCAACCATTTGTGCTGGCCGTTCCTATTACAGTTAATTAATAATTTATATTCATCGCCCCTGTTTCTGGCAATTCCGTAATTCATTGCATTTCTTTAAAGACGAAACAGCAAGATTTTTCCAAGTCAATTATCGTTTATACCGAATATGGTTTTAATGGTCTCGTCTTCAAACAAGGCCGTTTATATTTAAGGCTGTAGGCCGAAAACTGTTTTTTGGTCATATTAGCACCTTTCCTGAACACTTTGAAAGATAATATGATGCCATACATCTAAAACTTTTTACGAGTTTAGGGTTAATTACTGTGCGTTTAGATTTTCGATTTGGTATGTTTTTAAATCCATTTAGACGGTTATAGTTTTGTTGTTTTTCAATTAACTTCTTTAAACGTTTTAATTCTATTGTCTTGAATCTATATCCTATATTATATGAGATGCTACATTTTTCAACATGAGACCGGACTCTGTTTTATCTTTATATTTTTTTAATAATAAGTTTTTTGATTGCGCCTTGGATTTCTTTAATATGTGCATATAACCAATTTAGTTGAAAAATCTTTAACATTCATGAAGTAACTCACACATTTTTTGAAATTCTTTGTTCACGTTATTTACTTGAATGTATTTTTATTAGAATTTTCTTCCCAACAAACACGCCACTTTAAACATTTCATCAAAGCTTCATTCTTGGCCATAAATGTTAAGTCGCTTGATTCAGATTTATGTCTCTTTGTTTTGAGATATCCTATCGAAAGCATAGAACTATTGCAGGTTCACCAATTATTCAATTATCAAATTTGTTTAATAATACGGTTCATTCTTTCTTGAATCTACGTTGTCAAATCTATTGAAAGTTCTATTTATATTAAACGCTGCTCGCATATTAACAACAATTGTATTTCTTACAGAAACATGCTCAATGAACTTTTGTAATCTCACTAGCTTTTTAAATAATTTAAACTTACATATCGCTGTATCTGTCAACAATATGAAATTGCTGTTTAACACTAAAAGAATAATAGTTAGTTGTATCATGAAACAGAATTTAATGTTCAAACAGAATTAGTTGTAAAAATTGGCATGCCCACCTCATATTTGGCTAAATATATGATTAATGACACATACATTATATTATTTAAACAATTTTCACATTAAGATTAAGCTATCATATAGGGAGGGCTCCATCAAAACATGTATAAAATTGTATGACACGCAGGAAACTATTTTAAATTTATGGCGAGGAGGAGTTTGTTTTTAATGAATTGCGTTATTAGTATTATTATCTGGGGAAAGGAGTTAATCTTTTTTGTATATAAGAGCATGCATTAAGAATTAAAACCGAGTTTAGTTAGGTATGGGTTCAAAAAGAAAAAAGCTCTTAATTATCAACAACCGACTCTATTTATTGATGCGTCACTATTAAATATACTTCTTATCAACTTCACCGTATTCTATGCGGGTTTATACATTCCTCATGCATATGGTAGTACACTTTTATTAACACGTATAAGTAATTTTAGAGTGCTTATTACCATTGCTTTTACTAGAACCCCCAAATCTGTTCTTAAGAGGTTCTATATAGTAGTATAAACAGTTTATTGATTTTTTAATGTACGGATGCAATTATAAACTCTTTTTGTGTTTATAATGATTTGGCATGTGTGGGCTCCTTATCATTATGAGAACATGGTTTCTTATTAAATTGTTTTTTGTATTTACTTAAATTTTCAGTAGGATGGTCTCGTTTCCAACAGGCATGCATGGTAATACTTTATTCAAACCGGGGTACCTATCATTCTCTATTGGTTTTGGTATTTCGCATGAATATATACGAGCTTTATTTTCATTGGTATATTTTCATTGTCTTATTAAAAAATTTGGTTTTGTTTTTATAAAAAGAAATACTTTTTAAATAATGCTAGTGCAAAAACAATTAATCAAAACCTTTATAAAATATTATTTACACCAATATTTATTTTATTGATATATTAAAAACCAATTGCTACAAAGCAACCCGGTTTTATTTAACACTGGGCATTAGCCCATTGTGGGGTTTCTAACACCTCTTCAATCTGTCGAGGGACAATATCTTAAAGATATTGTAACATACAAAGTAAAATATTTTTTTCAAATATACACCTCCTTTCAATTAAGTTGGTTGTTAAATTTTCTTTTAAAAATCATAATGCACTGTGCATTATTTTGCTTTAAAATGGACAGAATTAAAATTTAAAGGATATTGAATATTATATTTAAAAACCAAATATATCACAAACCATCCAATATAGAATTGATTCCAGTGGCCTTTCGAATACCCTCACATGCTATTTAATCTTATGTTATAATGCCTGTCTTTAATTTGTTGGTTTCTCCAATGTTCTCAAAAAGTGTCAACCTCTCGGACCTCCATTGTGATGATCAACTTAACTCTCTCATTCATCACTAAACAGTATTGTTTAAAACCACCAGACGTTTTCACACATTATAGTATACACCTATCTTCAGATAGTAGCTTCGGATCAATACGTTTTAAATCACAAAGGCCGAAAATATTGGTAATATAATGATCGATGAACTGAAATTTGACAACATATAAGGTATGAACAAAAAACACAGACAGATTAAATAATAAAGCTTAGAAAAACAAATACACCAATAAATATTCTATTTTCCCCTAATTCCATAATGTAAATGAGAGGACAAGTGCTCTTGGTGCAATGGAAGCATACCAGAAAATATATTGAGAAATGTGAGTCCAAATCCCACGAAGTATTAAGTACTACACATTTACAAAATATTGTAAATGTTTAAAATTAAAGTTTGGTAGAAAGGGGCTTTAACATTTGAGCGGTGTATAAAAAATTATTATAAAATATATCCTTTTCTACAAACAATCAAAGTTTTTAAAATCCAAAAAAATTGTTGGTAAATTTGAGAGGGGTTTTTGCTGTATATTTTCTTTTTCATAGTTTCATGACTAGCTAATAAACTGTTAATTATTATATTAAAATGACGAAAAAAATGCAGCCACCATATATAACTTTAGATTCTATTCCCAAATCAAGGCATATATCATAGAGTCAGTCACAAACATGCAACCCAATGTTTCTAAATCTACGGTGGGATATGCAAAAAATAAGTGATACAAGCACATATGTTAGGTTACCTGAAGCTGGGAAAACCTTTATATTGACAGAAATGGAAAACCTGGGTTTGATCGATATAGACAACAGAATTACTTTTCATATTTTCAAAGATACTTCTATAGTTCTTATGATTTCAAAACAAAATATTTTTAACAATCTTCAAATATAATTTAATTGTCAAGTTCAACTTATCAAAAATTTCCAAGAATATTCTGAAGAAAATTGAGCAAACGTTATATTCAGTGAAATATGTAAAATTCAATTAGAACATTTAGAATTTGGAACAAACAGTATAATTTTCAAATATATTCAAAAAATGGGAAGATTAATTTCTAATCAAGGTATTAAACATGTAGATCCCGATATTGAAAGAGTAAATATAAAAATCGTATGTTTTATCACGGATTCTAAAAACAGTATGTAAATTAAAAGATAATGATAACGCATCTAATTAATCGATTGGGGTGTATACATTACCCCACAGCAAAAACAAAACATTTATGTGTCATATTTCCCGTAAATAAAACATACGTTTTTTAAAACATCAAACAAATATACCTTTTACTGCGAAGACCAGTGATTTAAGAAAAGAATATCAAATTCATGTAGGGTGCTAAATGGAAGTATCCGCTGATTGGGAAGGCCATTTCATTGTTGATTTTGTAGGGAACGATAAATCTAAAATATAAATTTCTTTTTTTTTAAATTCCAAGTTAAAACGTAAGTTTTAATATATCGTGTGGGTATTGCATTCGAATAACACACAATGTTTCAAATAAAGAAATATAGTTAATTGTCAAAAATCGACACCTTAATATACCATGCCTATATTACGAGTTTTTGTAGTTACCAACCAGATACAGTATTGTGAAAAATATTGAGTCTGTAGTGGGTTGTATAAAATATAAGTATGGCTGTGAGTACTCCCAGTATAACGGTGGTGTACTCGAGGTTGAAATTAAGAGACGTCAGCTCGAATCCAATGGAGTGCCCATTTACAAAAAGGGAACGAATGGGAAGCGTGGCGAACCAAGTCAAATGGAGGGGACAAAGAGATATACAAGGCAGAAGAGGATAAAAGCTGAACATGTTGAAATGATGACACGCTTGACGATAAAAAGTACATGCAATATGGCAGAGGATTGTGGGTAGAATGATATTCAGGATAAAAGAAGATGAAAAGCAGCCAACCCAAAACCTTGGAAAACGTGAATATAACATGTTTAGTATGAAGTATTGAATCAAGAGAAAAAGTGTCGTAGGACGTTAGCTGTCAATTATACATAAAAGTATAATATAACAATAGAAAGACTGGCTATGAAAATGCTCGGATACCAAAAACACGACAGATTCCTTGGCGTCAAGGCCTATGGTAATTCTAAGTGAACTATCGACGAAAGAGGTGGTAAGTAAAAATCTCACAATACTAGGAACAAAATCTTTAGTAGTCTCTATGGAAAATTCCCCTTGTTGCAAAAAATAGCATAGCCATGTAATACATTAACACTGGGGTTTAGTACAATTATACATAGACTTGGGAAATTCTATATGAGGCATTTCTAAGCAGAAGATATTGATTACATAAAGAAGTACCATATATTTTAATGAGCAGTGTGTGTATTTTTTAATATTTTCCAATCCTCTAGACTTCGGATTATTATTGCAATAGTCGTTATACAAAACTTACGTTTGAATCAGGTGTTATGCAAATACCGTTAAAGCTCTTTGGTCAAGATTCAAGAGATTAAATTTTTGAATTTTGTATTAGAAAAAATTAAAAATCTTTAAAAAATATATTTGAATAAATGATTGTTGTTCAATGCCCTTATTATTCTTTATGTGTTAAATAAAAACACAAATATGATTTGTTTTACCCAGAAAATAAATTGTTCACCTCGGGCACTGTCGGTAGGTAATTCCAACCCACAGCAGATAAAGACAATTATTTGACAAACATTTCGTAGTGTATAAATATATTGTGTTCCGTTAGAAGATCTTACTCGACGAGTTCTCGTGGAAATATTAAAATACAGATCTTCGAGGAATAACGAGATGTTCTCATCATGTTCCGAAAGGTGGTATGATTAAAGTGTGTTTCCAAAGCATTAAATTCGGTTCTTTTTTCAAAAATCAAAGGAGTTTGATTCAAAATATGAAAATTGAACGAACAATGGTCCAAAGTATTGGCGCCGAACTCAGCTAGGAGGGGCTGTTTCATTTGCATCAGTATTGCCTGCTCCTTTCCCACATGTCTCGGACATGTCCATACTCGTAGTAATTTTATAACTCCGCGTTTTGCAAATTATAAATTTACTGCCTTATAAACCATTGTCGTATTACGTCCAAATGTTATTTCCACCTTGATAAAAAGATTTCTACTTAATAGACTGAACCATCTTTTTGTTTGTCTCCATTTGAAAGTTCTTGTCCACGCACAGTCAAAGAATTTGACGTTGGTATTTGATATACACAAACAACAAAATATTTTAGCGTTGTAAAACAATCTATATCAAAATACAACGACAATTAATTTACTAATATTTCTATACTTTTTAGTTGCATTATATACAATATGTTCTATTATAGAAATATATAGCCTCATTGATTTATAAAGTTTTGTCATTATGAAAGAAAAGAATTACGTTAAACTAAAGAAAAATTTAAATACAGAAAACAACGTGAACGAAACAGCAGAAGCCGAAAATACCGAGAGTACAATCCCGCAAAACTGAAAGCCATCTTAGCCAGCGTCGAAACTGAGGATAGTAAAGGGTAGATTGGGACATGTGCCAAGATCAGGATGGGAAATCATCACGGAGGCTTACTTTAGTAAGTTCGGGATACGGACCACTATTCTAGATTTTAAAAAATTGACTAGTGAAAAATTTGTCAAACAAGAAGTCGAAAAAGAACATCTCAGCGCAGAAGTTCAGAATGGTGGTTTAAGTCCAAAAAGAAAGAGAAGGAAAGAAAATTTGGTATATGAGATTGATAACCTCACTGCTACAAAACAATATATCAATGTCAGAAATAAGTTTGGTGACAATATCAGACGAATCGACGACAAGGAAATAGAGTCAGTAGAAAGAACACCAAAAATATTCTCAAAACATTTGGATGCCAATGTACTTGATTTAATCAATCAAGTCCTTAAAGAGCATGTATCCAGTTCTACTCCCAGGTCAATGACAGCAATAGCACGTCTTATTCAGTCTGCCCAACTGACCTATAAAGCAATGACAGAGAAGGTGCGCAAGCAATCGACTTAGCAGGGAAATATCGAGAGGAAAATCCTCAAATGTAAGCTATCTTCTCAAGAATTAGCTGATGCCAAGAAACTGATGAGGGAGCTCAACTTAATACTGAGTAAGCCTAAAGATGTTTTGGAAGCAATAGTGAAACTCGAAGAGAGACAAGCAATCTACTCGAAAAAATCAAGTTGTTTGAGTAGAATAGCATTCAGAAGAGCCAACCGTGACTTGAACTCTATAGAGAAAGATTCTACATGGAGCTCGCCGAGTCATCAAAGCCAGAAACATCTGTCCCCACTTCTCAAATTAAATCATATTGGTCAACAATGTGGGAGAAAGATGACACTGGAAGCGAAGGCTTCAGAGAGTACCTCTATGAGCACATACCGGAAGAAAAAGGAACAGTGGTATTCCCATCTCTAAGCGAATTCCTAGAGATAATAAAATATCTGCCAAACTGGAAAGCAGCCGGGTGTGATGGCATATACAATTTCTTTATTAAGAAATTAGACAGCCTGCATGAGTGTATTTATGCAGTTGTTAGAAACATATGTATAGAGAGACAATGGGAAGAAGACTGGTTCTACAGGGGAGTGACATACCTTATACCAAAATGTATCCCTGTAAAAGGAAGTGACTTCAGGCCAATCACCTGCATGTCGAATTTATATAAGTTGACAACTAAATGTGTCACTTATATAATGCAGCTTGAGGTTGAACGCCGAGGCTTACTATCTGAGAACCATCTCGGGACGGTAAGAGGTGTGCTAGGGGCGAAGGAGCAGGCCCTGATCAATAAGGCCATAAACAGGACAAATGGGAACAACCTAAAGACAGTCTGGATAGATGTCAAAAAGGCAATTGATTCGGTCGACCATGAGTATCTAATATCATGTGTCAAGAATCTAAAGTTTCCTACCTGGATTGAAGAATTCTTAGAGAATACAATCAATCAATGACGGATAGAGATACGATCAGGGCTAGAGGTAATTCTGGAAAAGAAAATCCAGAGAGGTATACTCCAAGAAGATAGCCTATCGCCTCTATTATTTGTATTGTGTATGGATCCTTTCAGTAAGAGATTAAATCTAACGTATCCAAAAGTAAATGTAGATACTGATGAGGAATCATACACATGCAATCACCTGCTCTTTATCGATGATTTAAAAATCTTTGGAAGCACTGAGGAAGATGTAAGGAACATCATGAAAGAAACAAAGAACTTCCTCAATACTGTAGGCCTATAAAAGAATGCTGAAAAATCAGCAACCACTGTAGCATCAATGGGAGATGACGCATTGCTCATGAACAGTACAGCCGGATATATATATCTTGGAGTAATAGAAAATAGACAAAGTGAAATACATCCTGAATCATTTAATAAACTGAAAAGTGAGTTACTTAAAAAGATAAAAAGTCTATGTAAGTCCAATCTGAATGGAAAGAATCTATTCAGAGGAATAAATGAGCATGCTATCTCACTAATGAACTACTACATCGGCATTCTAGATCTAGAGCCTGAAAAGTTCATAGACAAAGACATATGAAAAGTCCTTGTCAAACACAGAATCCACTACAGGCCTGCCAATATGGATCGTCTGTATCTACCAATAAAAGAAATAGGCCGAGGATTACACAGTGTTGAATTCAAAAGTGAATCAATGCTATTCAGATTAAAGAGTATGCTGGAGAAATTTAAAAATACTAGTATAAGAAAAACAGCTATTCTTAAATCTGAAGAAAACAAAATGTCCCACCTATTCACTATTAGTAAATACTTGGTAGAAAAGTACACCATCAAGGAAGAAGAAATAAATGATGAGACGATTGAAAAAGCTCAAAAAAGCTATCTATATAACAAGATTAATAATAAAAAAGCTTGTCATAAAAAGTTATATAGAAATCAATCCAATCCATTGTTTAGTATGAAAGACTCCTCGGTATGGCTTTGTAGTGGAAATAACAAGGCTAGAGATGAAGCAGCCTTATGCTTTGTGCAAGACAGAAATGTCTTCTTCGGATAATGTAAGAAATGCCAACACTGTAATTTAGCATTTAAAACAGTAGACCATTTGGCTACTCAATGCGACAGAATGTTAGGACATGATTACATGAGAAGACACAATGAAGTAGTAAGATGCATTCACCTCAACCTATGTTTGCAATATAATCTAATAAAATAAGAAACCACTCGATACAAGAAATATTAGCTAACCAAGAGGTGGAAATAAGAGTGGATGCATCAGTAAAGATTAAGAATAACAAACTAGACATACTTGTTTATGACAAAAAGAGAAAGGAAATAACATTAGTAGAAATAGGAATAACAAGTAGTGATAATTTATTTACTGTTGAAGTAGAGAAGAAGAGAAAATAATCAGGGGGTTTCCAATATATTTTGCGTTTATTTGAATTTAAATTTATAAATCCAAAATCGACATAAATCATATAATTTAAAAAATGTAATGGGTATAACCAATTCGAACTTGTATATCCCTTTGTGGGATTATTTTTAATGCAAGTATTTTTTTAAAAGCATCGATATTTAACGATTAAATTTCTTTTAAACAATTCAACCTGTTGAGTTTGTGATGACTCCGCCCATGGTCGTTTTTATGTGTCATATTAAATTACAGTGTTACTACGTTGGGATTTCTTTCTGATATTGTCTTGGATCGTTCTACTAAAGTATGGGTGTTTTAAATTAAGTTTTTGCAAAATGAATCAGATTGTGATGTATTCCACACCAAGTTGTTTAGTAATTAAATGAAACACTCAAATGTATGGTCTTGATCTTTAAACTTACTTTATGTGCCCATATTTTTTAACAGGCTTCTAAAAATTCAAATTCGCCAGCGGTTGAATATATCTATCAATAGCCGGTATTTATCTCAATAAACGTAGATTCTCGGTTTTGGTGTAAACTCATTTTAATATGGGTATAATTTATGAATACGATTATATTGTTCTTTAGGGATTAGAGGTCCACCCCACATTATCTATTATATCAATGGGTGTATTGTAGCAAACACTCAATATTTACCCCCGGTAATATATTATTTGAATAATTTATGTACCTATTTTAAATGAAGTTTTACCCGTCTCATTCAAGCCATCAAATTTTGGGAAAATACCCGGGCACGTCATATATTGTTTTGTACATCTATTTATTATACTTCTGTATATCAATCTTTTAAACAATTTAAAATTAAAATTTTAATAAAATTCATTGGTTAAAAATATTAAAGAATAATCAAATACTTTTGATGACTACTCAGGATCTGATTGAGATGTCCCTTTCTAGAACCATTACATTTGCCAATGATTGACCGGGTATTGTGCCGTGTTTCATTTCTTAAGGTCTTTTTAACAAAATTCCATAAATGTTTAGTTAGAGTTGTACTAGACGATTAGGATGGTTGATTAAACTCGATAAGGTTGCTCATTTAAAATATTATTCGGCATATTAATATTATGGCGTATACGTAGAATCATTATCATGTTTGGAAATATAATTTATATTGAAAATCGGCACGATTGAATTATATAATTGTAAAATAAAACCGAACCCACTACAATAATTTAATTATTTCAACAAAAATTAAATAATCGGATGTTCCAAAAACTTTAATTTTCTCTAAAATAGAATTTATCAGTATATAATGACAGCTTTGATCATCAGACATAATGTTTTGCACAGAGCATACTTTAAGTTTTTGTAAATGATTCTGAAAAAAACTCATATATGCGACGATCCATTTTCAGACATCACCACCAATGGTTTGGCAATTACATATTTGGTCAAAGATTTCACTTCTATCGGTTCTGTAATCTCTACACGTTTAATCCGTATTGTTGATAAATACTTGTCAAAACACTTGTTGTTGGTTTTTTGACTTCGCAATGTTACACTTTTGTTACCCAATGACATGATTGTCGATTTCTGCATTTTATCTACCCGGGATATTAAAAATTAATTTTAAGATATACAATGGCGATACAATGTACGAACCCCGTGTAGGATGCAATATTTCTTGGATTGAAAGGTTCAAATTTTAGAATGCAGATCCCTCGCAGACAAATGGATTAGCATACATTCAATACAATTTTATTAATCATTGATTTGTCAAATATAGTCGCGTGTTATATTCTTTTCGAATAGCATTAGCTCTTGAGGAAATTTGTCAGATTTAACTTGATACTTTTGAAAAATTAACAACCGCAAAGAAAAAAGTTAAAATAAAAAACTCCTTTGCCTTACAATTTATATACATCAGTTTATATTTTTCATTTGAAATCGATTAATTACAAAGCGCAATCAATATATTAAATTCACGGTAGGGTTGTTTAATTAGCGTTAAAATTCTTTCTGCTTTTATTTTACAATTTTTATTTTTAAGACATACTTCCAGGTCTTTAGCAATATGGCGGGTATATCAAAAACAACATCTTATTCTAGCCGTATAATCTGTTTTTTCAGCACATTCATATGGCATACATCATTAAATTATTTCGCTATCTTTTCTAACTTTAAATGCATGACGACAATGTTTGGGATCGGGTACTTCTCCATATACTTTCCTTTCATCTAATGAAATAGGTTAATCTTGGTTTCATCGCTAAAAAGAATCGTTCTATAATCTTGATGAAATGCGATGTTTTGTAAAAAGTGATACAGTGTGAAGACGCGACTACTCAAACCTTCTGCACGAAGACTATTTAACATCGCCCCCCCACATATCACGGTTTCTGTTTTAGAAGTCAGTGTTAAATTTATTTTTAGTATGGTGATCATTACATTTCCATCTAAAACATTTTAAATAACATTGAAGGTGCACTCCCAAAAACACATTTTTTTCAAGAGCACGTTGGTTTTTGAAATAGCAAATATTTTTTTAAAACCACCCAATCAGCCGTTATATTATTTAAAGGTAAAAAACTAAAATTTGATTTTAAAAACATACTGTTTCCTTTTGGCCATATAGAATTTCAATCCAAAATATATTTAAATCTCTATTGTGTCATTAGTATTAGTAAACTTAACAGACGATCTTTATGGAAAAATAGGTCAACATATGTATAAAATGAAATTTAAAAATTTTTATTAAAAACGAATCAACACTTATACGTTTTTAAAACAATACAATATAGAACCGTCTAAAAATATCGGAAGGAGTACACTGTATTTATATAACGGAATATAAATACTATTGTTACTGTTGGTAAATTGTATAAAGTTGGAACACTTCCAAGAAGTGACCTTTCCACTAACGGATATTGAAGCATTTGATTTTGAATGACAGATTAAAAGCAATTAAATAAATGGTCCCGTAGGGTTTGATACAACTAAGAAGTCTTCCTTTATTAAGAGTAACCCCGCTACTCGAAATGAAATTGAGATTGTCAAGGATACTGTAATCTCGGAGAATATTACATTATATAATAATATCAATCATTATTCAGCGGTGTGACACCAATAAGTTTAAAAAACCACTGGTGGAATATTATATGATTATAACGCATTCGGAAAATGATTTGAAAATTAACAATGAGAGGTGTATTGGTAAATCAATAGTATAGAGGCTGTAAAGTTATATTAACGCCTTGGATATCTGCATCAAAGATTCAAATGAGACGAATGTTTTATCAAAAATCTATTGATGATGATTTTAAAACCGCACATTTAATAACGAATCGAGTTGGACTTTTTATCTAGCCCAATAAAAAAATTTAACATATTATGCTTGGAAACTTATCTTAGCTGTCTAAAATATTTATAAAGACGTCATGAAGGTTAATAATTTTTATAAAAAAGTTAAATTATCCAAATCACTTTAATAAATACTTCCATACTGTTAATAATGATACTGTGGGATTTCAACAATAATAATAACATCTTTTTAATAGCAAGAACGCAGTTGATAAATAAAGATGAATTATTTCAAAACAATGAAAAATTAATAATGACGATCTTGAATTTTATTTTAAATTGAATCTGATAGGCGTTTGCGATAGTTGTACAAAACACTTCTTTAATATTATTGTCTATATCGTTTGGAATTTTATACTTGCAAGTCTTTACAACACATATTGTATAGTTATAACACCCCCACGGCAACTGCTATTAATGCCGCTAGAGCCCTAATTCCTTACGATGTGAATACTAATTTTTCAAAATTAGAAGAGCAAAAAGACATGTTGAAATTACTGAAACTGTTGTTGGTCATAAAAATACAGTCGAGATTAACTTATACTCTAGCAGTGTATATATGATGCCATGTCTAGTACCACGAGAAGATTTTACATGGAAATCGTTTCAAATCTAACTGTAAGGATTTTAAGTTTGAAAAAAGCATTTACTAAATCGGTAAAGTTATCAAATAAATGGGGCGGTTGAAATATTATGCATTCCTATCAATGGCATAAGGTTATATAATGGATTGTTTTTTATAAAATTGATAACAAATAACTTTTAATCTATGCCTAACCGGCAATTAACAAATAGGGTTTGATTACAGAAACAACACTCTTTACACTAATGTTTCCAATGGAAGCTTTATTTGTTAATAGCAAACTCAAATAATATCATCATTGTCCTTTTAAATTAGCCTTTCCTTGGTCAATAACAAATAATAATAGAAGCCAAGGTTTTAAGTACCTTACTACAGTACATCCGCGAAGAGCAGGGTCCTTAAAATCTAAAGTAGGGACTCGTACAAATCAGTCATTCCGGACCCAAGGCCGGCAGTAGTCAGGGCGGGGAGTTTTAGTGAGTAAGAGTCTCATAGTACCCGATGACACTAGTCAGATTTCCACGATAGAGTTCTTTTCCACGGTGCAATCAAAAAAAGAAGCCATTGTATATTTTTATTTCTCCCTCACCTTGAAATATATTTTGTAAAGATGACCAATTTCTTTTTATTGCGCTTGTATGGGGATATTTATCTAGATTTATTAATCTGGTTAAATAGTTAACCGTTTTATATACAAATTAATTTTAGTGCTCTGAATAATTTTTCTAGAAACTAGTGTAAATGTTATTTCCTGGTTTTACCATTGTAGTATCAACCGGGCAATGTTTTTTTTTCCAATATGTTTGTACGAGAACTAACATCGTTTCCTTTCAACCGTTCTTTTAACAAAGCCCGGCCATAAACACAATCTAGCTTCTATGATATTTTTGTTTCCAAAACATTGATTCATCAATTTCAGCACTAATACTACCACCTCCCATACACAATTTACTTGATAATTAATTTTCTTTAGCAATCCCATTTAAAATTTTGATGAACTTCTTAGGGGTTTGTAAAGAATACCCAAATTCATAGGTTATTGCTTTGGGTTTTGTATTATCTCCAAATATGCAAATATTATTATTAAAATTGTCCAGCCCATTTGTGTATTTTTCAAGCAATGCGGGTTTAAAACTTGAAAATATACTCCCATGCCTTCTAAATACAAATTAAAGTTGTGACATTTTTAGAAACACGCTTAATTGCAGAAGTGCACTCGGAGGAGCATTTTGAATTTATTTTGTGTAATAAATTTAGTTATATTAAATATCATTAAAATTTTTTCTGAAGGAGTGTAAAATATTCTCTCGCCTTTCCTATTATATATTTAAGGGTAAAAATAGCAAATTATTGTTTTTGGAAATATATTTTTCCCTTCGAAACCATAAAGAGAGTTTAACCATACATCGACTTTTATGGTTTCAAAGCCAAAACATATTTAAAAAAACAGAATATAATAATCATATCAAAAAGGTTGAAGGGGGACGCCTCAATGGGATGGGATACAGTACTTAAATACAAAAATATTTTTAATGGCGAGGTACGTTGACATTAAAATGCTAAAAGATAACTTTTTTAATGAAATTGAAAGAGACGGACTTCCACCAAAAAAAACATTGTTTTTCAGCAAGATAATGTGTCTTGTCATATATTTAAAGGAACACTGCAATGGTTTAAAGACCAAAACATCGGTTTTTAATTGCCCTCTATATTTCCCATTAAGGACGGCGTGGTCTTATATTGACAATAGGATTAAATAACAGCATTATAAACTTAAAAATACGATTGATTTTTTAAACATTTTAAAAGGCGAGGATAAAAGAGTTCCTTTGCGTATATTTAATGTTTATGCAAGTCTCTGCGTCGATGCATTGTAGTCATAAAACGAGCTGGGTTTGATGCAACTAAGTACTAAACAACCCAAAATTTTTTTAATGTTGTAGAAATAAAATGCATGTGTTTATATTATAAGTGTTTGTATACTAAGCCACACACTTTTAAGACATTGACGCTGTACTTTTAGATATCTTATAAAAATAGAATTTAAACTTAATAAAGAATAAATTGGGGTTAAAATTTATATAATTATAGCATTTGTATAGTGACATTAATGCTTTCAAACATATTTTTTTCACTTTTGAGTTACAAGTACACAGTATATTCAATTGAATTCTTAATAATATATAAATCGTTAATGAATTTTCGGGTAAATAATATAATACGTTTTTAATTTACAGGATAGTTTAGGCTATTTTTAGAATTTGTTCCTGTATTTATGCAGATGAATATATTTTTATACAAACACAAATTATAAAACGTTATTCATTAACATTAGATTCCTTCTTTTGCTGCAAAGGAAATCCTCTGTAGAGACTATTAACAGGTTCTATTCCTAGTAATGTGTGATTTGTTACTCACCAACCTCTTAGTCTATATTTCACTTAGACCTACAAAATGGGCCTTGGCTCCAGAGAATCTGTCCCTTTTTTAGGGTCTCCTCCTTTTCGTAGCCAGTCTTTCTATTGTTATATTATACTTTTATGTATAAGTGATGGCTAACGTCCCACGATACTTTTTGGTTAGAATTATTGGCTTAATCCAACACTTCACACTTTCTTTACCTCAAACATCTCTTTGGTCATCTTCATTTGACTCGGTTCACCATGCTTATTATACACACCCTTTTTGTAAATAGGCATTTCGTGGAATTCGGACCCTCGTCTCTCAGGTTGACCTTGAGTACACTACTATTGTACTAGGAGCATAACATTATATTTATTAATTAAGCATGTGGGTAAAAACCTAATGTTTTCATGTAATAATTACTATAATTACTGTTTAAAATCATTTCACATGGCGTAGAAATCAAAGAGAACACTAAATCTACATTATCTTACAACTTCTTCCCATTTGAAAATGTTTTTTAAGTAAATTTATAAAAAATATGTGTAGTTGTGGGAAATAGATTTTATAATCCATGATCTGAAGATTTAACAATTAAAAAACCCAAAGAATTAAATGCAATAGGTTGATAGTTGTAACATAAGACTTTTGCTCTGCTTATTACACAACACACTGATATGTTTCATTAATAAGTATTCCAACAAGAAATTTCCCTCGACGGGTTCTTATATAAAAATTAAATCTTACCTCATCAAGAAAGAATATGTAGTTTTTGTCGGCCTTGAAAATATGAGAAAGAAAATTCCCATAATAAGGATCAAGACCTCAATAATATTGTATAATTTTTCCTTTTTATTATATATTAATCTCAAACTTCGCGAAGAGTTTACTCATAATACACGTGGTTTTTTAAAATCATCTTAGTGAATTTGAGATAATACCTCATCCTCGTATCATCTCAGGAAAACTTCAATCCTATTGTTATTATTTAGGTATATTTAAACAATTATCCTGATGCATCCAAGAATAATCCTATTGTCGCTGGATATGTTACCGCTTCATAAGTCATAACAATGCGTCACTTATCCAAAATGGAAAGTTATTAATCCTACAGATTAAATGCATAAACATTTGTATTACAGGTATATTTTTAAACAAACTTTGCAATTATATGCTTGTTATAAAGTAATGCGTTTTAAAGATTTAAGAATTCAACATTTTTCTATGAGAACATAGTAACAAACGTTGAAAAATGGGCTGATAAATTTCACAATATAAAACATACTCTACTATCCAATGAAAATTTATTAATTGTTTATAACGGGTATCTTACATATAATAAGTTTAGCTTCTATATCACTAATAGCATCGTTCCAACGATATATTATAGTAACAGGCATTGCGACATCTACTTAGTAAATACCTAATAGAATATTTTAAGTGCATGTTAAACAGAAGTTTTATACAAAATTCATTGTATAATAATAACACTGACGCAATTAAATAATTTTAGGTAGTTGACGTCAGCGCAAATAATATCAGTTACAATGTTAATAATAAATAAGGTAGATTTAAAACACAAACATTTCAAACACAATATTTATTGCCTGTCAAACAAGACAATGTATCATTGATGTCATCACATACCAAAACTGATACAATATTTAGCAGAAAGAACGTATGCAGAAAGAAGTATTTATAAAATAGTTTGTTGTTTGCCCATGTCACAACAAGATATAGTACCTCAGGCGCGGACAAAACAACTCAACGATTTGATATATGAATATCTTGAAATTTTTGGACTAAACGAATCTGCCAGAATATTTAAGAAAGAAGCAAATATTCGAGATGCAGGATTTTCACAGTCAAATAACTCAGTACTTATGCAATGGTATTCGAATTTTATAGAGATAGCAGATGTGCGTGGAGGATCTCCATTTTTTCCAGACACTTCAAATCGAATTGAGTCAACGATGCTTATTCTCGAGAAGGAGAAAACCCGATTTAAAGAATTATCAAAAATTCTGCAAAAGGATGGATCTATGGAAAACAGCAAATCATGCAATACACCTAACACCAGCCAAAGCATACAAACAATCATGGCAAATCATATTGGACTTAAAAGCGTGAGAAATGCTAAGATTCAAGACAAATATCTTGCAATTTCTAGTCAAACAACGATTCTAATTTTAAATATAGAATATTTTCGGATATTAATTTCTATAGAAGAATCTTCAATTGAAGGAATTGCACTTGGAAAAAGAGGCAATGATATTATACTTGCATATATAACAGATAAATCATTATGTAAAATTCTAGAAATTTCAGAATCTTCGATTGTGAGAGAGTCGTTAGTTGAATTACATACAGAAATGCAAAAGATGGAAATAATTGATAATCGTATATTTATGCTTGATAGATATGGAACACTTATGGTTTATAAAATTAACGGTATGCATGATAATAAGTTTGATTTCAGTTATAAACAAATACTTGATATTGCAAAATTTAATGAAGGACTTGTATATGCTGATAATAAAGGAAGGTGCATAGAATATGATATTTTCACACAGCAAGATAAAGTTACAGTTGGTTTAAATACGGAAGCAATTTTAATAGGAAAAGGAAATCATCTATTTGTTGGACAGAGCACTTTAGATATGTATGAAGAATCTTTAGATTTTAATATTGGAACTGTTCCTCTTAAAAAAAAGTTTGTGGATGTTGAATATTATAAAAATAAGTTTATATTATTAAGTAAAAGCATTTTGTATGTAGGAGAAGAGATTGTTGGGATAGGAAGTGGACTTGCTGTATTCAAGACATCTATTAACAAAATTGAAGGAATATTATTAGTTAATGAAGATTCAACAATTTTGTTTTTAACATATTCACTTCCAATAGAATAAAATATTTTATAAAATTGATTAATTGATGTAGATAAATAAAAACTTCTATAACAAAAAATATTGGTTGGATTGGAAATAGAATATATAAGAATATAACATTATAAATGAATTTTTAGGTTATGAAACTGTTATTAGATTAGTAAAAGATAGAATCCGCAACAAATTTTAAGTAGCATATTCACTTGCTATCCAAAATAGTTTTTAAAAATACCAACCTAATCTAACTAGCGCAATTTAAACAATGATATTTTTAAAAATAAATAAAAATTCTATATATGTTAAAGTTCATAACTTTAAGATGATAGAGGCAAAGCACATTAAATATAATATACATATTTTTAGATATTTAGCATAGAAATTTAATCTAATTTTCATAAATTTACCCATGAAAGAGAGATATTCAATTCTTGACATACGTGCTATAGTAAATGAACTTAAAGAAGCCGTAGTGGGCAAGTTTATTCAAAACGTGTATAGCACCACTCAACGGCTCTATTACTTCAGATTATCTTCCAAAGAAGTTATTTTGGTGGAAGCTGGTCTTAGAATGCATATGACTGATTTTTATGATACCGAACTGACACATTTTTGTAAAAAGTTGAGAGAGCAAGTTCGTAACTGCAAAGTACATGACATTTATCAGTACGGATGGGATAGAATAGCAGTTTTTGATCTTGGAAGAGTGCGGATGGTAATTGAATTTTTTAGTCAAGGAAATATTTGTATTATAGATAAAGACGATATTATTATAGAAATTCTTAGACAAGTAGATCCATTAAATATTAAAAAAGGAGAGAAATATATTTGGAACAAAGTAGATTTGGATTTAAATATAAACAAAATAGTAAGTGAAGGTCTTTATAAAGCACTTCCGTTTGAATCTACTGTCATAGATGTACTTAAAAAAGAGCTTCAAGAGCAAGGATGTGTTGAAGATTTAGAGAAAGGACAACAATATTTTGATGAATTAAAAAATCGTTTAGAGTCTCTTAAAAATTTAGGACAAATAATTTATAAGAATAATAAGCCTGATTCGTTATATCCTTTGGTGATCTGTGCACCAACAAAAGTTTTTGAAGACACGCAAAAAATACGATCGGCCTTAGAAATTCAAGATGAACTAGCTGGAATTAAAAAGCCTGCATGTCTTCAGTTCAGTTCTTTTAATCAAACAGCGAATTTTTATTTTTCAGGAAAATCAAAGCCAAAAAGTGAAAAAGATAAAAAAGACTTGAGTAAGGTAGATAGAATCAAAAAAGCACAGGTGGCATATGCAGAACAGCTGGGCATACAATCAGAGCAGGTGCAGGATCAGATTGAAGCAGTAGAAAGTGAAAAGGAATTTATAGAAAAGATTCTTCGTATATTTGATTATGTTTATAAAGAAAAAATGGAATGGAACTCATTTCTTCATTATTTTGAAGAAGAAAAAAGGAAAGGAAGTGCATATGGCAATGCAATACTTTCTTATGATCTTAAAAAGAAGGTTTGCATAGTACAATTGAAAGATAATATTATTGAACTTGATTTAACTCAGAACGTAAATAAGAATATAGAAAGATACTATAAAAATAAAAAGAAGCTTGGGGATAAGAAGAAGAGAACCATCGATGCCATGGAAGGAATTATAGCTAAAATGGGAGACACCGAAAAAAAGAAAGAAAAGGTTGTTCAGGTGCAAAGAGAGGCATACTGGTTTGAAAAGTTCAATTTCTTTATTTCTGAGGGGAATTCGTTGATTTTGGGAGGAAAAAACGCACAGCAAAATGAGCTTTTGGTTAAAAGACACATGGATTTACAAGATACGTATTTGCATTGTGATGTGCATGGAGGAAGTTCAGTTATTCTTAAAAAAAGGACAGAGCAGACACTTCGTGATGCAACAGCTATGGCTATGTGCATGTCTAAATGCTGGGAAAATGCCATTGCAAACGAAGTATTTTGGGTGCATGCAGACCAAGTTTCCAAGACAGCACCATCTGGTGAATATGTCGGGAAGGGAGGATTTATTATCAAAGGAAAGAAAAATACGGTGTATCCTGGAAGATTGGAGTATGGAATTGCAATTGTATTTAAAATGGCAGATGCAACAGATATTTTATCTTTTGAGAAAGAAGCTTTAGTTGGAGAAATACAACATGCAATGGTTATTAATGGGCCATGGGAAGCACTTAAGAACCATAAGTACGCGCAGAGAATATGTCCTGGAGGAGAAAAGAAACAAAAGCTTGCACGTGCAATACAAGAGAAAGTTGTTGACGCATCAAAAAGCAGTCCAAAGGAGCATCACGCAATAAAAGGGCTTGCTCTACAAGAATACATCAATATCATTTTATCAAAGTCCAGATTGGGAAAATAAAATATTAAGCATAAACTATCTAAGAATATTTAAATTTTGTTTATTTAAAATTAAATATTATTTATATAGAAAGGCGTACATCCAACATTCTATAGATTGGATGCTCTACACGTGCACTGTTCGATCAAATGTTAACACGCAACATTTATTAGTTAATCATATTATATAGATATATTAGGAAAAAGATCATTGAATACATAATTTGAAGTATGCATAACTACATTTTTCGTTGTATGTAACAATGCTTTTTCTATAATCTTCATTCCCCGAGGAGTAAGTCCGTAGATAGAATCCTCTATAATCAGCAGTTGGCAATCACTGAGCAAACCACGAGAAATATTAATTTTTACTCTCTGTCCACCACTCAGATTGTTTCCACCTGTTTCCACAACTGTCTTATATCCAAAGTAAGAATCCCGGAAGAAAGAATCTATGCCAATTTCAACACATCGATTTATAATTTGCTCTTCTGAACAGTTTGTTCCATAAAGAAGATTCTCTAATACAGTTCCATAAAATATTTGTGGCTCATGAGAAACATAAAAAATATTCTTAGAAATGGACTCAGGAAGATATTTACATGGCGCAATCGTATTTACAAGGCAATGATGATCGTCAGAAAGACCCACCAGGCCCTTTAAAAACAAATTGCATTTTGCATAATCTCCTTTTAAAATTATTTTAGGTACAACTTCTCTTAGCAATATTTTAGATTCTGCATGATCTATCAACCCGTCAAATTTGTAAGAAATAGTATCTATATGTATCAAAGGAATATTTCCCATAGAAGGAGTGTTTTCACCAAACATAACGTCTATTTCTCCGATTATTTTCAAATAATTGGATATTTCTTTATATAACTTTACCAGAACACAGACTTCCTTTATAATGCGTATAATTGTAAGGCGATGTGAAAATATTGATGCACCGCGTTTTTCAGATGGCATTAAGAACAGTGATATCACCATAAAAAGTTCAAATATACCCAAAACTATAAGAGGACCTTCTGCATATATTTTGTATACCAACAGAACATTACTTGCTTTTTTAAGTTGATATAGTATTCTTTTAGTAATACTCGAATGAATATCAAATGAATGGATGATTTCTCTTTTATCAGTAGCTTCATTGTATATAGCACATAAATTTCCAATTTTTTTAACGTGTGAAAGCTTAAGCTTAGAAATTTGTGAAGTTGTATAGAGAATTGTAAAAAATAGAATTGTAGAAAAGGACATGAATATTAAAAATACGGCTTTTTGTTTAGAAATGGAACCAAATGATTTAAAAATCATATACAGACAAATTGGAAGATAAAAGAGAGTGTTTAGGAAAAGCTTATAAATGGCCATTGAAGTACATTCTAGAAACTTTTCATTGAATTTCTCTTTAGGAGATGAATACAGTATCAGCTTCGAAAGTTGTACTTTTACATTTCGAAATATTTCCAATGCACTAATTTCTGACATTGCCAAGGCCGCGTGAGATATTAGTAGATATACAATATTGTTGAATGTATATACTTTAAGAACTTGCTTAGAAATATTTTTAGTAGAAACAATTTCAGAAAGTTGCCGATGAAGAAATATCTTATAGTTCACAGCAAATAAACCTATAACAAGAGAAACAAATACAATAAGGACAGCGGGAATATTTGATTTTGCAAATAGAATTCTAAAGAAGCTTTTCATCTTAGGGATAAAATATTTGCTTATAAAAATTTTAAAGTTATTGAGATATGTCTTTCTGATGCAAAACAACCTATTTTAAAATGATATTTAGCATTATAAATGATTCAAAGCGAAGTCTTCTTATTTTAAATAACATATTTTGACAGAATACAGTTTTTTCAAATAAATTTATTAATTGATGTAAGTAAATAAAAATTTATATAATAAATGTATTAGTTAGGAAATCAGTTATGTTACTCAAAATATAGAAAGTTGTCTTTTAAAAATATGCATTCATAATAAAATTTATTTACTCTCAAGTATTTCTTTTTCAATTCTCTCTCTTAAGGCAACTTTAAATCTATCGAAATCGGTTGAAGATTCAATTCTTGTATTGATATTAAAGAATCCAGATGATTCCAAGGCGTTTACATTGTATACTTGATCTTCAAGAACGATATCGTCAGTTCGCACAATTTCGTTGGTGTTGTCCTGTTTTCTCACAACAACAAACTTATTATCAATGATTCCAGTAATCACTGCCTTATGGTGTCTCATATTGAGCATTATTGGACTTACAAGTCTTCCTACTTCTACAAACAGCATGTGGGTAAAATTTTTAATTTTTTTAATAAAGTTATATTTACTTTAAAAAATAAATTTGAATAGTAAAATTTACATTTTAAGCCCAATAGAAGTATTTCCTACTTGTCCTTTCCGCCATATAATTTTAAATAACTTGTTAATATAATTTGTTAATATAATTTTAAATAATTTGTTAATACAATTTGTTAATATAATTTTATATAACTTGTTAATACAATTTTATATAACTTGTTAATATAATTTTAAATAATAAGTTAATACAATTTTAAATAATAAGTTAATATAATTTTAAATAATAAGTTAATATAATTTTAAATAATAAGTTAATATAATTTTAAATAATAAGTTAATATAATTTTAAATAATAAGTTAATGTATTACCCATGATTCTCTTAGATTTACAAATTGAAATTAACAACCTAATATTTCTATATTATACTGCAATCGGTGTTATACAAAGAGATGCATACAACGACAATATCAAAACCACAATGAATGACATACTTATAGAGATACATGCATTGAAACAGAAGATCAATAAGTTGATGGATGATGCAGAACCATCCACTAAAGTAGATACACAAGATTTAAATAAAATCATCAGAGAAGCTAAAAAATACGTACAAAAAGGCAAAGAGTTTATAGATTCTATGCTATAATTTACCTAACATAACTATTTACACCGTCTATGTATGAAATATGGCCAACAATTATAACAACCCGCATTTTAATCATACATAAATTTATTTTTCTTTTATATACTCATTGGTTCTTCTACACATAAAATATCTCTTGGAAATATACAAAGCCGATATTCCATAAAAGATGCATAAAATAGTATTAAAAACAAGAGTAATCGGAATAGAATATAAAAAATCTCTAGAAAAAAGCAAATCCAACGCAATAAGCCATACAGACGAGAGCATCTCTCCAAGACTTGTAAAAATACCTTCTGCAATTCCTTTAAAAAGCAATCTATCTTCGGGTACAATCACTATGTAAATGTATTCTCTAAGTACATCATAACAACAATACTTAATAATACGCAGGATTGCATTTATTCCTGTCGCTACCACCGCTTCCAAGCGAAAGTGCTGATTAGTAGCATGAAGATTTAGACAACCCAATACACTTTTTTTATCGTGAGAATGTGGATAGTTAATAATAGTTAAAACAGTCATAAAAACAGAAGATGTAAAATATACAACTATAGGAAAACATCCATGGAAATATAACCCAAATCTATCAACTATGTATGCAGAAATAGGAGACATCATAAAGAAACACGTAAAGAACACAGACGTTGTTGTTTCTGTTGCCAAATATGGAATTACAACAGATTCTCGATTAGGTACAAGACCAGGCACAACATTTTCTTCTGGGTGTGCACAAAGAAAATTAATCAATGCATTGTATGTATAAACAGCATAACTTTCAAACAGTGCATTTATAAAACTATATACACACGATATTATACATAGAGATCTAAGAATACGAGATTCCCAAAGCAATTTATAAACAACAGAGAGTTTCATCTTTTTAAGGCTGCGTTCTTTTTTATGACTCCCGTCAGTACTATAAGAAATAGTTGATACTTTTTTAGAATGATATAGTGGTGTTTTAAGTACCACGTCAACCAAACAATTCATAATAGACACAACACCGAAACAGATAGCAAGTACAATTGCAAACAAAACATATATTTTATAAAAAGACGATGCAGGAACATCATTTGTTATGGAAAATATACTTTTTGTTATATAAGTAGAAATACCGATGCAAATATTAAGAGATAATATTAAAAGACCAAAATATCTTTTATATATTTGAGGTGTTAGGTATGAAGTAATAAATGATGGAAAGACAATACCCAAAAGAGCAGACCCAAACACATCACATATGAGATAATATAATAGCATGGGAAGGTTAAATAAAAGATAAATAAGTGGAAAGAGCCATACATATCCACGTATTGATAATGAAGCACCAGCCACAATTAAATTATACATTCCTGAAAGTTTTGGCTTAAGAAAAAAAGCATCTAACAGAACAAGAGAAACCAATACAACTAATAAAAACAAAGATGCGATATTAAATCCAATAATTCCTCTATACGGCCCAGCTTTACCAAACATAAAATAAATAAACTTGAGAAGTTGAAAAGATAAAAGAAAAGCAAAAATTCTAATCCACTTGACAGTTTCAATTTGAAGCTCTCTAAATAAAATGGCCTCTTTAAATAGACGCATTGCTGAATAGATAATTGCGATTGGCACGTAGTTGAGCATCACAACCAACACACGTTTGTATTCTGATGGTATGATGGGAATGATTCTACCGAGAAGAGTAGTTTGATGCGCAGAGAGCATTCTATTGAATTCGTCTTCTCTGTACATAGTAGATTTTTTGAATGGTTCACTCTCACTGTTAGTTTTGATACTCATAAAGGGTAAAAAATAGAGTGCAAGAATTTATGTGTGACAAAGCGTAATAAAACCAGTATTTAAGTTGGTTATAACACAAATTAATTGGATCGATGTGACATGGCCACTGACACAAATCATGACTCTGCAAAATAATGAATAACAACTGAAAATATTATTTGAATATCAATATAAGATGTTTTTATGTGTTATACGTTGTAATTTAAATATCCACGTGGTTAGTCAGGTTAGTTGGTCATTCATATTTTGATTTTACAATCAACTATTAGTTAGGTTAAAATTCTATCATGCCGCGGCAATAATATTTCAATACTTTATTGTAGATGAAAATCCACATGAATTAATAAGTTAATCTTCATATATTTTGCTGGAAGCTACCTCGATCATTCATTAAAGTTTGAACTTATCCTTATTACAATCTATTAATATACCATAACTGGAATTTAATACAATAGATATTCAATTCAATTCAACAAACATTCAATTCAATATTATAAACATTCAATTCAACAAACATCCAATTAAATATTATAAACATTCAATAATAATTGTATATTTTGTTTTATCAAAATATTTATGAAATAATAATTTTATGCCCATGCAGACTCCAAAATTATCTCAATATTGGTTCTTATTGCTGCAGATTCTACATTCTTCAATACTGCAAGACAAACAAGCACTTGCCATTTCTATTGTGATACTTCCACTCAACTTTGCAAGCGCGCTCCTTACAATTCAATCTACTGCATTATTTGGTGCTCTTACAGAAAACTATTCTCGCCAGGCTTTGCATGATTTTATTAGAAAAGCATTGACTGCTGCCACTGTCAAGTATATAGGTGCTGCGCTTTTTAGTTATCAGCTACAGATAATTCAGAGAAAAGCAACGCACAATACGCTTGAAGCTTTTCTTCATCTTCCTCCACAGCAGTTTTATGAGAAGTCTCCTGGCGAAAGACAGTATGCTATGTTTATCCTTGCTACTTCCTCTGCAAATGCTTGCTATACAATTATTAAAAAGTTTACCGAACTTCTTGCTATGATTATTTTACTTTTTGCCGAAGTTAAACGTTCCCTCACTTTAAAAATTGCATTTCTTTTTGGAGTGGTGCCTCTGCTATACTTTGCAGGAATGTTTTTTTATATAAACAAGAAAATTAAATACCATTATTCGTTACTTATACATCAAGAACAAACAGGAAAGTATTTGTCTGACAAGCTGATGAATTATGAGACTATCAAAGCCTACGGCCTTGAGGCTTCTCAACAGAAAGAATTCTCACGTACACTTACTTTACAGAAAAATGCAGAAATAAAAATGGGAAGATACGAGACACTTTGCTGGTGGATGCTTTCATTTGTACTTGGCTTGCCGTTTGTACTTGTGCTTCTTGGGCTTGCTCTTGCAAATGGAAGTACAAGCATCGTAGCCTTTACTCTTCTATATACTCGTCAGTCACTAAATATTCAAGAGTTGGGATACAATCTTGATTCACTCTGTGAATTTTTAAATCAAATATTTTATTTAGGGGTTGACAATACAAATACGAGTGATGATCTAATTGACGGAAACGAGCATTATGATACGATTGACACTGATACAAACACAATATTAAGCATAAGAAATTGGTCTGTATTTTATGAGTCTACGCCGGTAATTTCAGATATTTCTTTTGATATTTTTGAAGGTGAGAAGATTGCAGTTGTTGGGCAAAATGGGACAGGAAAATCCACACTTGTACGATCATTTCTTGGTCTTGTGAGTGCAAAAGGCGGTTTATATTGCAAAGGAAAGAAATGCAAGAATATCATTGCCAGTTGTTCATATGTATCTCAAGAAGATTGCACCAGCGATGATACAGTTATGAATAATATTTTATTAGGTATTAATGCCGATACGTCTACTGCGACAGAATCTCAAATATCACAAATCCATAGCATCGCAGAGAAATTAGGAGTCGATGCTTCGTTGCGATACAACATGGCTGCAGGACCAAGAGGATCCTGTTTATCAGGAGGAACAAGACAGCAGATTGCACTACTTCGAGCCTGTATTAAAGACTCTCCTATTTTTATATTTGATGAGGCAACCGCTGTAATGGATAGTGAAAGCGAAGATATAATGCTTTCTCGTATTTTTGAAGTTCTGTTTAACAAGACCATTATTATGGTTGTCCATGGAAAAGAGCACCTTCATAAGTTTGACAGGTTGATATTTTTGAATAACGGAACTATTGAACAGATTGATTCATATGAAAGACTTATAAATACAAACAAAAATTTTTGTGATATATTTCAAACATCTTAATTTAAATGCGTTGGTTTGATTAAAATATAATTAATAACTTTTATCTAGAACAAACATATTTAATATTCTATGTACTTAAGATTTCCTTGAATCAAATAGCTACATTTTGGTAATTTAGGTTGACAAGAAAGTAATTTTCCTTTTTTTTCATCAATACATACTACAAAACCACTTACTGGTTCAGTCAGCACTGCCTGCCTATCTTCGGCTTCCGAAATGCCTAGCACGGCATGTTCCTGGAGCTCTACCTCGGCTACACCTGTCATTCCTACCATTCGTGAAGCTCCAATAGGAAGTGCACTCACAGGTGCGACATATTCTTCTCCAAGCTTAACTATAGAAATTGCATTTTTGTTAAGAATTATTCTGCTTGGTGTATATTGCATAGCCATTGTTCCTGAGAAATATCTATTTATGGATTTTGCAATCGTATTTTCTGGTACATATCCTGTATTTTCAATAAACAAAATATCTTTAATAGAAGATTCTTTTGAATGATTGCCCGACAGAATATCTCTATGGATACGATGATACTCTCTTTCATCTCCTATAACCACAATTCTGCAAATTTTAAACAATTCAATTGTTCCGGGTGCAATATTTTTGCTTCCCAATATAATATTAGACATATTATTAGACAATTTTTTTGAAAGTATTTCTAACTGGATGTCATAGAGATCTGTATTTTCTATAGAAGTAGATCCATAAAATAATGAATATGGATTATTTAGTGGAAAATATCCGTCTGAGAGAGTTTCTATTGTCATATAAGAAAGTGCACCGGGAAAGACATTTCCTTTAGAAGGATCAATTTCTACGAATCCCACCTTTTTATGAAGACGTATAAAATAATTTGCAAGTGTTACTGCCATGGTGCTTCTTCCTTTTCCAACTATTAATGTATTTTCATCAAGATCCTTAATTTTATGAAAATAGTTGAAAATATTCTGAAACAAAGATATATTTGCAATGTATCCGTTAGATCCACCTTCTATGTGAAGGATGCACCCAGTGAATGTAAAAAGCGCCGACCGAGTATCTGAAAATGTATGCCACTTTCCATTAACAAGTTCCTGTCCTTTGCACTCCACCAATCCTTGCTCTATCAGGACACGCATAATATTATTCTCCTGTACTTCGAATCTGTATTCTTGATTCTGAGCCATCTCTATTTTTACTGAATTTTCCAAATCATCCATGAGGCATAATAAATGCTGTTTAAAAATATGAATAATTTTAGAAAAGAATAATTTTAGAAATATGAATAATTTTAGAAAAGAATAATTTTAGAAATATGAATAATTTTAGAAAAGAATAATTTTAGAAAGAGAAATAATTTTAGAAAAGAATAATTTTAGAAATTAAAATGCTATTTAAATATGCTGGAGAATTCTTTGAATGTTAGCTTTTCAGGTACATTTTTAATAGAAATGCTGGGTTCTTTACCATTTATCATGTGATTCACATCATTTACAAGTGTTTCGATGTCATTTGAATTTACTATTCCATCTGAATCGACATCGTAAAATCTAAAGATCCATCTCTTTCTTTCAAGAGCACTTCCTTTTTTGAGAATGGAATATGCAAGCATAAGTTCTGAAAAAGAAACTCCATTTCCAGATATGTTGAGTGTGTTAAAGAGACGGGTGCAGAAGCTTTTACACTCTGCATTTGCTAAAGCATTGCATGGCACATATTCTTTGTATAGCAGTTCTATGTCATCTAAAGATGCTTTCCTATTAGGAAAGAGTTGTTTGAATGTGCGTGCCCAGTCTCTTACGTCTGAAGGTGGGAAGTGTGTGAATTTCCGAACTTCTTTTTCTTCATCATACAATAAAGACTGTTTATTTCCCATGGGAGACAAATAAAATATTTCGTTATAGAGATTCATTTAATTATATTAATATTTTGGATATAATTTATAAAATAATTATTAATTTATATTATTTCTTAGTTAGTCGGTTAGTTAGCCATTAACCTACATATCATTCATTGTACAAATAATAATTTTTTTAAATAAATGATACAAATAAAGATTTTTTAAATAAATGATACAAATAAAGATTTTTTAAATAAATGATACAAATAAAGATTTTTTAAAATAAATTTTAGTACTTGTAGAGACTTTAATTTTCTCAATTTATTCTTAATATTAAAAATATTTAATAATTTTTAACAATTTACTGTAAATGAGAGTGTCCTCTCTATAAAAACAATTTTTTGAAGTTGAATAAGACTAGAATATTTAATATATTGGGTTGCATCATACAAATCTAAATATGTTAGTCAATTAACATTTAAACATACCAAATACAATTTATAAATATATTTTTAATATAAAAATAATTTTATTTAAAAATATTTTCATGCCTATGGATAACATACATAAAGTTTTATGCAGAATTAAAGAATCAGAAGATGGCATAAAACATGCAGTATATCCAGTTACAGTTTACAGCATATCGTGCCAAGACGATGAATTGAAAAGAGAATTAAAACAATTTCTTGCAGGATCTACAGACTCCGAGAGATATACGAGAATGGAAGTGACAATAGAGAATGGAGAAGTAGTATCATTCAATGCTATAAACAGCACACTTTTTATTGGAGGCGAGTATATTAAATTAAGTAGAAACATTTCACATGCACCATTTTATAAGAGAAAACTATCAAATTCTAAAGGATCTGAATTATTAGGATGTGTTACACAGGATTCTATAGAAAATTCTAATAGGAACGAGTCCAATAATATATGTGTAGAAGATACAAAGAGAATAATTTTAGATTATTATAATGCAAGCAAATGCAATTTTATTTCATCGGGAAGAGAAGATATTGATGTTAGATGCTTTGGAAGAAGATTTGTATTGGAAGTAGTGGATCCTAAGAAAAATATTTTTGAGAGTATTTCTGAAAAAATTGAAGATGGAAGTGTTATATTTCAAAAGCTAAGAATGGTTGACCGAGAATTCAGAGAGAATCTGGTACGAGAAGAATCTCATAAATATTATAATTTGATTGTTTATGCAGCTAAAAAAATAGAAATATGTGATAGTTATGAAATTGAGCAAAAAACACCTTTACGGGTATTGCATAGGAGAGCCAATCTGTGTAAAACAAAGAACATTTATGTTATAGATGTACTCGAAATGGAAATGAATGATGGATTTTATTATCAGATGCATATTAAAACATCCCCTGGAACATACATAAAAGAATGGGTGCATGGAGATTGTGGCAGAACCATTCCTAACTTAGGAGGGGATCTTTTATTTTTAGATGTTATAGGACACGATTAGTTAATATATTAATTTTTAATGTATTAAATAGTAATACGTGCAAAAGCTTTCGTTCAATCATTTATTCATATAGCCAAAAATATTTCTCAAAGAAATATAACATTCTTAAATGGTTAATATTCCAAAAATTAGCGGAAATAAAAAGTTGGTTCGTTATCAAAGTTTATGTTCTGTCTTAAATATTTCCACATGCATGAATATAGAATATCATCATTTATGGTATCAGGAACAGTGTGCTGAACACATTTAGGAACATTCATGTCGGCAATCTGCAATAGTTTAGTATATTTGGTATCTGTAACACCAAATACATCTGCACTTGGAATACCAACAGATATATTTTCAAATTGAATGTCTCCCAGTGCCATTCCTTTCTCAACAGCAAATATTTCTGCATGTGCAGCATCTTCATGGCAACAGACATACTGTGCATCAGATGAAGGTGTAAGTGTTACATTTTTCAATCCTTTTGAATGCGAAAAAAATAAGTTAGGTGATTTTATACGTGCTACAAATTGTTTTAGGTCAACAGCATCAAATTCTTTATGATAGATATTTTTGAAAAGCATAGAAAGATCTTCAAATTGAATGGTAACTCGCACACCAAACATATTTACTAAAAGCGCTTCGGTGAAAGGAACAAATCTTGGATGTCCAGCGGGCACAGAAAATAATGCCAATCGCCTCTTTGAAATCATTGCACTTTCGGGTGTAACAAGAATACAATAACCTTCTCTGAGTGTAGGAAGTTCCACTACCTGTCTACAGCATAATAAGAATTTCTTAAGAGATGAGTGTTTATGCATAAAAGTATCACAGGCCTGATTCTTAAAATTAAACATTTGGCCATGAAACTTAGAATACATTCCGTTGAATGATGAAAGTGGAATCACAGAGCCTGTTCCAAATGCAGATATAATATTTTCTTTGAGAGATTTGAACGATTCAGAACTTTTATCTTTAGCATTACTCACAGATTGTATTTTATCTTGAAGAGGAGTTTTAAAAATTGATTTTCTTCCGTAAAGCACATCGTCATCTTCTTCAGAACTTTCATATTTTCGAATGTTTTTCTTAGGTTCTGTGATTTTAGGTTCTTCCATAAGAGAATATGCTTCTTCTGCATTTATTTTACCGTGTTCACAAACAATGCTATGCTTAGGATTACTTGCACACTGATAAATAACAAAATCATCTGCTTCTTCTAGCGCATCTATAAATTCATTTAAGTAGCACAAATTGCCCATAGCACTGAAAGATGTGAATAGATCCTCGACATAATAACTATCATAGCTTGTATCATTTTTAATGATTTTCTTTGTACGAGATAAAAGTGCATTCTTTCTAGTAGATAAAATAAACTTAATTTTATCTTTTCCAACGGCTGACATATGAGGGTGCGATATTTCATAAGAAATTATTATATAATATTTATCTAAAACAATTTTTATTTTTATCTAAAACAATTTTTATTATTATTACAAAGATTTTTATCTAAAACAATTTTTATTAGAAATTTATTTAAAATAATATTTTATCATCCCATGACTGATACCGATAAAAATAAAGTATTTCTTACCACTGAAATACAAATGCTTAGATCGAAGATAAAACAACTGGAAAGAGAGAATTTTGATATTAAAAAAAGCAATAATATTCTTTCAAAGGCAAATGCAGAGAATTCTTTAGATTATAGGAAAAAAGTACGTTTAATAGAAAATGAACATAAAATGAAACATGTAAGTATGCATAGGTCTGCTTTGGAAAATACAGGAAATGAATGTAATAGTTGTCAAGAGATTGCAAAAGAACATTTATTTTCTTTAAATATATTAGAATTAAGTTTTGAAGAATTAAAATTTTTTAGAAATCATTTTATTAATGAGTTGTATGAAGTAAACGATGAATTAATAATTCAGAGAATTGAAAGCAAACCTATAAAACAAGAAAACTTATTAAGAAAAACAGAGACTTTTGAAAATAGCATAAAAAGACCAATTATTAATGCGGCCCTAACTAACCTAACTAACGCGATGATAGAAATTTTTATGCTATTTGCGTGTAAAGAAAGTATTTTTCTTAAATACATCGAATGTGTAATTAAACAATATTATGCATCTATAGTAGATGCATCAACAATAACATATATTCTTAATGGAGTTCCATCCGATTTTTTAGATAAAAAGGAAATAATAATAAAATTTATAGGTGAATATCAACAGAAAGAACCATTTGCACTTATTCCAATGTTTTTTAAGATAGCAAGAAATCGAAAGTATCTTTTAAGAAAGCTTTTGTATCAAAACACATTTGATCAAATATTGAAAAATAAAAGAAATAAAGAATTTATACAAGAAATATGCAAAGAGACAGGAACAGAATATGTTAATGAGAATAATATTAGAGAATTTTATGAAGAAGATATTAAAATGATATTTTCATAAGAATTTATAGAATTTAGGAAATAATTTTAGTAATGATAATTTTAGTAATGATAATTTTAGTAATGATAATTTTAATAAACAATAATTTTAATAATGATAATTTTGATAAACATGAATGTGTTATTATGTTGAAATGTCTTAGAATTAATTTGATTTATAGTTTAAAATTAAAAATTTTCTTTATAATAAATATAAATATCTTCAAAGGCATCACGTTGCTTATAGAAGTCTACAATTTTATCAAATGATATACTTGAATATTCATTTTTATTAATAGAAATACTATTTTTACATTTTTGTATGTGATTTATAGATTTGGCTGTAATTCCGCTGAATATTGCTTTGATTCTTTGATCGGTAAATTCTTGTTCAAAAGAAAATCCACTATCATTATCAAATACATCTTCATATTTAGTACATAACAAATCAATCTTCTCTTTGCATTTCTTAAATATTTTTTTTAAAAGTTTTTTATTAACCATTGGGGATGTTAAATTTATATATTTGTTGACTATTTAATAGTTAGGTTGGGTATACAATATTTCCATACTATTAAATGAGTTGGTTAGTAATATATTCAGTATTAGATTTTAAATTTTGTAAAAAGAAATGAAATAACTATTGTCTTTTTACAATAATTATTACGCTTTACTGATATTGGTACCTTAAATTGAATGATTTTATAGAAATTGCTGTTTTAAAATAACTAAGAGATGAATCATATGGTGAATACAGACACATTACATGTTTGGTACTACATTCCAGACTTTAATAAACAATCAAGTTGGCTTCCAACATCGTATTTAATTCGTTGTCTTATAAGTTAAATTTTAAAAATCTTAACGATTTCGACATCTAGCTATAATATAAGTCCTCTTTTAGATCCATTTTACCAAAACAAAATATTTCTGCGTATTTCCAAAGTCAACTTAAGAGACACACAGGTTTGAATTCCATTTGCAAAAAGTGAATAGATAATAAGAGTACCAAACCAAATAGATATGTAAGATAAATATAAAATTTGTAAAAAGTGAATAGATAATAGGAGTACCAAACCAAATTAAATATATATAAGATAAATATTAAAAAAACCAGAATCTATTGAAGGGATGATAAAGAGTATGGGCAGATAATGATTGCAAAGTAATTTAAGACATAGATGATGCAAAGTGGGCAGACAGAAATTTTAGAGAAGGCAAGTATAACATATTTAGTGCGATGTATTGGCTCAAGTCAATAGTCCTAGCCAAAAATGGTCGTGGGACGTCAATTATGTATAAAGTATAATATAACAATAGAAAGACTGGCAAGAAACATACCATAGAAACGCGACAGATCTCCCAGAGCTAAGGCCTACAATAGTCCTACGTGAACTATAAACGAGGGTTTTGGTGAATAAAAAGCATACATTACTAGGAACAGAATCTGTTAATAGTCTCTATGGAAGATTTTTTTTGCAGCAAAAACATTTCTTGCGTACGTAATATTTTTGATCTATATATAACACAGGAACTGTAGTTTCAAGTACATTTGGCATTTAATTTGAATGATAAGGATATTGAAGGAATTTGTGATTTCATTATCATTTTTAATAACAGATAAGGCATTAGATATTCATGAAGGATATTAGGATAACAACATTTTAGAATCTAAAAACATATCTCATGCACTCTGGACGAATTAGATAATGATTGTTAAAATTTTACTTTCTACAAGTTTTTGATTCAAAATATACAATATGTTTATAGAAACTTACATTGTTTCAAATATATAGTTAAAATCATTTTATATAATATTGTCTATATAAAATTGAATTTACAAAAATATGGACAAAAAACACAGACACTTATATTTAATATTTAGTATGCCGCCCATGAGCATGTAAGACAGTTAACACTCGTTGGTTTATAATTTAACAGGTTTTTGCATATAAACAGTAGGAATTTTATTCCAAAATTTGATTAATTTTTGCTTAGCCTCAATTATATTTTTAAATTAAAAATCATAGGAAATTAAAAAATTACATTTTAAAGTGAGTATATTAATGAAACCCCAAGAGAAAAGAATAGCTTTTCAGAGAACGAATTAAATATTTTAATCCGATTTTACCAATTAGAAGTCAATATTTAAGATTTCAATAAATATAAAAATTTCACATCAAACTTTTCTGACTTCAAAGCAATTAGGCTTTCTATATATGGTCCTTATTAATGGCGGAGAGTTGTTTATCAAACTCTACAAAACGCAATTGGAATAAAACTCTAAATGATACGGTTCATTCTCTAAGAAGGATTTGAGTTGTAATAAAAAGTATACCAAATATTGCTTTAATACAATTAAAACTCCAAAATTGGAATCCACATTTGAATTGTAATTAGGGTAATGCATGGGTTTTTAGATTTAACTATAGAAGATGCCATCAAGAATCTTAGATTGCTAATACAAACTGACTGCTTGTATAATTTTGAAAAAATTGGTGAACCTGAAACAACGGTTATTTGTCAGCAACGGATGTTTGGAGCTATTTCGAGAACAACAAAAAAGTTCTATATGCAAATTATTCTAAATAGAATATTGGGTATTTTAGAAGTTGCATCTCTTTAAAAAGGATCGTATACTCTGATGAACACCGTTCATACCTATCAATATTTAGGAAGATTATGATTTTTCTTATGATTATATGAGGCATTCAACAAATACAATTGAAAATTTACGGTTGAGATATATAACAAAATAAAAATTTAACAATAAGCTTGAATTAAATGATTATATTTATAAATTATTTTTAGAAAGAAATACCAATGTAAATATCAACGCTTGTTGCATTTAAAATCTTTGAAACTCTATACTAACCAAATTAATATTATTTAAAAGGAAATTATTTTTTGGCCTTCATCAAAAGTCCATCTAAAATTCTGCAACAGGTGGAACTCTCAATATTGGTATTCCTGTATTTTTCTCTGAATACTACGGATTAAAATATAAACACCACAGTTAAAACATACATCTTGGCATAGTCGATAGGATATTTATTATATTCAAATATTCATATTTGTAATATTAATTGTTAATTTATTTATTAATTAAAGTTTTCATATTATAAACAATTTAATTAGTAACTAAAAATATATTAATATATTAATTTAATTAGCAACTAAAAATATATTATAAACAACTTAATTAACAGTTAAAAATATATTATAAACAATTTAATTAACAGTTAAAAATATATTAAAATATTAATTTAATAAAATTTAAAAAAAATATTTTAGATGAATTAAAAGATATATACGTATTAACTATAAACATTGACATGTATAATTCTGACTATTATCAATTTTAATAGCTTAAATAGAACCAACATCTTTTTATCCCCAATGGGCAATTTCCAAAAACGACAATATGAAAAAGATGAAGGAAGTGACATACACAGCCACTTCCCACAAATCAAACGAATACCTTATAGAGATGCAGGCATCTTTTCAGAAGCCATAAGATATATTTCAAGTCCTAATCAAAATAATTTAGATGTTGATAGAAATATCAATTATGGATTGTACAGTAAAAGCATTCGAAGTAGCAGTGCAGCATATGAATTTTCTAAGCTTAGTAAGAAGGAACTTACAGTAGTAGAAACACTCATGAATATGAAAAAAGTTAATAAATAGGTTGTATTAGTTAGTATATTTTTTATTTTGCATATCTACTTAAATATTTTCAATAAATCTAAGATTTGATCTACTTTTTGCAATATTTGATCATTTATGCTATTATTTGTTAATACATTAATTTGACTATCAACATTGATATTTGTATTATATTATTTCTAATGCATTGTTGACATGAATTAAATATTGAGAAGTGTCAATCAGTTTATCATAACTTATTTTACATATTTAAAAAATCCATTTTACATATTTAAAAAATATGTACATTTAAACATAAGCAATATTTTAATTATAGAAAATAATTTTCTAAGGAAATCTACATATTTTTGTCAAAAAAGTTTATCTATAAATATCATTATGTTTTGCCTGTATTTTCAAGACGAACAATTGTTTGACAATTACATTTAATATTTGTACATTATTACGTTGGATCATACCTAACCATATATTTATTGTCATGCAGCAAATTTCAACTAAATCAAAACGGATATTTTAAAGTTAATAAAATGATTCAGGCTAAATAAAACAGATACTGGTTAAAGTATGCAACTTACAAATATCAAAGTTCAAGTATACTAAAAGATTTTCTTAGAATAGTAGAATGCTATAAACATAAGATAGAGCTTTATGATTTAACAATTATAAGATGCACGGATGATATTTTAGAGAATTCATTTGAAATATAAAAGGTTTATACATTTTTATATTTTAAATAAGAATTTAAGGTTAAGATTCAAAAACATATAAGAAAGATAGATCATTTATAAAAAAAGTATAAATTTTTATACAACAATAACAAAAAAAGTATTTTATGTTTTAATTAAGCATAAATTGCTTAAATATATTTTTAAAAAAAGAACCTTAATGATAAATTATATACTAAATTTAATATTTGCAAGCGAACAAGTTATTACTAATTTAAGCGATACAATCCAATCAAAAGTGACGAATGTTATTGAATATTCATTTATAACAGAAAACCGATGTTTTAGCAATGAATATAGTAATTATCATATGATATCCTCATTAAATAAACATTGCAATGAAAAGGCAAACAAACTGAATCTTTTACAACTTGTTTTTGAAAAAAAGATATGTTGTAGTTTAGGAACATTAGAATATTTGCTTGTGTTTAGAAAAAAATATTATCGCAGATCAAAAAATAGTAAAAGTAAAAATATTGAAATATTGAAAAATCATGATTTTATAACAAATTGTATAGAACAACATATAAAATTGATTGATCATTTTCATTGGATAAATTGTAAAATAACAGAAAATATTGCTGAACCTGCACTTTCTTATATCAGACTGTCTCTTAGAATGAATACAATCAATGTATTGGCAGAATTATATCTTTATTTAATGTTTAAAGATCATAACAATTTTAACACATATAATTACATGTGTTATATAAATACTTTAATTTCTGTGTACCAAATATCAAAACTTCTTAGAGAAGTAATAATTGAATGTGATGGAAAAAATGAAGAATACTTAAAATTAATTGAAATATATTTATATCCATATTCACATGTATATAAATACTTCAGTGCAACATTAGAAAATATGAAATTAACCATAACATCAATAAGAAATAATGAATTCGTGAAAGAATTTGAAATGCTAAACGACTTAATTAATGAATGTGAACCAATTTATAGCAATCTTAGAGAATTAATTGATAGTAATATAACGAATAATATATTTGAGAATGACTGGTTTAAGCTTATTATTGACAATGAAACAAAATGCTGTAAAATATATAGTTTAAAATTTAATAATGAAAAACAAACTTATGAAGATATCATCGATCATGTAAATAATATGCATGATACAATGATAGAATCTTCTGAATCAACAGATTTTATAAAATGTATACTAAAATTTATTAAACAAGCAATTAGTAAAATCAATCCTATAGATTTTAGCATATTAGACAATACAGCAGCTAATTTTGAAGAACAGCATATTTCTATATTTGTTAATGATTGTAGTGTAAATAAATCGTTAACACGACAAGATATTGATAATTTGACAGGATCAGAAGATTTGGACAAACATAAAAGAAAAGCATACACTGAGTCTTATAAAAAACCAACTACTAAGCGATTCAAAAATATTGAAAGCGATTTAGAAAATAATGATAACATACATTCAATGATTTCAAAGCTTAACAATGAAATAAATATTAAACTATTCGTAGTAAATGAAAGTTTTGAAAAAATATTATTACTACACATTAATATTTCACAAATACTTGAGTCTGCGGACAATCTTGAAAATGTTATTAGACTAACTATGAACATTAAAAACCATACTCTTCCACAGATTCAAGAATGTAATGAAGCATTAAACGAGAATGATGGTACGGTCAATAGTAATATTTGTGATTGCAAAGTTATATTAAATGAATTGGAAATAAAAATAGCTGAATATGCACAGAAGAATGATCAACAGTCACTTTTGATATCTTTCAATCAATTAAACGATGATACGGATGAGCAAATATTAAAGTATATTACAGAGTCAGAATATATTAAGGAGCTTTTAGATTTAATTGAGACACATCTTAATGAATGATAATATTATGTTGTCATATAAATATAAAATAATTTGGTTTTAGGCGATTATAATTAAATAATAATGACAAAATAAATTAACGCCCAATATAAATATTTACTAAATATATTTTAATATTAGATAAATTATATAAAACGTTGTAGAATTTTTACAATATATCACCAAAAAGGAATATGGAAGCAATATATAGAACAAATATTGTCGATTATGAGCAAGAATGTTCACAATCAGCTGCATCACATATCAGCAGCTGAGTATGACGTTCGTAAAATGCCTTTAAAAGGAATTTTAACATTGCCAGTATTCATTGTCTATATTGTATTTGGAGTTCTTTCGTAAGGGTACCTCGAATATATTTAGGTATTGAAATAAAACAATATTGTTTAATTCGTTATTAAAGTTAAATATGAAAAATAAAATTTACTTATCTTGTATAAAGTATTAAATTTAATTTGATATGAACGAATCAACTTCTATATCCATATCAACCTCATTTGAGTCTCCACCTGCAATATCTGTATCACGCATATTTAAATAGTTCTGTATAAAAGTATATAACTCAAAAAGAAAAGTATTATAATTTTGTATAGACATATTATTGTTAGTATCTGCATTATACATAGTTAAATAGCATTGTATATAGTTATATAACTCGGGAAGTATAATATTATTATCCTGTATAGGATTAATATTTTCAATATTTGTATTTGGATGGGTTTGTGAATGATAATTATAGTTAGTATCATTATAATTCTGCATAGGATTAATATTTTCAGTATTAGGCGTTTGTGAATTAGAATCTAGCTTGATAACAGTTTTATTATAGTTACTGATAATTGTATTAATTGCATTTTTGTCATCTTTAGTTAGCTCAATCTTAAACAGGTATTTTTCCAACAATTCTTGTCCTATTGTTTCAACATTTGTAAAGAATTGTATATTGCATCTAACTTTTAATAAATTATCAATAATATTTTTAGATGTAGAATTGTATTTGAATAATTCTGCTTTAACATTTGATAGTTTAATATCAACTAAATCTAATGTAAATCGTTTTTGTATCACACAATCATCTATGTAGCATTTCAACATATCATCATCAATTTCCTTTGATTTATACGATTTTAAACAATCTCTTATAAACGTACGAGTTCTGTCTAATGAGTTGTATTTTTTGTTTATTTCCGAACGCGTCTTCTCATTTTTCTCATTTGTCATATTTATATATATTTTAGTAATTAATATTTCTTTTGCTTCTTCTCCAAATTTTAAAAGAGAATAATATATGGACCAATGTGATATTATATTAACTTACAATATTAACTTACAAATTGGATCCTTTTCAAAATGTTTGTACAAATAACGGACTAATCTCGTAAACATAATATTTAAAGTATGAACCAAAACACTAAAATTATAATTTTTCTTAATATTAGGATGAATTGATATTAGTTGCAAATAAAATATTCCTATATAATTGACTAACGATATGCATAGTTTTAATTTAAGAGCATTTCTATTTAACACTAATAATTTTGTTGAGTTTTCAATAATTTGTAGTACTTCTAGAAATCTTAAAAGTATTGTTTCATACACATTAATATATTCGACAAGTATATCTCTTGATTTAGGATCATTAAAACATGTAGAGTTTGCAAAAAATATCCAAGGGTGTAGAAATGCACCTTTTATATCATTCAAAACCATTACCGTGTTTAAATAGGTTGTAAGATTTGAATTCAAAAACAACTTTTTCCTTGTATAATTAAATAATATTGAATTTCCACGACGTATATTTTGATTCTTACTGTATTCGTCCGTGTTTATCTTTTCTGAAATCTTTTCCATTGATGCCAATAGTTGAGTCTCATTCACATTTTGAGATGAAAATATTAATTTTATAAAAATGTAAAATATCATTAAAGGGTTTGAAAAATTTTAATGTAAAATTCATATTGTGTAATAAAATTAACACAGTGTTTAAAGGAGATATTGTATTAAAAGAACTGGTTATTATTATTATCATCTATTTGTTGTGCTTTGGCATATTATATTAACAAATTGGTGTGTTTCAATATGCTATACAATGGCGTACTGAAATTTTTTTTTGTAAAATATTATTCATTATACGTATATCAATATTAAAAAAATTATAAACAAGACTCAACACTTCAAACCAGTCTATCAATGTTTTTTTACAAAATGGAGAGTACCTCAGTATCATTTATATAATCCACAGTGAGTAAGAAATATTTGAATATTTATCAATAGTTTTATATATTAATTAAATTTATATCAAATAATTGATTTAATCAAAAAGAAGATATATTATATTGAAGATAAATAAAAATTACTCATTATTAAATACGTATAGTCGCAATTCAAATACAACAAAAAGAATACCTTTAGATCATTTATTATCAAATATATAATGTTTTTTTGAAAAACAATTCACTTTAAGTTAATTAATATGTTATTATAGAAATATATTATTGCAAACATAATATTAGTTAAATAAATATGTTTTAGTCATAAATACATAATTCATTACACACATTTAAATGGAAAAGAATATTTTTATAACTTAAATCAAAGTCTAGTAGGCTTAAAAACAAAACAATAATTTTCAACAAATTTTTGAGTAGTAATACTCAGTGCTATTATAGCAGTGATAAAACAAAGAATACAATTTAAACGGCTATTGAAAAATAAGCAATATATTGAAAAGTAGTACTTCTAAGTACACGAATCAGTAGTAAAGATAGATGAAATAGTTGCAATGTAAATTGTCGCTAGGTTGATTCTACCTAATGTAGATGCTAGTCTCTGAGATTGAGCCATGCATGTCAGTGAATTCTTACGAAGGAACGGCGAACAGCTCAGTAATACTGCGATGATTTGCTCTGTATGAAAAGATAACCACGGAAACCTGTGGCTAATAGTGCAGAATAAGACGCAGTCTTATCAGTTTGTTGGTAGTGTAATGGACTACCAAGACGATGACGAGTGACGGGAAATTAGGGTTTTATTCCGGAGAGGGAGCCTGAGAGATAGCTCCCATGCCCAAGGGCAGCAGCAGGCGCGAAAATTGTCCACTCTTTGGTGAGGAGACAGTTATGAGACGTGAAACAAGATAGGAGTGTAAAGAACTTCTTGTGAAGCAATCGGAGGGCAAGTTTGGTGCCAGCAGCCGCGGTAATTCCAACTCCGAGAGTGTCTATGATTGATGCTGCAGTTAAAGAGTCCGTAGTTGTAGTTGCAATTAAAAGGTGCAGAATGAATGCGCCTTGTTTGCTGAAGTTAGCGGAGTGGACAGGGAGCATGGTATAGACTGGCGAAGGATGAAATCTCAAGACCCAGTCTGGACCAACAGAGGCGAAAGCGATGCTCTTGTACAGATCTGAGAATCAAGGACGAAGGCTAGAGGATCGAAGGTGATTAGATACCGCCGTAGTTCTAGCAGTAAACTATGCCGACATTTTCTATCATTGTGATGGGGAAGGGAGAAATCTTAGTTTTCGGGCCCTGGGGATAGTACGTTCGCAAGGAAGAAACTTAAAGCGAAATTGACGGAAGGACACCACAAAGAGTGGATTGTGCTGCTTAATTTGACTCAACACGGGGAAACTTACCAAGCCCCCAAGTCTATTGTAGATCGAATACGTGAGATAGACAGAAGTGGTGCATGGCCGTTGGAAATTGATGGGGTGACCTTTAGCTTAAATGCTCAAACCAGTGAGATCTTCTAGACAGGTGCCGATGTGGTGCAGGAGGGAGAAGGCTATAACAGGTCAGTGATGCCCTTAGATGGCTTGGGCAGCAAGCGCAATACAATATCTGTTTTTAGAGTAAACGAACTACAGATGAGTAGGATTAGGTCTTGTAAATGACCTATGAATAAGGAATTCTTAGTAACAGCAATTCATCAAGTTGTTGTGAATGTGTCCCTGTTCTTTGTACACACCGCCCGTCACTATTTCAGATGATAGATGAAATGAAGAGCCCAGGTTCTAAATATTATTTATTAGATGATGTATAAGTCGTAACAAGGTGCCGGTCGGGGAACCAGCCGGCGGATCATCATTGATCTACTTTTTTATGTATTATCTGTACATAAATATTGATTTTAATCAATTTGAAGATGTTTTTTAGTGAGTACGAGTCTCAGAAATGTATTAAATAATATAATTTTTAAAAATATTTTTAAAAACTGATAATTTATTATTATCATATTTTAAAATAGCATGTTAGAAATACAATATTCAAATACTAATGACATGTTATTAATAATTACGGTCATATCTTAAGGAATACTTTTGAACACATCAAATAAGTCTTTGCGAGCCTACTCGAGTACTGAATGGGAACTGTAATTTTTAATATACTGTTTTATAATTATATTTTTTAATAGTATTATAACATATTTTAATTTATTAAAATTTTGTATAGGGTAATAATGTTGTCACACATATGCTCTGGATCATCGTCTTTTTGGCCTAGTGGAAGCCTTGAATCCAAAAACAAGAAAGATTCTTTTTCAATCGATGAAATTCTTAAGTAAAAATTAATTGTTAGCTATGGGAATAAAAAAGAGATTTTTAGTCGTATAGAGAAATTCTTTCAATACACACTTTTTATTTATCCAACTACATTTCTTTTGCTATATATAATTTCCCATGATGGTCTCCACCTCGATATTTGGCTTCTTCTATTCTAAGACATAAAACTTAGAAAGTTTAAGAAATATTACTATTTCTTTCAAGTAAATGATTAATTATACGTTTTTTAATCTAATTAATTGAAACATAATTGAATACACTACTGCAATATATATTTTATGAATATCATTAATGTGTACACGAGGTGGGAGACGGCCATTTGAGAAATATTTTGTAAAAACGATCTTTGATATATTTTCATAATGTATCAATATAACTTAAAAAAATAAATTAGACCATATAAGTTTTGACAAAAATATTAAATTGGTTAAGCGTAATAATATATCTTTGATATAAATGTGTGATTTACTTAATTCATTTGCGTATGTTAATTTGCGTACAAAGGAAATTGAGTGATTTACAAAAATTAATACATTACAATGTTTTTAAAATATATTTGAATGTTTTTACAATAGAATGCTATAAATAAAATATTCAAATACCAACAATATATTAATACAGTCATATCTTAAGAAATACTTTTAAACACGTCAAATAAGTCTTTGCAATCACTTTAATACATAAATTTTAATGGAAAAGAATATTTTTATAATATAAAATAAAGTCTAGTAGGCTTAAAAATAAAATACAACTTTTTAACAAATCTTTGAGTAGTAATACTCAAGTTTTAACAATTATTGTATGGGATCATTTGGCTCCAGTAGCGATGACGGACGGAACAGAAACCGAAATGCAATACTAGTGTATTGCGATCCGAATGATACACGATAGTGTATGGGAACGCCTTGAACTTAAGCATATCATTAAAGGTAGGAAAAGAAAGTAACGACGATTCTGTTAGTAGCGGCGAGTGAACACGGAAAAGCTCTGATGGTAAGACGAAAGTCGTTGTAATAAGCGTTTATCAAAGATTCTTTGGAAAAAGAGACCATAGTGGGTGATAGTCCTATAAATATAACGCGTAGAGATGGAGTAGTGCTGCTTGGTAGTGCAGTATGAAGAGGGAGGTAGTGCCTCCTAAAGCTAAATATACCTGGAGACCGATAGCGAATAAGTAGAGCGATCGAAGATTGAAAAAGTTTCGTTTTGAAAGTGAAATAGTGAAAATACAATAATTTAAGCCGAGATACTCGGACCCGTATTGAAACACGGACCAGGGAGATTTCCATTACGGCGAGGTGAATGCATGAAAGCAGTAGCCGAAAGAGATTAGATAGTCGTGATGGTAAGACCCGAAAGATAGTGAACTATATCTGCCTTGATTGAAGCCGGGGGAAACCCTGGTGGAGGATCTAAGTCATACTGATGTTCAACTCGTTGACGAGAGGTGGATATAGGGGCGAAAGACCAATCGAACTATCTGGTAGCTGGTTCCAGCCGAAATGTCTCGCAGGACAGCGGTGCTTTGTATAGGGATATGCCGTAGAGAGGATATGGACATTGTCAATAAACTCCGAAGGTGTATGTGTGTAAAAGGTGACTTTGGACACATACCTAGATAGCACCAGTGGGCGACTTGTGGTAAGCATGAGTCGCAAAAAGGGATGAACCTAGCATAGGGATAAACAGCCAAATAGAGAACAGAGAACCCATAAAGAAGACACACAAATCAAGACAGTTGGACGGTGGCCATGGAGGTTGGTATCCGCTAAGAAACGTGTTACAACGTACCAACCGAATTTGTGGTTTTCGAAAATGGATGGCGCTAATCTCTACTGTGAGGCCCTAGATACACGGTATAGTAGGCTGGCACGATTTTTTCAGAGAAGAGTGCGAGTGATTGTGCTTGGAGAAAGATTCGGAGCAGATCCTGGAAGTAGTAGCATCATTGTAATGCGCATTTGAGGAGGGTTCATCCTTTGTATAGAAGGAGGTGATACGATCCTAGTAAAAGGGAAGCTGTTAGATATTACAGCTAATCTGCTCTGAGTGGTGACACGACAATGACATACCCGATGGACGTAGGTGTAAATTTGCCTTGTCTGGAGACTCTGGAAAGTAATATTGAGAAGGAGTTATAGGGTGTAGATTAAAAAGAAGAGTAGTTATCGTACCGAACCGCATCAGGACTCAAGGGTTAGAAGCCCAGTGCGTAAGTTAAAGTAGGTAAGGGAAATCGGCAAAATAGATGAGTATCTTCGGAATAATCATTGGCTCTAGCATGCTAGAACTGGACTGACAAGGGGAATCTGACTGTTTAATAAAAACATAGCTATGTGATTACGCATAGTGAGTTCTGCCCAGTGCTTAGGACGTTAAGGAAGTAATTTCAAGTAAGCATGAGTAAACGGCGGGAGTAACTATGACTCTCTTAAGGTAGCCAAATGCCTCGTCATCTAATTAGTGACGCGCATGAATGGATTAACGAGATTCCCACTGTCCCTACCTACATCTTTGCGAACCTACAGCCAAGGGAACGGGCTTGGGATGTGCAGCGGGGAAAGAAGACCCTGTTGAGCTTGACTCTAGCGTAATAGAGATCTCTATTTGTTTGTCGTAGCGAGGTGGGAGAATTGTGTGAGACCACTGACATATGTAATGGAGATGTTTGCTCTTTCTTTTTAAGAGAAATATTTCGTGGGGAGTTTGACTGGGGCGGTACGACTGCTAAACAATAACGCAGACGTCCAAAGGTTAGCTCAGAGAGGATGGAAACCACTCATTGAGTACAAGGGCAAAAGCTAGCTTTAGTATGTTATGTGAATAACATATACTGGAAACAGTGGCCTAGAGATCCTCCAATAATGCTAAGATTGGAGGTGACGGAAAAGTTACCACAGGGATAACTGGCTTGTGGCGGGCGAGCGATCATAGCGACTCCGCTTTTTGATTCTTCGATGTCGGCTCTTCCTAGATTGCTGAAGCATAAATCAGCTTGATTTGGATTGTTCACCCACCAACAGGGAACGTGAGCTGGGTTTAGACCGTCGCGAGACAGGTTAGTTTTACCCTACTGCACAGTATTTGAAAGTAGACCGGAGTAGTACGAGAGGAAGTACTGGTCAGGACCACTGGTCTAGCCTTCATCTGTTAAGGTGTTGGGGCGCAGCTACGTCCTTTATGTAATGGCTGAAAGCCTCTAAGCCAGAATGTATACTTAAGAATGTATTGGGATGTGAAGACGACACGTGTATGGACATGAACTGTACGATATGAGCTAGTTGCGAATATTTAAGGTTGCGTGTTCCATTTCCCTTTTTTTTTGAAATATACTTTATTAAGTTGTATTCTTTAAAAATGAATGTTCCCATTCCAACAAAAATTAATATTTTGAAAAAATAGTAATAACTAGCAACACTTATGATACATTTAAAGACAAATTATCACTCCCCTTTGACATATCTGCTAATAACTTTTTCCTTACTGATGGTATGATGATGTTACAAAATCCATTTAATTCTACATGTGAAGAAAGAAGCATCACTGACAAAGGAATCCATAATGATATTTTAATTAAAATATCTATTTCCATCATAATAATAAGTTAGTTGATATTAAATGCAAGGGATACCTTAATAAATAAATATCTAAAAACAATGTGAAGTATTAAGTTAAAACCTATTATGTATAATCTAATTAATAACTATAATAAGAATTAATCATTATATCATATATTACAACTGTATAAATTAATCCATCTAATAACATATATAACTTAATACCCGACCAACAGATATATTTAATATGCAGACACCTCATCTGATTTAATCACCAACAGGTTGATTAGTTGGATACTAAAACCCAAACATGTTGTATTAGTCAGTTGTTAATATATACTATTATACGTGTTGTTATATATATGTTGTTATGTTTTAGTATAAAATAAAGATACTTTTCTAAAATTAAATGTTATACAAAATTTAAAAAATTTAAAAAATAAAAAAAGATATATAGTATATAAAAGAATGTTGAAATAACAAACTTCCACACATGACCAATAATGACAATAAGCTAATTGGGTTGACATATGAAGGTCTGGAGAGACACATTATATAAAATATAATGATAATACTTCTTTTAATAATGTGAGAATATATGATAGTAGTAAAACTTAATAAAAATATCGAAATATATAGAAATATCAAATTCTAAGAAATGTGAATAATTTTAAGAGAAAAAGAAGAAGTTTTTGAGAGAGATTATATAAAAATATAAACATCAAAGAGGGTAGTATAGAAAATACGAAATTTGAAAATTTGAAAAATATATATAGTATATAAAAAAATGTTGAAACAACAAACCTTCACACATGACCAACAATGACAATAATCCAATTGGTTTGACACATGAAGATCTAGAGAGATACATTATAAAAAATATTTCTTTAATAAATATATTTCTATTAAATAATATGAGAATTAAGTTTAAATAATTAAGTAGTAATAATATATAATAATATCAAAATCTATGAAAATATCAAAACATATAATAGTAGTAAAAATCTATAAATGTGAATAATTTTAAGAGAAAAATAGAAAATTTATGAGAGAGATTTTATAAATATATGAACATCGAAGGGGGTAGTATAGAAAATTGAAAAATTGAAAAATATAAAAAAAATATATGTATATAAAAGAATTAAGAATTTTAAAACAATAAATCTTCATACATGACTAACAACAACAGTGAGCCAATTGGTTTAACACATGAAGGTCTGGAGAGATACATTATAGAAACAATAGAGAATATTTTTTCAATAAATAATGTGAGAATATATAATAGTAGTAGAAATCTATAAAATATCAAATTCTAAGAAATGTGAATAATTTTAAGAGAAAAAGACAAAATATATAAGAGAGATTTTATAAAAATATGAACACCAAAGAGGGTAGTAAGGAAAATAGGAAATATATAATAATATATAAAAGAATGTTAAAATATCAAACTTTCACACATGACTAATAATGATAATAAACTAATTGGATTGACACATGAAGATCTAGAGAGATACATTATAGAAATAATAAAGAATATTTCTTTAGATAATAATAGTAGTAAAAATACAAAATTTGAAAAATAGAAAAATAGAAAAATATATATAGTATATAATAGTATATGAAAGAATGTTAAAACAATAAACATTCACATATGACTAAGGATGATAATAAGCCAATTGATTTAACACATAAAGATCTAGAGAGACACATTATAGAAATAATAGAGAATATTTCTATTAAATAATTAAGTAGTACAAATACAAACTTTGAAAATTCTAAGAAATGTGAGTAATTTTAAGAGAAAAAGACAAAAGTTATGAGAGAGATTTTTTAACTATATGAACATCAAAGAGGGTAGTAAGAAAATACAAAATTTGAAAAATAGGAAATATATATGTATTATATAGTATATAAAAAAATGTTGAAACAACAAACATTCACATATGACTAATAATGATAATGAGCTAGTTGGATTGACACATGAAGATCTGGAGAGATACATTATAGAAAATATGATGATAATATTTCTATTAAATAATTAAGTGGTAAAAATACAAAATTTGAAAAATAGAAAAATAGAAAAATATATATGTATATATAGTATATTAAAAAATGTTAAAATAATAAATCTTCATACATGACTAAGGATGATAATAAGCGAGTTGGATTGACACATGAAGATCTAGAGAGATACATTATAGAAAATATGATGATAATATCAAAATATAAGAAATGTGAATAATTTTAAGAGAAAAATAGGAATTTTATGAGAGAGATTTTATAAAAATATATAAGTATCAAAGGAGGTAGTAAAGAAAATTTGAAAAATAGAAAAATAGAAAAATATATATATGTATATATAGTATATAAAAAAATGTTAAAACAACAAATCTTCATACATGACTAATGATGATAATAAGCTAGTTGGTTTGACACATAAAGATCTGGAGAGACATATTTTACAAATGATAGAGAATATATATGAATGTGAATAATTTAATAAATGAGAATAATTTTAAGAGAAAAGACAAAATTTATGAGAGAGATTATATAAAAATATAAACATGAAAAGGTGTAGTATGGAAAAATAGAAAAATAGATATAATAGAAAAATATTTTATTATATCAGACAATAGTATATATAAGAATTATAACCACTTTAGAATTAAAGTAAAATTAAGAATAATAAATCTATTGAGTGTGATAAGTAGACATAGTAAGTTTGACAATATATGATTAAAAAAATATTTAAATTTTAAGATGATATATATAAAGAACATAATTAATTAAAATGTGTTTTAATATATAAATCAAAGTGTATATACTTCTTATCATATCTGCACATAGTATAATATATACAATAAGTATAATTATAACAATATGTAGTACAGTTATAATAATAACATTTAACTAACTAGTCTAACTAACTAACTTATAATCCAATATAAGCATATTAAGAACTAGGTAAAAGATGGATTAAGAGCCAACTAACTAACTAACCAACCTAACAATTAACCTAACTAACTAGCTTTATTTTATAGTAACAACATGTATAATACTATACCCGACCAACACAACATATTCGTGTTTTGATATTTAACTAATCAAACTAGCACAGAACATTGGTGATTAAACTAGATGGTGTGTATACATATTAAATGTGCACGATAGTTAGGTTAGTCGGGCATGATATTATAAGTGTTGTTATTATAAAATAAAGTTGTGTTAGATAAAATATAACAATATGTAGTATAGGTATAATAATAACATTTAACCAACCAACCTAACTATTCTAACTTATAATCTAATATAAACATATTAAGAACTAAGTAAAAGATGTATTTCGAACTAACTAACATAACTAATAACCAACTAACCACCCGTGTTATATATTACAATTAACATAGCTGTATAAATTAACGCCCGACTAACCCAACTAATGACAATTTAATACGTGTATAATATCTAATTTAATCATTGGTATGCTGTGTTAGTTAGACTGGTTAGATACTAAAACATTACTGGGGTATAGTATTATATGTGTTGTTAATATAAAACAAAGATACTTTTCTATAAACATTAGATGTTATATATACACTAGTATATTATACAAAATATAAAAAATATATATAGTATATAATAGCATATATAAGAATGTTGAAACAACAAATCTTCATACATGACCAGAGATGATAATAAGCTAATTGGTTTGATACATGAATGTCTAGAGAGATACATTATAGAAAATATGATGATAATATTTCTATTAAATAATGTGAGAATATATAATAGTAGTAGAAATTTATAAAAATATGAAAATATATGTATATAATAGTATATGAAAGAATGTTGAAACAATAAACATTCACATATGACTAACAATGATAATAAGCTAATTGGTTTGACACATGAAGATCTAGAGAGATACATTATATAAAATATGATGATAATATTTCTAATAAAAAATGAGAGAATATATATAAATGTGAATAATTTAATAAATGAGAATAATTCTAAGAGAAAAAGACAAAATTTATGAGAGAGATTATATAAAAATATAAACATCAAAGGGGGTATAGTATAGAAAATAGAAAAATTAAAAAATATAAAAATAGATATATGTATATATAGCATATAAAAAAATGTTAAAATATCAAATATCCACATATGACCAATGATGATAATAAACTAGTTGGATTGACACATGAAGGTCTGGAGAGACACATTATAGAAAATATAATGATAATACTTCTTCAATAAATAATGTGAATAATTTTAAGAGAAAAATAGAAAATTTATGAGAGAGATTTTATAAAAATATGAACATCAAAGGGTATAGTAAGAAAAAATACAAAATTTGAAAATATAGATATATATATGTATATGAAAGAATGTTGAAACAACAAACCTTCACACATGAATAATGATGATAATAAGCTAATTGATTTAACACATAAAGATCTAGAGAGATATATTATAGAAAATATAATGATAATACATCTTTTAATAATTAAGTAGTAGAAATACAAAATTTGAAAAATAGAAAAATAGATATATGTATATATAGTATATAAAAGAATGTTAAAACAATAAACATTCACATATGAATAACAATAACAATGAGCTAGTTGGTTTAACATATGAAGATCTGGAGAGATACATTATAGAAAATATGATGATAATATTTCTTTTAATAATGTGAGAATATATGATAGTAGTAAAACTTGTTAAAAATATCAACATTCTAAGAAATATCGACATTCTAAGAAATGTGAATAATTTTAAGAGAAAAAGACAAAATTTATGAGAGAGATTATTAAAATATATGAACATCAAAGGGGGTAGTAAAGAAAATATAAAAAATATTTTTATATACCAGACAATAGTATATATAAAAGAATGTTGAAATATCAAATATCCACATATGACTAATGATGATAATAAGCCAGTTGGTTTGATACATGAAGGTCTAGAGAGACACATTATAGAAATAATAAAGAATATTTCTTTAAATAATTTTAAGAGAAAATTAGAAAATTAGAAAAATATATACATATATATGAAAGAATATAAAAAAATGTTAGAACAATAAACATTCACATATGACTAATGATGATAATAATCCAATTGGTTTAACATATGAAGATCTAGAGAGATATATTATAGAAATAATAGAGAATATTTCTTTAAATAATTTTAAGATAAAAATAGAAAATTTGAAAATTTGAAAAATAGAATAATATATATATGTATATATAGTATATATAGTATATAAAAAAATGTTGAAACAACAAACCTTCATACATGACTAAGGATGATAATAAGCCAGTTGGATTGACACATGAAGATTTAGAGAGATACATTTTACAAATGATAGAGAATATTTCTATTAAATAATTAAGTGGTAAAAATACAAAATATCAAAAAGTTAAGAAATATATATATGTATATATACTATATAAAAAAATGTTAAAACAACAAATCTTCATATATGACTAAGGATGATAATAAGCCAGTTGGTTTGATACATGAAGGTCTAGAGAAATACATTATATAAAATATGATGATAATATTTCTATTAAATAATGAGAGAATATATAAAAATATCAAAAAGTTAAGAAATGTGAATAATTTTAAGAGAAAAAGACAAAATTTATGAGAGAGATTATATAAAAATATAAACATCAAAGGGGGTAGTATAGAAAATAGAAAAATTAAAAAATAGATATAATAGTAAATATATATATATAGTATATAATAATATATGAAAGAATTATAACAACTTTAAAATTTAAGTAAAATTAAGAATAATAAATCTATTGAGTATGATAAGTAGACATAGTAACTTTAACAATATATGATTAAAAAAATTTGAATTTTAAGATGATATATAAAGAAGAACATAATTAATTAAGACGTCTTTTAATAGATAAATCAAAGTATATATACTTCTTATCATATCTGCACATAGTATAATATATACAATAAGTATAATATAACAATATGTAGTACAGTTATAATAATAACATTTAACTAACTAGTCTAACTATTAACTATTCTAACTTATAATCTAACATAAGCATATTAAGAACTAGGTAAAAGATGGATTAAGAGCCAACTACCCCAACTAATAACCTAACCTAACTAATATTAATCAACATGCTATATATTACAATTAACCTAACTAACAATATTTTATAGTAACAACACGTATAATACTATACCCGACTAATACAACATATTCGTGTTTTGATATTTAACTAATCAAACTAGCACAGACCATTGGTGATTAAACTAGATGATGTGTATACATATTAAATGTGCGCGGTAGTTAGGTTAGTCTGGCATGATATTATAAGTGTGGTTATTATAAAATAAAGTTGTAGTTGGGTTAATTGTAATATAGTTAGGTTGGTTAATATAAAACAAAGATACTTTTTAATGAACATTAGATGTTATATATACACTAGTATATTATACAAAATATAAAAAATAAAAAAATATATATGTATATAAAAGAATGTTGAAATAACAAACATTCATACATGACTAAAGATGATAATAAGCTAGTTGGTTTGATACATGAATGTCTAGAGAGATACATTATAGAGAATATTTCTTTTTAATAAAATATTAGTAAAAATATATGATAGTAGTAGAAATATATAAAATATCAAAATTTAAGAAGTGTGAATAATTTTAAGAGAAAAAGTAGAAATTTATGAAAGAGCTTTTATAAAAATATAAGTATCAAAAGGATAGTATAGAAAATAGAAAATTTGAAAAATTTGAAAAATAGAAAATATATATATGTATATAAAAGAATGTTGAAATAACAAACATTCATACATGACTAAAGATGATAATAAGCTAGTTGGTTTGATACATGAAGATCTGGAGAGACACATTATAGAAATAATAGAGAATACATCTTCAATAAATAAGTAGTAAAAATACATGGTAGTAGTAAAAATATATAAATGTGAATAATTTAAGAAAGGTAAATAATTTAAAGAGAAAAATAGAAAATTTATAAAAGAGATTATAAAAATATATAAGTATCAAAGAAGGTAGTAAGGAAAAAATAAAAAAAAACATATATATAATAGTAAAAGACAATAATATGAAATAAAATAAATAATTATATCAGACAATAGTATATATGAAAGAATTATAACAATTTTAAAATTAAGAATAATAAATCCATTGAGTGTGATATGTAGACATAGTAAGTTTAATAATATATGATATGTATATTTGTATTTTAAGATGATATATAAAAAATTAGTTAGTTAGTTAAGATGTATTTTGATAGATAAATTAGAGTGTAAATACTTCTTATCATATGTGTATATTATATATAGTATAATATAACAAATATGCACATATGATAAGTATAATTATAACAATATGTAGTATAGGTATAATAATAACATTTAACTGACTAACTAACTATTAATCAATCTAACTAACTAACATATAATCTAATATAAGCATATTAAGAACTAAGTAAGCAATATGTATTAAGAGTTAACTAACCTAACTAATAACCAACATGCCTTAATATTAATCAACACACTATATATTACAATTAACCCAACCAACATTATATTATAATACCAACATAACAACACCTATAATACCATACCTTGACTAATACAACATATTCGTGTTTTAGTATTTAACTAATCAAACTAACGTAGACCATGGGTGATTAAATTAGGTGAGATGTGCACGTTAGTTGGGTTAGTCATGTGTTAAGTTATACGCATATAGTTAATTGTAATATATAATATAGTTAGGTTAGTTGTTAATATATATATTGTTTAGATTATAGTTAGTTAGTTAGTTAGTTAGTTAGTTAGTTAGGTTAGGTTAGGTTAGGGTTAGGTTAGGTTAGGGTTAGGTTAGGTTAGGGTTAGGTTAGGTTAGGTTAGGTTAGGTTAGTTAGTTAGTTAGGTTAGGTTAGGTTAGGGTTAGGTTAGGGTTGTTAGTTAGTTAGTTAGTTAGTTAGTTAGTTAGTTAGTTAGTTAGTTAGGTTAGGGTTAGTTAGTTAGTTAGTTAGTTAGGTTAGTTAGGTTAGTTAGTTAGGTTAGGTTAGTTAGGTTAGGTTAGTTAGTTAGTTAGTTAGTTAGTTAGTTAGTTAGTTAGTTAGTTAGTTAGTTAGTTAGTTAGTTAGTTAGTTAGGTTAGGGTTAGGGTTAGGTTAGTTAGGTTAGTTAGTTAGTTAGTTAGGTTAGGGTTAGGTTAGGTTAGTTAGTTAGTTAGTTAGTTAGTTAGTTAGGTTAGGTTAGTTAGTTAGTTAGTTAGTTAGTTAGTTAGGTTAGTTAGGTTAGTTAGTTAGGTTAGGTTAGGTTAGTTAGTTAGTTAGTTAGTTAGTTAGTTAGTTAGTTAGGTTAGGTTATGTTAGGGTTAGTTAGTTAGGTTAGTTAGGTTAGTTAGTTAGTTAGTTAGGTTAGGTTAGGTTAGGTTAGGTTAGTTAGTTAGTTAGTTAGTTAGTTAGTTAGTTAGTTAGTTAGTTAGTTAGTTAGTTAGTTAGTTAGTTAGTTAGGTTAGGGTTAGGTTAGTTAGTTAGTTAGTTAGGTTAGGTTAGTTAGTTAGTTAGGTTAGTTAGTTAGTTAGTTAGGTTCGTTAGGTTAGTGTTAGGTTAGTTAGTTAGTTAGTTAGTTAGGTTAGTGTTGTTAGGTTAACTAACTAACCTAACCCTAACCTAACCCTAACCTAACCTAACCCTAACCTAACCTAACCCTAACCTAACTAAACACTAACCTAACTAACCTAACCTAACTAACTAACCTAACCCTAACCTAACTAACTAACTAACTAACCTAACCCTAACCTAACCTAACCTAACCTAACCTAACTAACTAACCTAACCCTAACCTAACCCTAACCTAACCTAACCCTAACCTAACTAACTAACTAACTAACTAACTAACTAACTAACTAACTAACTAACTAACTAACTAACTAACTAACTAACTAACTAACTAACCTAACTAACCTAACCCTAACCTAACACTAACCTAACCCTAACCTAACCTAACCTAACCTAACCTAACTAACCTAACCTAACTAACTAACTAACTAACTAACTAACTAACTAACTAACTAACAAACTAACCTAACCCTAACCTAACCTAACCCTAACCTAACCCTAACCTAACCTAACCCTAACCTAACCCTAACCTAACTAACTAACTAACTAACCTAACTAACTAACTAACCTAACTAACTAACTAACTAACTAACTAACTAACTAACTAACTAACTAACTAACTAACCTAACCTAACCTAACACTAACCTAACCCTAACCTAACCTAACCCTAACCTAACCTAACCCTAACCTAACTAACTAACTAACTAACTAACCTAACCTAACCTAACACTAACCTAACTAACTAACTAACTAACTAACTAACTAACTAACTAACTAACTAACTAACCTAACTAACTAACTAACTAACTAACTAACTAACTAACTAACTAACTAACTAACTAACTAACTAACTAACTAATTTGCAAACCACAAGCCAATTACAGTTAACATTCAAACGTCAAAGATTTTATTAATTAACAAGCATTAACTTTTCATCATGGCTTCGTTCTGAGATTGCTGTTGTTACTATGCGAACATTGTTTGGACAACACGTATAGTTAAACAGTACTAATTGAAAGGCTATTTGTTGCAGCTCATTTGTATATGTGTCCTTTGGGTACATTCGCATCAAACTTTGCGATTGTGGCGTCAACAATAATTATGGTCACAATGCGAACCTGTTTTTGGATTCTCTCAAATTTTTGTATTGTGGGGGAAAGAAAAGATAATTATGGGTCCCCACTTGTCGTAAGTACCTCGAGGCTGAGGTATATTTCGACCAATTCGTAGTTTTTTCAGGGTGCATAGCGTGACAAAACGACAGACTGACACTCTCGTGAGAATAGCTGCATGGATCTAACAATCGCAGGATAAAAAGCAGACAAAACATAGTTAATCTGCGCAACAAACTGATTGCAACAAAACAAAATAGATTTCACCTCACCCCTTTTATCGTTTACTGTTTTGGCCTATCATCAGATCTTGCTATTGTCAAGAGAGTGTCTTGTCCGTCTGCCTGTCTGACTTGCACAACTCATTATTTCGGTCTAAATTTAAATTTGAGTTGACAAACACAAGGCGCTTTGTAAGATCTGGCTGTTGATCCAGAAATGCCTGACAAGTATAAAACTTGATTGCCTTTGGGTAAACGACTCGCAATGTCTTGCAGTTGTCCTGCACTTTGTCCTCCAACAGGTCCAAGTATCTGTCCATCATTGAGAATAAAGGCCAAGGCATTGATATATACATCTGATCTCACTTGAACCATGTCAATTTGCAATCCTGGAGGCACTTCGAGACAAGTAACATCTTTGATGTCATTATAGCTCATGCCATAAGCATGACTAAATCCGCTGTCGAGATGAACTTGAAACCCTTGAACGATGGTGGTTGCTCTCCATGGTCTAGTTTTAATGATGATCTTTCGGATGATTCCTTCGAAGGACCAATTTGGTTTGTAAGATGTTGAATCTTCAGCCGTGCCAAAGTCTCCAATGACTATATCGCTGGCCATTTTTGTATAAGGGGGTGACACTGAAAAAAAACCCACCAGTTTCAGACTAGAAAACGCTAATCATGTATTGTATAAACTGCTGGTGTTGTTGATGTAGGATGTTGCAATAGTTACGAAATTTGGCATTCCGAGTGGTGCTGTAAATGTAAGATGTTGCAATTATTACCATATTTGTCATTCCGAGTGGTGTTGTAGATGCAGGATGTTACAATAATTAACCAATTTGGCACTCAGAGCGGTGTTGTAGATGCAGGATGTTGCAATAATTACCATATTTGGCATTCCCAGTGGTGTTGTAGATGCCTACATGTAGGATGTTGCAATAATTACCAAATTTGCCATTCCCAGTGGCGTTATAGATCCAGGATGTTGCAATTATTGACAAAATTGTAATTCCGAGTGGTGTTGTAGGTGTAGGATGTTGCAATAATTACCAAATTTGCCATTCCCAGTGGTGTTGTAGATGCACATGTAGGATGTTACAGTTATTATCAAATTTGGCATTCCGAGTGGTGTTGTAATCGTAATACTAATCGTAATCTCGAGATTTCTAGAGCGCCCACAAAAGCGAAGTCGCGGGAACCAGCTTATTCACAGGCGCTTTGTCAAATCAAAACCGGTGTGCAGGGAGTCAAGATACGGAGAGGTCAGGCAGGAAGACAAGCAGACGGCTAAGACGGGTAGAGTTTGGAGTTGGATCGACGAGAAAGTGAAGGAGGAGAAGAATCAGGATACGATTTGAACAAGAACGACTCTTTGCCGGAAGTATTTTTTCAAAGCCACAAAGAACGTGCAAGCCGACAATGCATTGAAAAAGGCCTGTGCTGATACAGTGTTGATCAAGTTGCATGGGTCTATCTTAGTGACTGTTGATTGAAACTTCAAGTTGATTGATGTCTGAGAACACACTGGGTGTATGTGGTAAACAGTAGAAAGACCAGGAATTAAATTTTGCCAGAAGTATTTTTTTCAGAGGCACAGAAGACACCACATACGGCCATGCATTGGGATCTTGTGATATCTAAGCAATTATTAGTGACAACTCTGTATCTTTCAGAGTGTTGATTGAAATTATGTTTCAATTGGTGTTTGAGAACACCCAGTGTGTGTATGATACTGGGTGGAAAGAACAGGAACATCTCTTTGCCAGAAGTATTTTTCAGAGACACAAAGAACGTGCAAGACGTCAATGCATTGAAACAGGCCTGTACCGATACAGTGTGGCTGTACCGATACAGTGTGGATCAAGTGACATGGGTGTATCTTAGGGAGTGTTGATTGAAACTATATTCTGATTTGTGTTAGAGAACACTCTGGGTGTGCCTTACCAATTGAATAAATAAATAACTTCTGTGATTTGATGGCTTATTGCTCAATTAATCTGAGTACCATCCATAATGTTCCACAACATGGCTGAAATTCTACATTGATAACATTAACTATGGTTAAGACAACTGTCCCAAATCATACTCCAGTATCACAATCAAATAATTTAAGCATTTCTAAATATTCTTGCCAGTGAAATAAAGTGATTCTTTGGACTTGCACAACGAGAAAAGACAATCCAAATAGATGCTGAAACAAAATGTACTGAAAAACAATACCTACGTCTCACACACAGACACACTCGTTATAAATTTATTATCATTCAACGCTAACCATAATCATTCGACGTTAATTTCTATTCAATTAATCTGTTCTTCAACCCTATGCCGTTAGTATCTAAATAATTACGCTATAAAATCACACCGCGGATAGGACATGTGCATGACGTAATCTGAACGTGCGCAAACATCGAAATAGCCACCATTTAGATGCTGCAGAGCATGCTACAGAGCACGTTTCAATTGAATTTTCAGACATTTTTAGAAAGTCATGCAAAATTTATGGATCGTTTGCTGGATTTGATCATACTTGCGTTTGAATGCCTACGGTCTAAGGTATGAACTGGTAAAGTTTCATTACGTTTGGAAGGAGTCAGGAAATCTTCACCTGTCCCAAATCCTCGGAAACACTAGCTAAATATGAATATGGGTGCTAACTTCAACAATGGCGTCGACGGTCACATCAATTTGTTTTTCTCATTTTAATTTGTTTATAGTTATATGTTTTCAGTTCTTTATGGATCAAATTATCCCCGTTTGCGTTATCTATTATTCACTATGTCTCCTTTACTGAAAAATTACGTATGGAGCTGAAAATAATTAAAGTCGCTAAAGTGATAGGTTAAATCATTGGATAGATTGGAAATAATTGGAAGGCCTAAACTCCGAGTTTACCCAAACATGACCTTTCTTTAATGCGCATTACCTACTTAAGGTAGGCTACACGAAAGGTTCAATCGACATGAACCATATAAACTACACGTACCCCTACCATAAGGTGTTCCAAACGATAGAAACCGTAAAACCGCAATGCAATTACGTGAAATAATCAAACAACGCACACGCATGTCTAGACTTCGGCCATTTTATATGCTTGTGTTGCAACTTGCACGCACGAAACAAGTCAGTCAACTATTTATATCCAAGAGTCAGGTTACTAGATAGAGTCCGCCGCTACGGCGCCACGGCCTTGTTTAACTAGGTCATCGCTGTAGCCTACTCTTCGAAGTATCACTTTGTTATCAACGTCACAGTAATTTCTGCAAAACGTTGGGATTTTCTGTTCTGGTTTTATGGTCAAAGAACCACGGTAATTTTCTGCAAAATGTTGGGATTTTCTGTTCTGGTTTTATGGTCAGACAACCACGGTAATTTTCTGCAAAACGTTGGGATTTTTGTTCTGAATAAATAAGTACATTTCTCAAAATCCGGGGGATTTTGAAAAAATGTACTTGCCCCTCCCAACACCAACCATGGTGTCAGCTAGCCTATTTTTAAATGGTCTAGTCTAGTCAGCCGGATGACTGAAATAATTACGTTCTCTAATCAGAAAAACGAAAATCCACTACTCCGACTTTATAAAACCACCGTTTGTGCAAGCGGCAACCACAAAAGTTAATTGACATCCCGCTGACCTATCTAATATAAACTTTATAAAGGTCTTCCAAAACGCAGTTATTCATCTGTATTGCGTTGGACGAATAAAGTTTCACATCAGGTAAGCCAATAGGCCTATTATATCGTTAAACTGATACGTATTTAACTTATAAATTTTTTCATTGTTTGGACATTAACTGTAAAAGTTGAAAATTCTAACTACAGACCTAGGTAAAAGTGTATTTTAGCGTATTTTAGAATTTCTCATTTCAGCTAAAAACCAATAACGTATTTTATTATTACATAACTTTAGCAGTCTTACAGAATAAGCGAAATAGGTCAATGATGAAGTTTAATGCATGTTTAACTATATTTGTCCTAAATAACCCGAAAACAAACGAAAGAAATTAAAATAAAAACCAAAAAACAAATCGATGTGAACCGTAAACGAAACTTCAAGCAACGACTCGACGGCGGTAAACATGCATTATAACTTCATTTTCACGTCCCAGATTAAAAATATTCGTGCTAAATAACCCGAAAACAAACGAAAGAAATAAAATTAAAAAATTAAAAAACCAAACGATGTGAGCCGTAAACGCAATTTCAATCAACCACTCGATCGCAACAGGATATGGCTACGTGAAGTTAGCAACAGTATTCAGAAATCATCCGTCTCATTGATTCACTTCTCGTGATCAGCTGTTACGTAAGTAAGTATAATTAACTGCAACTGTTTATACCGCACTTTGGTTTACATGACATTAAATAACAGAGATTTTTGTCAAAAGCGTTTTCCTTAATACGTTGCCGCCCTATTTGACATTAGTAGACGATTACTTTCCACGTAGAAGTATTTAGTGCTCTGTTAGTCTTCTAAATTGAAAGACCTTCGTAGTGTCGCGTTACTCGCGAACCACGTAATTACGTAATTTACGTAATTAACGTAATTTCGTTAGTCGCGTAGTCCCTAAAGCTATCCCAAATACCAATCACCTGCCTCTTTCAATCACTCTTCTGTAATATGCAGTCCTTAAAACTTTCCATCAATAGGGTTATACAGATTAATTGCATTGTACTTGATAGCAAGAAAAATATTAAAATTTGGCCTTTCACATAATCTATTTATCCCTAACTCCCGTCCTGAGGCCTATTAGTTTTGGAATGGGCGCCCAACAGAATGGGCTGCCACACGCTTTTGTAAGTTTTTGTGACAGTCCCTTGTGAGTCAAAGTAGGACACGGATCAACAAAGCATGATCAAGCCATTGTCCAGCACGCATGGGGACCTAATACCGTCAATGCGGGGTGGGGTCCACAAATTGTACAAAAAAAATTACAATCAATCATGTGTTTCAGTCACCCTCCTCTCATATGTAACTCTTTAAACTTTTTCTCAAAGAACAGCTTTACTCAATTGAACATTATAGGAAGAAGTTACACAAGTTGACATCTCAAATAAAATACTTAGCTTCTTGATATTTAAACGCCCTTTCACTGGCCTATCAAACACAGCTATGACTATGTAAAGCGCCAATCACTCATCTGTTTCAATCACCCTTCTCTCAGTGGCAGCCCTTCAAACTTACCATCAATGTACAGCTTTATTCATTGAACATTGAAGCAAGAAATTACACAAGCTGACCTCTCAAAGAAAATACTTAGCTTCTACATATTTAAACGCCCTTTAACTCGCCCATCAAGAACCCATCTGGCTATCTAAAAGGCCAATCAATAATCTGTTTCAATCACTCTCCTCTGAGTGGTAGCCCTTCAAACATTACCTCAATGTAGATACTTTTTAAAATCGAATATTATATAGCAAGACGTTACACAAGTTGACCCCTCAAATGAAATAAAAGAACTTAGCTTCTAGATATTTAAACGCCCTTCCACAGACCAATCAAACACCCATGTGGCTATCTAAAACGTCAATCAATAATCCGTTGCAATCACCCTTATTTTAGTGGTAGCCCTTCAAACCTTTGCTCAATGTACAGCGTTATGACATTGAACATTGTTGCAAGACGTTACACAAGTTGACCCCTTAAATAAAATATCTAGAGCTACTAGATATTTAAACGCCCTTCCACTGGCTCATCAAACATCCTCAATGTACAGCATTATGAAATTGAACTTTATTGCAAGATGTTACACAACATGACCCCTCAAATAAAATACCTAGCTGCTAGATATTAAAACGCCCTTACACAGACCCATCAAGCACCCATATGGCTATCTAAAAGGCCAATCAATCATCTGTTTCAATCATTCACCTCTCAGTGGTAGCCCTTCAAACAGTACCTCAATGTAGATACTTTTTAAAATCGAATATTATAGCAAGATGTTACACAAGTTGACCCCTCAAATGAAATACTTAGCTTCTATATAGTTTAAACCCCCATCCACAGTCCCATCACGCTCATATATGAGTATCTAAAACGCCAATCACTCATCTGTTTCAATCACCCAACTCTCAGTGGCAGTATTTCAAACATTACCTCAATGTAGAGATTTATTAAATCGATTATTATAGCAAGACGTTACACAAGTTGACCCCTCAAATAAAATACTTAGCTTCTAGATATTTAAACGCGCTTTCACTGGCCCATCAAGGACCCAAATGGCTATCACAAACGCCAATCACTCATCTATTTCAATCACCCAACTCTCAGTGGCAGTATTTCAAACATTACCTCAATGTAGAGATTTATTAAATCGATTATTATAGCAAGACGTTACACAGGTTGACCACTCAAAAAAAGTACTTAGCTTCTAGATATTTAAACGCCTTTTCACTGGCCCATCAAGGACCCAAATGGCTATCACAAACGCCAATCACTCATCTGTTTCAATCACCCATCTCTCAGTGGCATCCCTTCAAACGTTCCCTCTATGTACAGCCTTATTACATTGAACATTATTGCAAGACGTTACACAAGTTGACCCCTTAAATAAAATACTTGTCGTCTAGATATTCAAATGCCCTTCAACTGGCCCATCACGCACTCATATGGCTATCAAAAAGACCAATCAGTCATCTGTTTCAATCATCCTTGTCTCAGTGGTAGCCCTTCAAACGTTCCATCAAGGTACACAGCCGTATTCCATTGAACATTATAGGAAGCACTGGCACAAGTTGGCCCTTCAAATAAAATACTTATGCTTAAGATATGTGAACATCCTTCATCTGGTCTTTGAAGCACCGCTGGGGCCATCCAAAAGGCCAATCATTCATATTTTCCAATCACAATTCTTTCAGTGGTCGTCTTTCAAACAGTCCATCAACGTACAACCTTATTTTATCTTGATCTTCACAGCTGGACGTGACACTAGTTGGCCCTTCAAATAACTTGCTTAGTTCTTAGATTTGTGAACGCCTTTTGTATATCCTATTAAACACCACAAGTGCTATTCAAGATGTCAATCATTCATCTGTTTTGATCACCTTTCTCACAATGCCATCCACTCGAACATTCCATCTACGTACAGCCTGATTTTCCATTGAACTTCATTGCAAGTAGCTACACATGTTGGCCCCTCGAATAAAATACGCACCCATTCGATATGTGAACGCCCTGCCTGGTGCCAATTAATTTTCCATTGAACGTCATTGCAAGAAGTGACACATGTTGGCATGTCAAGCAAAATACTTATCCCTTATATTAAAAAGTTGTGTTATTGTCTTTGTCATCTCACCATCTCCAGCTTTTATCATTTCTATTGGTATCCCACACATACACACCGCAAATCTGGGTTGCACCATTACAAAAGTAATAGGTCTAAACATAGTCCAGCGAAACTTCGAAACAGTACCACACTGTACTCACCCTAACCCTTTCTGATTAAAAAAGACGACTGATTGGAGCCTTGGATAGCCCTGAATGTTCTTAATGGGTCCTAGAAAGGACGTTCATAAGTCTTAAGGGTAAGTATTTATTTGAGGGGCTAACTTGTGCTGCTTCTTGCAGTGTCATTCAATGGAAAATCAGGATGTACGTTGATGGAATGTTTGAGGGCTCCCACTAAGAGAATGGTGAGTGATACAGAACTGATTGGCCTGCTGAATAGCCCTAGGCATTATTAATGGGCCTTAGGAAGTTCGTGCACATATGCGAAGGGTAAGTACTTTATTTGAGAGACCAACTTGTGTCGCTTCTTGCTGTGATGTTCAACGGAAAAAAGGCTTCGCATTGATGAAATGTTTGAGGGGCTGCCACTGACAGAAGGGTGATTGAAAAAGGCGACTGGTTGGCTCAGTGAATAGCACTAGGTGCTAATAATGGGCATAAGGAAAGGCGTTTTCATATCGGAGAGGTAAGTATTTTATTTGAGGGGCCAACATGTGTAGCTACTTGCCATAAAGTTCAATGGAAAAATCAGGCGGTATGATGATGGAATGTGTGATGGTCTCCCATTGACAGAAGGGTGTTCGATTCAGACAACCGAATGGCACATTGAATAGCCCTAGTGGACCCTAGGTATGGCGTTGACGTATCTGAAGGGTAAGTATTTTCTTTGAGGGCCAACCTGTGTAGCTTCTGCTATGAAGTTTAATGGAAAATCAGGCTGTATGGTGATAGAATATTTGAAGGGCTACCACTGAGAGAAGAATGCTTGAAGAAGACTGAATGGCGCACTGAATAGCCCTAGGTGCTCGTAATGGGCCACAGAAAGGACGTCCTCATATCTGAAGGGTAGCTATTTTATTCAAAGGGCCAACTTGTGTTGCATCTTTGTTGTGACGTTCAATGGAAAAAAGGCTGTACGCTGATGGAATGTTTGAGGCCATTGGGAGAAAGGTGGTAGAAAGAGACGACTGATTGGCGCATTGAACATCACTGGGTGCTCTTAATAGGCCCTAGGAAGGGCGTTCAGATATCTGAGGGGTAAGTATTTCATTTGAGGGCCAGCTTGTGTAGCGTCTTACTATGACGTTCAATGGAAAAAAGGCTGTATAGTGTATACGTTGATGGAATGTTTGAGTTGCTGCCACTGAGAAAATGGTAATTGAAACAGACGAATAAAAGGCGTTTTGAATTGTCCTAAGGGTGAGTAAGAAGCCCCAGGAAGGGGGTTTGCATGTATAAGGTATAACCATTCCATTTGTGGGGCCAACTTATGTCACTTCTTGCGATGACGCTAAATTATTGTGTAAGTTGATTAATGGAAGGATTGAATGGCTAGATATAATAGAAATGTGATTGAAACAGATGATATATTGGCGTTTGATATCTGTATGAGTGCTTAGTAGACCCTATGAAGGGCATTCACTTATATAAGGGATAAGTATTTCATTTCAGGGGTCAACTTGTGTAACATCTTGTTTTAATACGTTCAATAGAAAAAGGCTGTACATGCACATTGATGGAAAGTTTGAAGGTCCACCATCGAGAGATTGGTGATTGAAGCAGACGATTGCTTGGCCTTCTCAATAGCCACAGGAGTGCTTACTAGGCTGTAAGATGGGCGTTCACATGTATAAGGGAAATGATTTTTATTTGAGGATCAACTTGTCTGACTTCTTGCTGTGGAGTTGAATGGAATAAGGCTGTACCAGGATGAAACGTTTGAAGGGCTGTCACTCAGAGAAGGGTGACTGCAACCGAAGACTGATTGTGCGCATCAAATAGCCCTAAAGATATTCAATAGATTCAAGGAAGGTCGTTAACATATCTGGAGGATAAGTATTTTATTTGAGGGGCCAACTTGTGATACTGCTTGGTATGAAGCTCAATGGAAAATTAGGCTGTACGTTGGTGGAATGTTTGAGTGGATGGCATTGTGAGAAAGGTGATCAAAACAGATGAATGATTGACATCTTGAATAGCACTTGTGGTGTTTAATAGGATATACAAAAGGCGTTCACAAATCTAAGAACTAAGCAAGTTATTTGAAGGGCCAACTAGTGTCACGTCCAGCTGTGAAGATCAAGATAAAATAAGGTTGTACGTTGATGGACTGTTTGAAAGACGACCACTGAAAGAATTGTGATTGGAAAATATGAATGATTGGCCTTTTGGATGGCCCCAGCGGTGCTTCAAAGACCATATGAAGGATGTTCACATATCTTAAGCATAAGTATTTTATTTGAAGGGCCAACTTGTGCCAGTGCTTCCTATAATGTTCAATGGAATACGGCTGTGTACCTTGATGGAACGTTTGAAGGGCTACCACTGAGAGAAGGGTGATTGAAACAGTTCAGTGATTGGCGTTTTAAAAAGCCATACAGTGCATGATTTGCCTGTGGAAGTGCGTTTAAATATCTAGAAGCTAAGTATTTTATTTGAGGGGTCAACTTGTGTAACTGCTTGTATAATATTCAAATTATTAAACCTGTACATTGAAGGAAAGTTTGAAGGGCTGCCACTGAGACAAGGATGATTGAAACAGATGAGTGATTGGTCTTTTTGATATCCATATGAGTGCTTGTTGGGCCAGTTGAAGGGCATTTGAATATCTAGACGACAAGTATTTTATTTGAGGGGTCAACTTGTGTAACGTCTTGCAATAATGTTCAATGTAATAAGGCTGTACGGAGAGGGAACGTTTGAAGGGCTGCCACTGAGAAATGGGTGATTGAAACAGATGAGTAATTGGTGTTTTTGATAGCCATATGAGTGTTTGATGGGCCAGTTGAAGGGCATTTGAATATCTAGAAGCCAAGTATTTTATTTAAGGGGTCAACTTGTGTAACGTCTTGCAATAATGTTCAATGTAATTAAGCTGTACATAGAGGAAAAGTTTGAAGAGCTGCCACTGAGAGATGGGTGATTGAAACAGATGAGTGATTGGTCTTTTTGATATCCATATGAGTGCTTGTTGGGCCAGTTGAAGGGCATTTGAATATCTAGACGACAAGTATTTTATTTGAGGGGTCAACTTGTGTAACGTCTTGCAATAATGTTCAATGTAATAAGGCTGTACGGAGAGGGAACGTTTGAAGGGCTGCCACTGAGAAATGGGTGATTGAAACAGATGAGTGATTGCAGTATTACATACCCAATTGGCTACTTGATGGGCCTGTGGAAGAGCGTTTAAATAACTAGCATCTAAGTAATTATTTGAGGGGTCACGTTGTGTAACGTCTTGCAATAATATTTAATTTCATAAATCTGTACATCGAGGAAAGGTTTGAAGGGCTGCCACTAAGAGAAGGTTGATTGAAACAGATGATTGATTGGCGTTTTAGATAGGCATATGATTGCCTGATGGCCCTTGTGGAAGGGGATTTAATAATCTAGCAGTTAAGTATTTTATCTGAGGGTCAATTTGTGTAACATCATGCAATGGTGTTCAATGTCATAAGGCTGTGCATTGAGGAAAGGTTTGAAGGGCTGCTACTGAGAGAAAGGTGATTAAAACAGATGAGTGATTGGCGCTTTAGATAGCCGTAGGGGTACTTAATGGGTCAGTGGAAGGGCGATTAAATATTTATAAGGTAAGTATTTTATCTCAGGGGTCAACTTCTGTAACGTCTTGCAATGACGTTGAATTTCATAAATATGTACATTGATGGTAAGTTTGAAGGGCTGCCACTCAGAGAAAGACGATTGAAACAGGTGCTTGATTGGCGTTTTAGATAACCATGTTGGTGCTTGATGGGCCTGTGGCAGGGGGTTTAAATATCTAGCAGCTAAGTATTTTATCTAAGATGTCAACTTGTGTAACATCTTGCAATAATGTTCAAATTAATAAATCTCTACATTGAGGGAATGTTTGAAGGGCTGCTACTGACAGGAGGTTGATTAAAACAGATGATTGATTGGCGCTTTAGATAGGCATATGGTTGATTGAAGGGCCTGTAGAAGGGGGTTTGACTATCTAGCAGCTAAGTATGTTAGCTGAGGGGTGAACTTGTGTAACGACTTTCTAATGTTCGATTTAATAAATCTTTACATTGAGGGTAAGTTTGAAGGGTTGCTACTGCGAGAAGGGTGATTGAAACAGATCGGTGATTTGCCTTTTTTCATAACCATATGGGTGCTTGATGGGTATGTGGATGGACGTTTAAATATCTAGCACCTAAGTATTTTATTAGAGGGGTCAAGTTGTGTAACGTCTTGCAATAATGTTCAATTCATAATGCTGTACATTGAGGAAAGGTTTGAAGGGCTGCCACTAAGAGAAGGTTGATTGAAACAGATGATTGATTGGCGTTTTAGATAGGCATATGATTGCTTGATGGGCCTTGTGGAAGGGGTTTTAAATATCTAGCAGTTAAGTATTTTATCTGAGGGTCAAGTTGTGTAACATCATTGAAACAGATGAGTGATTGCAGTTTTACATACCCAATTGGATACTTGATGGGCCTGTGGAAGAGTGTTCAATGTCATAATGCTGTACATTGAGGAAAGGTTTGAAGGGCTGCTACTGAGGGAAAGGTGATTGAAACAGATGAGTGATTCGCGATTTATATAGCCGTAGGTGTACTTATTGGGTCAATGGAAGGGCGATTAAATATTTAGAAGGTAAGTATTTTATCTCAGGGGTCAACTTCTGTAACGTCTTGCAATGACGTTGAATTTCATAAAGCTGTACATTGAGGTAAGGTTTGAAGGGCTGCCACTAAGAGAAGGATGATTGAAACAGGTGATTGATTGGCGTTTTAGATAAATATATTGGTGGTCGATGGGCCAGTGGAAGGGCGTTATGAAATCTAGAAGCTAAGTATTGTATTTGAGGGGTCAAGTTGTGTAACGTCTTGCAATAATGTTCAATTTAATAAGGCTTCGTATGTTGATGCAACGATTGAAGGGCTACCACTGAGAGAATGGTGATTGAAACAGGGATTGTAGAAAGGCCACCTTGGACATAAAACCCCAGGACATAATCCATCACGGATATCTCCCCTTTTTTGCATAGAACAAAACCCCCCGGACATATCCCCCGGGGGATCAAGTGTTTACGTATGTAAGTATACATGTATGTATGTATGTATGTATGTATGTATATATGTATGTATGTATGTATGTATGTATGTATGTATGTATGTATGTATGTATGTATGTATGTATGTATGTATGTATGTATGTATGTATGTATGTATGTATGTATGTATGTATGTATGTATGTATGTATGTATGTATGTATGTATGTATGTATGTATGTATGTATGTATGTATGTATGTATGTATGTATGTATGTATGTATGTATGTATGTATGTATGTATGTATGTATGTATGTATGTATGTATGTATGTATGTATGTATGTATGTATGTATGTATGTATGTATGTATGTATGTATGTATGTATGTATGTATGTATGTATGTATGTATGTATGTATGTATGTATGTATGTATGTATGTATGTATGTATGTATGTATGTATGTATGTATGTATGTATGTATGTATGTATGTATGTATGTATGTATGTATGTATGTATGTATGTATGTATGTATGTATGTATGTATGTATGTATGTATGTATGTATGTATGTATGTATGTATGTATGTATGTATGTATGTATGTATGTATGTATGTATGTATGTATGTATGTATGTATGTATGTATGTATGTATGTATGTATGTATGTATGTATGTATGTATGTATGTATGTATGTATGTATGTATGTATGTATGTATGTATGTATGTATGTATGTATGTATGTATGTATGTATGTATGTATGTATGTATGTATGTATGTATGTATGTATGTATGTATGTATGTATGTATGTATGTATGTATGTATGTATGTATGTATGTATGTATGTATGTATGTATGTATGTATGTATGTATGTATGTATGTATGTATGTATGTATGTATGTATGTATGTATGTATGTATGTATGTATGTATGTATGTATGTATGTATGTATGTATGTATGTATGTATGTATGTATGTATGTATGTATGTATGTGTATGCGTGTGTGTATGTATGTGTGTAGAGTGTATGTGTGTATGTATGTTTGTTTGTATGTTAATATGTGTGCATATATGTGGATATGTATGTTTGTGTGTATGTATGTTTGTATTTATGCATGTATGTATGTGTATGCATGTATGTATGTGTGTGTAGTGTGTGTGTATGTATGTTTGTGTATGTGTGTATGAATGTAAGTGTGTGCATGTGTGTATGTATGTATGTATCTATGTATGCATGTATGTATGAATGAGTATACATGTATGTATGTATTTGTCTACTGTGCATGTGTTTATGTATGTTCTATGTGTGTGTAGTGTGTATGTATGTATGTGTGTGCATGTTTGTATGAATGTAAGTGTGTGCATGTGTGTATGTATGTATGTATCTATGTGTGTGTAGTGTGTATGTATGTATGTGTGTGCATGTTTGTATGAATGTAAGTGTGTGCATGTGTGTATGTATGTATGTATCTATGTGTGTGTAGTGTGTATGTATGTATGTGTGTGCATGTTTGTATGAATGTAAGTGTGTGCATGTGTGTATGTATGTATGTATCTATGTGTGTGTAGTGTGTATGTATGTATGTGTGTGCATGTTTGTATGAATGTAAGTGTGTGCATGTGTGTATGTATGTATGTATCTATGTGTGTGTAGTGTGTATGTATGTATGTGTGTGCATGTTTGTATGAATGTAAGTGTGTGCATGTGTGTATGTATGTATGTATCTATGTGTGTGTAGTGTGTAAGTGTGCTTACATGTTTGAATGTATGTATGTATGTGTGTATGTATGCATGTTGTATGTTAGTATTTGTGCATGTATGTGTATATGAATGTATGTGTGTATATATGTTTGTATATTTGCATGTAGGTATGTATGTGTATGCATGTATATATGTATGTGTATGTGGTGTGTATGTATGTGTGTGTACTGTGTATGTGTATGTATGTATGCATCTATGTATATATTAATGTATGTATGTCTGCATGTCTGTATGTATGTCTGTATGTATGTATCCTTCTGTGTATGAATTTGTATGCATGCATGTATGTTTATGTGTAGTGTGTATGTGTGTATATATGTACCTGTGTGTGTGTGTGTGTTTGCATGCATGTATGTATATATGGATGTATGTGTTTATGTGTGTTTGTATGTATGCATGTATGTATATGTAGGCCTATACATGTGTGTTGTGTGTGTGTGTGTGTGCGTGCCTGCGTGCCTGCGTGCCTGCGTGCCTGCGTGCCTGCGTGCCTGCGTGCCTGCGTGCGTGCGTGCGTGCGTGCGTGTGTGTGTGTGATAGCCTTGAAGATGATTATCTGAAACTTGGAAAGACGAAGTTGAGTCTGAATATTATTGCGGACTTAACGAATACCTTTAGAGCTGTACAACTTTCGGTTGGATCTGCAACGGCGGTTTGTTATGAGAAATATTAGATATTAAAAACACTTTTTCATACAATATTCTTCTTCTTAAGAAATAGTAAAGCTACTATTAAACTATTTGGGTAAGGGGACGTTAGTATTTTTAATATGGGACGTGAAAATAGTGTTATAATGCGTAAAATATAACCCGACGCTAAAGTGGTATTTTACCGCATTATATATGATTTTAAAAATTTATAATAAATCGTAGCATCGTTTTAGAAAGTTGGAAATAAGCGCGTTTGACTAGTATTCGAAAGAGCTATCATCAGGTAAAATTTGGTGACATTATGCGGACATTCGGGACGCCGAAAACTAAAATACGCTAAAATACACGTGAACGAAACAGTGAAATCTAAAATACGCTAAAATACACATTTACCCAGACCTATTATAGCCTATCTCACTTATTTGTCATTTCTTTCTAAACTCTCTTTTCTGAGCGTTTTGCTAAAACTCGTCTCGCTCATCATCTCTCTTCTAATAGTCTTCTAAACTCAGTTCAATCTGCCTACACTATAGCCTATGCTATTTCATTTCACTGAATCTACACTTCTTGCGGTTTAATGTCAGTCAAGTTGGTAGATACATTACACATTCGAAATTTGTAGACACATTCAGAATGGAACTCACTTATACAGCGACAGACTTTATCGTCACAAGCAATTCTTTAAAAAAAATACCAGGCCTATTTATAAAAAATATATTCGTCATTCTGTACTATCTGGGTATATAAGGCGCATCTTTTAGAGTTGATCTTCCGAAACACCCGCGTATTCCAATGCATGAGTCCTAGAATTGAAAGCTATAACGATCTTCAGAAAGCAATCGCAAGATTATCACTGCTATACACCCACGATGCCTTTGTGCTGCTGAAGAACTGTTACAGTCTAAGCGTTCCTAAGCTGATATACATCATGCTTACAGGTGTCTGTATAGACTGCCCGAGTTTGATTCGGTTCGATCAGTTACTGTGAGAAGCACTTTCAACCATCTTGAATGTTGACCTCGACGATAACTTAATTGTTGACTAAAGGTAACCGCAGAACAGCTACTGGTAGAACTCTAGTATAGTTCCACTGTTGAATAACTTTTGTAGCGACGACGCCACTTCAACTGAGACTACATGTAGATGAATTTTGAATTTCCACAAGTTCAGTTCACGGAAAGTTCAACACCGAAAGCTCTTCTTCCGCTATTGACCACAATCAGTGATTAATCTAGCCACCCTCCTCCTCTGGGGAAAGATTCAAAGTTTCTGGGGGAAGGTATCAATGAGTACCGGACTGGCGCTCGGCTCGGCGCAAAGCGCCGAGCAGAGGGTGGGGTTTGGGAAGGGGAATGTGCCCCTCCTCAACTTTGAAAATATTTTGAATTTCCAGAGTCAAATGGCAGCATTTTATGCTGTCAATTAAAGTAAAAAATGGTTTATTATTACAAAGCTGATAATAATTAAGGAATTTTTTATATATTACTTTTTGCAACTGAGCACTATAGTTCACCCAAGGATTATAGTTGAAATGCCAAAAACTTATACTGAGCAGGGAAGGGGTTTGGGGAGGGGATGTGCCCCTCCCCAAACCTAATTTTTTTTTTAATTTCCAGAGTGAAATGGTACCATTATAAGCTGTCATTTTCAGAAAATTTCTTTATTATGACAGTGTTCATAATAAGTAAGGAATAATTGCATATATATTTATTATATATTACTTGTATAAACTCATATTTTTTATTTTCTGATATTATTTATAAGAAACCACTTTTTTTGTTTCTATGTAACCCAAAAGGGGAGGGGATGTGCCCCTCCCCAAACCTAATTTTTTTTTTAATTTCCAGAGTGAAATGGTACCATTATAAGCTGTCATTTTCAGAAAATTTCTTTATTATGACAGTGTTCATAATAAGTAAGGAATAATTGCATATATATTTATTATATATTACTTGTATAAACTCATATTTTTTATTTTCTGATATTATTTATAAGAAACCACTTTTTTTGTTTCTATGTAACCCAAAAGTGCCAAAAGGCTAGGCTAAGGGTTAGGTTAAGAATCCCTATATCTCCAACTGTAAAATTCGCTATTTATACAATTGAGAGAAATTCCCTATATCTCCAACTGTGAAAAATTCCCTATATCTCCAACTGTAAATTTCCCTATACCTCCAATTGGCAGATTCCCTATATCTCCTATTAAGAGAATTTTACTAGTTCTCCTATTAAGAAAAAAAACAATATTTATTTTTGATGAATTTTTTATAATAAAACATAAAAATCTCATAATTCAATAGAAATAATAGCAATATTTTCCTAGTATTTCTATTAGAAAACTTAAATCCTGATACATCCTTCGTCAAAAAGATAAATTTAAAAAAAATATAAACCTTCTATCTTTAAAATCATATATTGCTGAATCCATATATTTTGAGAACCATATATCTTAAAAACCTATATTTTTGTGAATCTATAATTGTTGAGTCCATATATTCTTAAATCTTTATTTCTTTGAAACCTTATATCGTTGAATCCATATATCTTTTTAACAAGTATTTTTGAAAACCATTTATCTTGAGTTCCATATATTGTTGAATCATTATATCTTGATACTTAATCAAAACGAATCCTGAAAACATCGGATTTTTCTAACCTATATAAATCGAAGATTTTACATCCAAATTACTTTGGTAAAATGTTTATACAATCTTAAAAGTCATTAATTTTTATAAATCATGTTTTTAAGGTTCCTTAAGAATTTTCTTATATCTATACAGATACTGTTTAAATCTCTTAATTTTGTAATATTTCTAACGTTTTTCATTTGATCTCTAACCCTAACCCTAACCCTAACCCTAACCCTTCCTTATTTGTTATTGTGTAAACAGTATTGTTTTTTCAGCCCCAATGGTGAAAGAACTGCTGATCAACGAGTTGCAAAAGTTAGCCCGTTTACAAAAAGATTCATTAAACTTGTATACAGTTGCCCGAGACCTTGTTCTTATTGCATTTCGAGAGACAAAGCCACTTTTTCCTGAAGTTGCAGACAAAATCAGAGCAGGAGTATTGATTAAGAAATCTTTGCCTTTGCTTGAAGCTTCATTCGCTACACTTCACGGGTCTCTGAATCCAGATCTACGTCAAGTTGCCCAACGCTGTCGTTCAGGTTTGCAGTTCCTAATCGACGAATTCAAGGAAGATCCGAATACTTTTGATGAACTGAAGTCCATTTTGACATCTTCTCCAGTCAAGTGCGTCGATGAATACATTGAAAATACGAGAGATATTCCTCCTGAATATTCAACATTAGTTTCTCCGGACTTGACAGGAATACCTGCTTCACACTTTTGGTGGTTTGAGGATCATTTGTCAAGTTCTGGCGAATCATCGAAAGACTAGGCAAAAAGGTAAAACAAGTGACAAGCAACTTGAAAGGAAATTTTTTTTGATCACTACTTGAGGCTGAAACGTCTGTTTGGTTTCGGTTTGGTTTTTCTATTGCACTTCCTTTAATTATAGGCTTTATTTTCTTTTTTTAAATTAGTGACTGAAAGCTTTGTATAGAAAAGAACAACAGGAATTTGAAAAATATCTAGCAGAAACATTTTGTTACATTGTTTCTAACCAAGATCTGTAAGAATTTATTGTTTTGTTTTGATACTGACTGACATTTTTTAGTTGGCAGTTCCTCTCATATTTTAGATCACTGTCAAAAGAATGTTTGAAGACTGGACAGCAGAATATCCATCCACTTGGGATCAGAGTGATGTCAAGGAATGGAAGACGAAAGCTTTGCAAATTCTCAAGATGTACTACTTACAGTTCGCAGGCTGTCAATGGCATGAATTTGACGAAACAAGGGACCGCGCGCTTTTGAGAGCAAAGATTTGCTATGCATGGTTCGGTCCTCCAACTGAAGAAGCCGAGGACATTGAGAGTGCTTACAATGACGAACAAAGAGGGAAAGCTGGACGAATTCTTGATGCAATACTGAAGGTTCAATAAGTTCTTGAAAATACACATTGCAGGTTTAACTTATTTGTACCAATTGGTCAGAATTTGACTGCGTAAAATAATTTTCAATTTGTAGATTTCTTGAAAGCCTCCCAATTTTTTGACATTTTCTTTGTAGCTAATTGCTATCGAGATGGTTGTAGTACAGTCACACAATTTTGGGTTGTTGAATTTTGGAATGTTGTTGCAAGTGCACCCAGATATCCCCCAGAGCACTATAGAAGGAAGGGTCGACATTGCTTAACCTTAGGCCTACTAATAATTAACACATAAACTGACTAATTCCTAGTTTTAATTATATCTTTCTTTCCAACGATTACACAAAAACTTCACTTGTCAACATCCATATCTCAAAGGCATGGTCATCTTGTAATGTCTCACCCTGACTGAGAACCAGTCATCAGCTAGGCTTACATCAACATTTTCGGCTGAATGTGCTAGGTTATATTTTATATACTGTAGCTAATTATAAGTCATCATTTTAAAGGTATATGAAGATTCTCCGGCAAAAGTTCTTCGTGTTGGATTCATATTCGTCTCCTGCAAAAAAGACGGAACAGAATTTGTGGTGCCTCTATTTTCTGTTTTTGTTGGTAACAATGACCAAGGAGATGACTTGCGTCAATATGTCGACACTTCATGCCGTATCTATAAAGACTGGGATGACTGGAAGAAAAACAATTGCTTACCAATGCTCAAATACGCTTACCCTCGACAAGGATTTTTCACGAGCAGTGGAAATTCTAAATATGAATTCAACGAAAGCCGTGATCCTGATGTGGATTATGGAACATCGCCGCAGTGTGATCTGTGGTCAAGGATTTTTCGACAGGCTGATAATATCTCAAGTGTCACTTCTTTAGGTTTGTGATCATGATTTCTATGATCTAAAGTGATGACTTTATTTGCTTTGAATGTCATTTAGTTATGTTTATTTTGTAAATGTGACCTTTCTTTGAACCTGCAACAGATACCTGCAACAATTTATTGTCGATAAAATAAACTGATCAATTTTGGAACCGATTTTCTTTTATATTTCGAGATGGTAATTAAGTCAGAAATGATAAGTCGTCTTAAGGCTATGTACAACAGTTCACTATCATATGATCTATCTTTAGCATTAGCATAGCATTAATTTTTCGCTTAGCATATCAATTATATCAGTCACCATACGTATTGTGAATTTTCCTACAATTTGACTAATTATATATTTTGTTGCTGATTGTTCACTCAAGGTAAAGTGTTATTTAATATAATGTTTTTGTTGTAGTAGTGCTTTGCTAGAAAACAAAATGATCTCAAATGTCAGAATATGCAATAAAAGATTTCTTTGATGTCTTTGAATTGTACAGGCGCAGGTGCTGTCGGTGCTATTGCCCTCTTCACGCCACTTGCTCCGTTAGTTGTCGCTGGTGCTGCTGTTGCTGGGGCAACGTCTGCTACTTACGGAGCTGCTAGGTTCGACTTGGAAAGACATATATAGTTACATGTAGCATGGCTTCAAGTGAAGTCAACAAATAGTTTCTATAAAAGGTTTTTTCTAAGCCATATTTTGTTGATTGTGTGGTCTTCATTTAAGCTTATATTACAAAAGTAGCATCCATGCGTTATATTTGAAGTTTGCCAACAATTTATTGCTTATAATAATCTCCTTAGCTGTTGTTATATGTTTCAGAGGTGTTCAGCGCTTAGTTGACAAAGGACAACATGGAGAAAGTCTTGCTGACTTTGAAAGTCTTGTGCTATGGTTGAGCTTAGCTGCCACGCCATTACACTTTATCTCATCTGCAGTGAACGGGAAACTGGTGTTAGGAGCCCAGCAGCAAGGCCGTACTTTTAGTAGCTCCATGCGGATGTTTGCAACTGTCTTGAATTTCTCAACACTTGGACTCGACTCAGTGATGCTTAGCTTTGGGTTGGCAAACTTGATCAATAAAGCCATCAATAAAGAACTGACTACACTGGATACTTTGCAATTTTCAATGAGTGTCTTCTTCTTCATGAACACCTTGATGCAACCAAAAGTTGCCTCAGATATTATCCATGAAGCTCAAAAGCAGCATTTCGATCGTCACATGAACCGAATGACTGATCCAGAAGCAAAGGCTTCATTTCAAAAGTTTCTGGATCAAAACCAAAACGACGGCAGCATTAACAGCAGAGCAAAAGTTGTTAGAACCATCAATCGAATGCAGGATCCAAACAGCTTTTTCAAAGGAGTTGGGGAGAATGCTAAAGTTGATATTGGTGGACGCAAAGGAAAAACTGTACTGGTCACTGATAAACATGGCGACACTACCCGAATGAACCCAAACAAGTAAATATATTTCTTAGTTGCTAATAATATTGCAGACTGAAGTTTTTTTTATCTTGAAAAAGAATCAGCTCGAAGGTTCAGCAAACAATTAAACATAATAAACCCCTGTTGTCTGTGCGTGCAGGAACGGAAATGACGTCGCGCCTCTAATTATGATGTCGCACGTCTATAATTATTACATGCTAGATCTCCAAATGTCGTGAGAAAGGTCGCACATTTCTGAGACAAGACTACTAGTGCATTTTAAAGAATAAGCAGTAACAGACGGTAAACGGCCATAAAATTTGGTAATGGATGAAAGACGTAGCTCATGAAGATCATTTGGATAAAATCTATGTCTTCGGTTTTTCTTGAAAAATTTAACTTGTTAACTTTTAAATTTGTGAACTTTTATGATGCACTTTTTTGATGGAAAAGTTTTTTATCAGAGAGTCAAAGATGCGGTGATTTTCCTGTTTTTAGGACTATTGTAAGTCAGTCTACGAATCCATCAAACCCACCTAACTTCAAACAAGAGATGAGTAAACTGAAGAAAAGTTACACAATTGACCCGAACGATGTTGAATTGAATGGCCAAAAGATATTCCAGAATATGGATGATAGGCAGAAGCGGAGGATTGGTAAGGTTTTTGGTGGCTCTGCCAAATGCAATAAAGACATAGTTGCAGCGGCACATGCAGTTGCCGAGTCCATGCATTGTACCACAGCCAACGAACTGATGAGCATCGTTGAGATTGTCGTAAGTGAAGTTAAAGGTTGGTTAAATCTCAGTTTGCATTTTAGAAGCAAGGTCTAACATGTTGACTCTGAATTTGCATACACTGTCATTATAGTTATCTAGAGAAGTCTGACTATATTGTAACGTGATAGAATTATTTCTTTGTGGTGACTGCTGGTAAATTGTAAAAAGCAGCCTGCTCACAAAAAAGAAAGCCAAATAGATTCTTATAAGTATTGCCTTCCTGTAAACATAAAAGTGTTTTTGAGAGTGTATTTTCTAAGGCCTGCACATATTCATTAAATGTGAATGTTTGTTCAAATCTGCTCCTAACCTGCATGAAAAGACTGAATATGACCTATATTTTTATTGTCATTTTATCTGATATTTAAGGATTAAATTACAAGATGCTGTCTTAAAGTTGCATTTATACATTTCTTGAGCTGAGAAAGATTGAAATGAAGTCAGTAAAGCAGAGCCAAAAAAATACTTCTACTGTAAAGATCTTGAGCAGAAAGAAATTTAATTTAATGAAATGGGACGTTTAATGTTAGTCACTAGAATAGACATTTGTACTGAAAGTGAACTTCATAACACAAACGAATGTAAAGGCTCGTGTTACCTGCTGAAGTACCCGGCGTTGCACGGTTCTCCATTTCACCTTTTCCTTGTCAACAGTCAAATTAGGCGGTGACGAAGTGCATCTTCATTCACTATTGAGCAGTATGATAGTTAAATTAATGTAATTTTTTATCGTTAAGGTTGAAATTTACCACATATGAAGTTAAAGTGTCAAAATGCAAAGGGAATTTTCAGCTATTTTTAAGGTCGATGATTTTTATTAGCAAAAACGATGCTCCATCATTTTATGAAATATAGTGTCATTTAATTTGTGAAGAGTTATGTATGATTTTGAACTTTTTAATTTTTTTAATAATACTTCTTTTTGTACAGGAAAGTCTGGCCCTGATCTTACAACAGCTTTGAATCATATCGAAGGAGCCGGCAAAACTTCATTCATTGACAGCATTAACCGCGACATAAAAGCTGCTACAGAGTGTGCACAAAAAGGTGGATTGCACTTCGAAAGTCCTCTTATTGCTGTTTATCACTATCGCAAGCATGGTGCAGAGTTCCCAAAGGCATTTATGAAGTTTGGCAATCGATTTGAAGTTTTCGTTGGTCCAGTTCAAAATGAAATTTTCCGAGACTCAAACCTGAGGGAAGTTTGTCGATTGCAGGTGAGCTACTTACCGCAAATCAAGCAAATTAGATGATATGGTGTTATGCTAAAGTTCTCATCCAGCTTCGAAAAATTCTGAGAAAATTTGAATAGAAAAACACAATAGCACTGCAACCTGCATCTAAAGTATGTCATATTCCTGTTCGCGTAATTTTAAGCATGAAGGTAGTCCAGTACAATGTTAACAGCTAGGGGTCTGAGTTTAGTCTACGTCTTTGTGAGCTGATTGAGTTACATGTTGAGGTAGAAAGTTGCAATGGTGAAGTACGTGTGTGTGTTGTGATATCGTCCTTATAGATGTCTATCATTAGTGCTAAATTAATAACTTTAGTTAACTTTAGCAACATGAATTGTTACGAGTTATTAAGATTTAGTTTAGGCCTATCAGTTCAGTTCGTGGTTTTTGGCAAGGTACGTGGTTCCTATGTCTCTCCTCTGAGCTTAACAAGCTTTGTCTTGTTCCACTCAGAAAAATTGGGGCACCCTTACCCCTTCACCTAAGCTCAACTTTCACTAATCACCGAGTGATGCACCAAATGAAATAGTTTTCCTAAGTTTCGTCACTAAAAACTGTTGTCAGATTATACAGTAAAAATTTGTTACAATGTATTCTTCTTCCATGTTTTTTGTCATAAGGCATCGACCTTTTTTGACCAAAGACTTTGGACCCAATAAATCTTTTACTGTTATTAACGACATAGTGAAGGATAACTAAAGTGTTATGATCCTGTTCATGAATATTATACCTTACACCTCCACAGATGTCTTGCCTCAGTATTTCTCATGCTGGGTTGGTCTCACGTTCATCACAACATCACTGAAATTACGCTAATCATCCACAAAGTCTCACTGGTCATGCATATCCAACATTATATTTCTTTTTTGGGTCTTTCTTGCTTCATCTTTTATATGCGTGCCAATTTTATTCTTTCAACATTTTTTTAAAGCACAACTGTGCAATTTACTAAAAAAAATTACCGCTTTTGGTAGTCATTTCAGAGATCCAGAAATATACTAAGCTTTTAATTTTTTTAACTTTTGAGATAGTTCTATCAATGATGGACTTTAAAGAACACTTTTAATTAAATAATTGTTAATTACAAAGCGACGTTAATTTTTTCAATTGCATTTTCATTTTTGTAGTTTAGGCTAATATTTCCTTTAAAAATGCATATGCCGTGCAGGTGTTAAGTCTCGTTTTCATTATTTCAGGATGGAATTGTGAGAAAAATTTATGCGACTGCTGACAATCATTATGGAGTCATAACCTCAACCCCAAACGGTGCTAAGATCAGCACTATATTTCAGAACCCTGGCTGCAATCAAGATTTCATTCATAAACTGGCTGAATATTTCAAGAATGCGACTGGTCCTTCTCAGCCTGTAAGCGACGTTGCGCAGCGTCTGGCTAGATACTTGGGCCTCGGTTCGCTGCAAGTCTACATCACTATTGATGGAAAGACGACATGTATTGACAAATGTACTAACATGGATCTTGAGGTGCATCAACAGATCGCTCATTTGCTTACAGCGATCGACGAGGCCATTTAATTCTGGAATATCTGTGGCTTCTATCACTTGGTGGAAATTTTATGGAAAGTGCCATAATGATTGAATCAACTTGTGATCCGTTTCAAATGTCCACTATTGTTTCATTATTTGACTATATTGTTAATGTACGTAGTTCCGACTTACAATATTAATTTACCTATGTTTTAAGGCCTTAAAGAGCTGCAATGCTTTTTTGTAGGCCTACTGTGTGTACTATAATTTGCTGCCTACTAAGGTGCAATGTAGGCCCTACTGTTTTTCATTTCACTCGATCGATACAGAAAATCGTTTCACATGTGCCTTAGACGAAGTAACTAACTAACTAACTAACTAACCTAACCTAACTAACTAACCTAACTAACTAACTAACCTAACCCTAACCTAACCCTAACCTAACCTAACTAACCCCTAACCTAACCCTAACCTAACCCTAACCTAACCTAACTAACTAACTAACTAACTAACCACTAACCTAACTAACTAACTAACTAACTAACCCTAACCTAACCTAACCTAACCTAACCTAACCCTAACCTAACCTAACCTAACCCTAACCTAACTAACTAACTAACTAACCTAACCCTAACCTAACTAACTAACTAACTAAACTAAACCTAACTAACTAACCTAACCTAACTAACCTAACCCTAACCTAACTAACTAACTAACCTAACTAACTAACTACTGTTGGCGTCATTAACATGATTTTTACACCTACAATCTAAACATTTCCCAAAACATTATGAAATAACGTTTGTATTGGACGATATATATTATTTGATATTTACAATTAATTTAGTATAAAATATATTGTTGTGGCGAGGCTATGAACATAGTATAATGTTATATGCGTCATAAATCAATGACAATGCTTGTTAAACCTAAATTTAACTGTTTATAATAGATGTTTAAACATTCACATCAATTTACGCTAATATTTATTTTCACTTAGCTTTTTTGAATATATTTCGATTAATAAACAGTTTGTTATTGTATATTTTCTATTTATTTAAATATATGATTCAACCCTCAAAATGGAATTTAATCCTTTGAAGCTAAGGAAGAATCTTGAGTCAAATACTGCATCTAAGCAAGTGGCGGTTATTTGTTACGAGGTTAATAAAATTCCAGATGTTCTTAAACAAATAAATGCCACTGGGGAAGTCAGTGAAATATTTTGTTTTGAAGATCGAGTCTATATCGGAGTAGGGGAAATTGATCCGGAAAAGAAACCTGTGGATTTTAAACACTTCATTAGTATATATAGAGCCATGGCAATTCTTTCAAAAAAATTAACATCTAATTATAGAAATTATCGTGTGACATTTCAGTCAAATGAATACCTTCGAGAATGTTATTATGGATTTATCCTTTCATCTTACAAATATTATGATCCAAAAGAAACTGGACCGCTATTTTACTTAAATTATGATATTAAAGAGTTTGAAGAAATTGTAGAAATCGCCCATGCTCAAAACATTTCCCGATATTTTTCGGATACGCCAGCAAACCTATTAACCCCTAGTCTTTTTGTTGAATATGCCACGGCTTTATTAAAAGACTATAAAAAGGTGGAAATCAAAGTTCTTAACGAACAAGAGTGCAAAAACCTTGGAATGGGATTGTTTTATTCTGTTTCCCAGGGGAGTGTGCAAGAAGGAAAACTGTTGACATTGAAATTTTTTAATAGAAATATATCTGACCATGATGTGGCGCTCGTAGGAAAAGGAGTTACATTTGATTCAGGTGGAATATCTCTTAAGCCAGCTAAAGATATGCATCTTCAGAAAATGGATATGACAGGAGGAGCTACAATGTTTGCTTCATTTTTACTTGCCGTTAAACTTAATCTTAATATCAACCTAACATGTACAATTCCTTTAGTTGAAAACATGCCCTCAGAAAAGGCAACAAAACCAGGAGATGTTTTTACAGCAATGAATGGAAAAACAGTAGAAATTAACAATACGGATGCTGAAGGAAGATTAATACTTGCTGATGCAATGACATATGCTCAAATAATGTATGGTCCTGAATTGCCTAAATATCTGATTGATACATGCACTCTAACTGGTGCCATTAAAGTAGCCCTTGGAGATATATATGCTGGTTTTTTTAGTAATAATGATGCATTTGCAAATTTGATTTCTCGTGCAGCCAACGATTCTAATGAGTTTTTGCACAGAATGCCACTTTCTGTGTATTATCTTAAAAAAATGAAGTCGGATGTTGCTGATCACGTTAATACTGAAAAATGTGGTGGGGGTGCCTGTACTGCATGTGCTTTCCTGAATGAATTTGTTGAAAGAGGCGTTAAGCATGCCCATTTTGACATTGCAGGTGTAAAAATAGGATTCCCAGTTGAAGTCTTTGGAAATGGTGCCACTGGAAGACCGGTTCCTGCCTTTTTTAAAATTCTTAAAAAAATAGCTAAATAAATTTAAGCTACTATATTTTTAGTTTAAATTCATGCCTAGACTTGTTTTAAAAATTACTATTTTTTCAAATATCAACTTTTCTAATTTTTTAGTTATCAATCTAGCCCTATGAAATTAAATTTAGACGACCCAGCTTTAATTTATTTACTCTTAGGAGATGATATAAATTTATTAGATAAATCTTCCGTTGAAGTTAGAATATTTCAAGGAGTGAAATATTATACTGTTGATAATGTAAAACAAATACTTGCATCAGATGGGGATATTATCTGTGAATGTAATAAAAAATACTGTTGGCATATTTTAAAAATTCATTTGCATAATAAAACAACTCACCTTAATTTAATATAAAATATAATTTATTAAGTATATGTGACGTATATCAAAATTCAATTAAAAAGGAACTCTCCTTAAATAAATTGTATTTCTCCTTATTTAAAAATGAAAATAAAAATCTCAAAAGCAACACTCACAATAAGAGCAATAATTCTAACGCTATTCAGTTTTATTTTAGTAGAACTTGGTTAATAAATCCTCCAATTTTAGTAGATAGTCAATATATCATTTTTACTATTTTTCCAAATACCATTTAACATGTATAGATCTGTGTGTATCATACAAAATTATATTTTCTTTGTTAATAAGTCTAAAACTTCATTGGCTGGCTTATACAAAACTGAATCTTCTGAAGAGTTATCATCCCAAAGGGCCGAATCTATAATGGACTCTTCATCGTTTTCTATTGTATCGTCAGACATTTCATTATTAGAGGAATCAGATATTTGATCCTCACTGCTTAAGATTCCATCCTCTTCCATAGATTCGTTACTCTTACTCAATGTATCTGAAGGCAAATCGTCATTCGTATTTTGAATATTCTTTTTCATAGATTTAGAATATTGTTCTGAAACACTTTCTGAAAGTACGATATATCGATTGTTCAGTTGTTTATATGCCACATAATATATTTCATCAGGAGTAAGTGAATCTAATATCCCAACCTCTACTTTTAAATATTCTAGAGATTTTTTCATTTGCTCTAGATTTTTCATGGGTATTTAAAATAAAAAAATTTATTTAAATTTGTACGACAAAATTTTTAAAAGTTCTTTTGTATTTCGATCTTCTTTGTTTAAACATTCCAAATATGTATAATACAGCTCTTTAAGTGCTAAATTTCTATCTGTAGACAATAGTTTTTTAAACACTGGCATATAAAGTTTACTTTTCTCATCTCCTTTAAAATATGATGCCAGTGTTTTATCAGAAAGTACATAACAATAAAAATCTATATCTTTGTCAGATAATTTTAGAATTTTCTTAAGACCTCGGTTAATTCGTGTTTTTTCCTGCAAATCTCTTAAAATTTTATCTAAATGGTTATATTCATATTTGCAATCAATTTTAGTCATGAAAGGGTAAAATATATTGAAATTACTATAAAGCAATTGCTATAGTTGAATATTTCTGAAAATAGTTGAAAATGTTTTATAAAGTATTTGGACCAGTACTTCCAAATCTATGTGCCGTAAACAAGTCAAAAACAGAATTAAATTAATGTTATATTAACACCAATCTTGATATAATTAATGATTATTAGCAGCAAAATAAGAATTGGTTGATTTTGAAATTCATTGATATTGTAGTTCTATAATATGTGATTAACTTGTATTGATAGATTATAGTCTTAATTATATTAAAAGTAAGACAAGACTAACCGACTTTTTGATTTTTACTTAAATTAAATTATAATTCTATTTTTAAAAATATTTTGATTAATGTAAACTCATAATATTAATCGTCCGTATTATACATACCAGATTGTCACTGGTAAAAATACTTTAAAATTATTTATTGTCATTATGTAATAAAATCTATATGTTGAACAATTTCATCAGTTATAGCTCGAGCAATTTAAAAAAATTAGAATATAATTTTGTATCAAATTAGCATTTATAGAATGAACCAATCAATAATTATCTCAATATTATATGATAGCAGTATCTCCTTTCTATGAAAGGATCTTCCAAGTTTAAGATTAACGCCATAGTCATTATTTTTCTAGACATGATCAATCTTATATCAACATTTTGCTATACAATATTATTTATTAGTTATTTACAATTTTGGAAAATAGAAAGTATCGTATTCAAAGATGACATATTCAGATTAAAGTGGGCATTAAAGCTCCATGTCATTTTAAATATATTTACATGTCTATTTACATGTTACGGTGTTAATATACATAGCTACTTTGTCTTAAATATCTCTACTATGTTGCAATTGATTGCAGTAACAGTTGTCTTGGCTATTTTATTTGCTTTAACTGTATCTTTTGAATCGTATTTTAGAACTTCGATAGAGCAAGCATATAGCGCAGATTCACTTGCAAGAAGTTTAATATCTTCACGGTATACAACCGCCAGAGGATTCGAGAAAGTCACCGAGTGTGCCAACGAAACATTGGGATTTGTTGAACATTTTAAAATATTTCTACTACTTTCATGTACATTGCTTATTTTGACATGGCTATTCACAAATATTGCACTAAGTATTCGCGAAAAAGAGGTTATGAAACAATATCCAAATGTTGTTGATATGGAAAATGCTGCAATGGATAGTATTTCACTTAGAAAAATAAAGGTAGTGGCAGAGTAAATGTTGAATTCAAGTACAAAGCTTAATGTTTTCTGTTTGTATATTTTTTAAATCTGCCATTTTATTCTGAATATCTGGTATAAATGGAGGTTGGTATTGTAATTCTGCTACTTTGGTCCAATCCACACCTGCAAAAAATGAGTGCATTTGTATTTCCTTAAATCCATTAGCACCCAATCGCTGGGAGGGATCAGGATGAAGTAGCTCAGAAATAAATTTCTTAGCTATAGGGCATGTGGTTTTACTAAATACAAGAACCCTTTTAAAAATATTATTCCAAACAATTTTCACATCACGATTAAAAAACGGAGACATTCCCTCAACCATCTCATATACAAGACACCCAAATGACCAGTAGTCCATTGCCTGTGTATCAATGGCACCCATAAGTTTTTCTGGAGACATATATTCAACAGTACCACATACAGTAAATAAATTGACTGTTTTGGTTGCAAGTCCAAAATCGATCAATTTTATATGTCCTTGTTCAGTTAACAAGATATTTTCAGGCTTTAAGTCTCTATAAAGAATTCCTTTGCTATGCAAAGCACTTAGTGCCATTAAAATTTCGGAAGCAAAGAATTTTGTTGTATCTAGTGTAAATCGTCTATATTTCCTTAAATATGCAAACAGTTCTCCGCCCGCAATATATTCTGTTATAATGTGAATATGATTTTTTGTTTTTAGAGTATCATAATATTTAATTATAAATTGACATTCTCTCATTTCTTCTAAAATTTTGGTTTCTTCCAAAACTGCATCTACCTGCTTATGTTCTTTTAACTTGGATAACTTCATTGTCTTCACAGCAAACAGTCTGTCTGTATGTTTATATCTAACTAAATATACTGTTCCGAATCCACCAGTTTCGATCGAATCTAGAACTACAAAATCGGTAATTTTGAAAAACATAACGGTGAAAAATTTTAGTCGTAATATACAATTGAGTCATACAATTAATTAAATTGAATTCATTTTTAAAACATTAACTTTATACGTGACTAGTTCAAATAAATACTAAATCTAATGTTTTTAAAATAAAGGATTACTCTCATAACGGTTTAACTAAAAAATTTTCATATAATTAAACAAACATTATTTCTTTTTATATTAAATTTAAATATACTAAAATGTCTACGATATTTTTTTTGATTAATTTAAATAACATTTTATGCCTAAAAATACAATTGCAACTGATAGAAAGCGTTATTTAAGCTAATAACTAAATTGCAGTCAAATGAAATTTTAAACTATTGCTTAAAAAATGTTCTATTTAATAACGATAAATAAAAATATTATTAATCGTTAATTTCATCATCTATTATTTGTCCAATTAAACATGATTTTATAATTCTTCGAATTTGTACACTGAAAGAGATGCGTATGTACTGTTATAATAAACGTTGTTAAAGGTCATTAAAGAATGAATCGGTATTTATTACAAAATTATTTATAGCTTGCTAATATTTTATTTTCGATATTGTTTGTAGTGCTACATTAAATCCTATTTCAAAAGTGTTGTAATATCAATTTTTGTATTTGCTGTATAAATTCATTAATATGCCTTACAAAGAATGAACCATATAATACGTATCATATAAAAATTTAATATGTAAACAATCTCTAATTAATAGTATTTGTCATTCTATTATATATTTTAAAATCAACTTTAGGTAAGAAAACTTATGTTAGCTAAAAACATTCAAACTTAATAATTATATTTGAATAGCAATTACTATTCCAAAATATTAATCAAAATCAATGATAAAACGGGATTTTAAAATAAATATTAAAATACAGACGTGTCCGAGGATGTGTACAATCCATCGATTTAAATTGAGTAAAGAATTCACAATTCTATGTTTTATTTCATTAAATAAATGCCAATAGAATAAAAATTAAAGATTATAGAAGAAATTCCACAATCAAAATATTATAAAGAGAATATACCTTCTTATTTATTTTTATCGTTTTTAATGCGTGTTGCTTTTAAGTTAAGGGGTGTATGTCTATTAAATACTCGATTAATTATAAAGCATAGTAAAAAATATATGCATATAAATGGTGCAAGATTCTTTAAAATAAAAATCCCTGCTTTTTTAGAATCTCCTAATGCTTTGGCTAGTCCCGCAAGGCAAAAAAATACTGCTGTCGTTAAAATGTCAAGTATGGTGTTTGTTTGAAATGTAGATTCAATGGATGAATATATTCCCCAACTGAGAAAAAACAAAATATCATATAGAAATAAACTGTGCATTAAAGTTGAAACGACGTAACAAACAAATGCAGAAATTGTCTTATTATTCGTTAGTTTGTATGTTGGAGCAAATATAAATTCTCTAAAGTACTTAGTATATGCAATATTCCATGCTTTAGAAACTGTTTTAGTAGATTTTGCCAATTCAACATTTCTAAAATGAAGATTTGGAAAATTAATATCATATTGCAAAAGAATGGCATGACACATAGACCAAATAAAGTAAAATCGAAATTTAACCTCATACATAAGAGCAAGTAAAAGCAATACCATTTCTTTCTTCGATTTGAATACTTCAAGTCTGAGTCTTACATTTAGGCATTGGAATCCAACAGAACAACATAGAAATGCCAACGGAAAAACCAATGCCCTCATCTTGGCAGCCTTAGTTGATTTGGATTTAGAGTGGAAGTCAATAAATGAGGGTTGTCCTCCAATTAATGTTGATGGAATTAATAAAAAGTAATTTAAAATATCGCAAATATCATATTCAGGAGTCCATTGGAGAATTATCCATGATATTCTCTGAGTTGTAATTGAAAATGTGGCACTTAAGCTAATTAAGGAATCTCCAATTATTTGTGATTCATAGAATTTTTGATATATAAGCATAAGAATCATATTAGTAAACAACATCACGGATGCATATGAATGCTTTACAATAGATTGTTTAGAGCATTCTTGATTTAATTTGCCAAAACAATGTAAAACATAAAAATATGCCAAATTTATGAAATATAGTGGAAGTAGAATCATAGACTGTATGAATCCAAATGCCACTATATTAACAATATTTCCGAATATAATATTAAATACAACTTGCTGCTGTTTAGATTGTGATCTAATGATACTAATTAAATAGCATAAAATCAACGCAATAATGAATCTTACTTCTTTAAACTGTACCATAACAGGGCCAATAAAATCACGCAATTCCGAAATTTTCTATTAATAACTTTGAAAAATATGTCCAGTTATGAAAAAACTGTGGTCAGACTTTTTGACAGTAATATTCTTGCCAAATAACGATTTAATATTACATATAAAAATTGCTATGGGAATTTCCTAAGAAAGATATTTATGATAAATAGCAGAATCATATATTTATCGGGCTTGATATTATATATTCTTACCGAAATACTTAAAACATAATTGTATATGTACTATGCCCATAGTATGGATAGCTTCTCATATTAACAGTCTACACTAGACGAATATGAAAGATTGTATTTCTCCTACATTCATCATGATGGCATCAAATAAATCTTATGACGCCAATATATCATCTAAAACTTATAATCTCAAAATATATAACTACATGTCTAATTGATATTGCGAGGGCGTTTAAACAATACATTCTTAGACTTCCATTATTAACTAAATGTTTAAGTCACTATTTATTGAACGCTGCTGCATAATCTTAAATATAAGATTTAATTATTTATTTATTAAAATAAAATTCCAAATTTCTTTCACTCCTTTAAAAAAAGGGAAAAAAGAATCCCATATGATAAATGATATATACATGGAGATTCCAGAAGATCTTAAAAACGAGTTTACAACCGTATTTTCCAGATCGGATATACATCCAAAGTTTAATTTTTTACAAAAGTATACTCAGTATATTGAAAATGATAATAAGCCACATTATTATTATATCTCATTTACTAATCCACTCAAAAAAAGTAATGTCCCGGTCTTTCTAGACCATCTAAACAAAACAGTTCATGATTTTTTGCTCGAATCATCTTTAATACATGCTACAAAAAAAAATACTCAAAAAACAAAAGCCAATGCATTTACATACATAGGAATCGGATACGAATTGGGTGTTTTTAACTTCTCACAAAATCAATGTAAAGCATTTACTAGCTACAAAATTGCAGCAAGACTTAACAGTGATATAGGTACGTTTAGATTGGCTCAGTGCTTCGAAAAGGGATTCGGAACAAAAATTTGTGCGGGCCAAGCATTATGCTTTTATAGATGTGCAGCAAAGCTAGGTCTTGCAGATGCTATGCATGCTTATGGTGTAGTACTTATAAATGGTTATTTAAGTTCGGATGTTGATCAAAAAACGGGCATATATTATCTTCAAGTGGCAGTCAACAATGCAAGTAATGAGTGTCCTTATCCATATTTTGATTTCGCTATGCTCTACGAAACAGAGTCAACTACTGTGGTTTCAGTCGATCCATCTTACGCAGTTGAGCTTTTCAAAAAAGGTGCCGAGCTTGGAGATTCAAATTGTCAGTTCAAAATGGCACAAGTATATGAGTTCGGAGATTTAGGAGAACAGCGAAATATTAAGAAGGCTTGTGAGTATTATGCATGTGCTGCAGAAAACGGGCATATAGAAGCTTTACTATTTATGGGTAATGGTTCTTTATCAGGTATAGCAGGATGTATTTCTGTTTCTAAGGAAAATTCGTATATATGGACTCTTAAGGCAGCAGCAAAAGGACTTGGATTTGCTGCATATAAATGCGGAGAATATGCCGAATCAGGAATAGGTACAAGAAAAGACATTTTGCATGCACTATGGCTATACCAAATAGCAGAATCACTTGGTGAAAATGCTGCAAAAGAAAAAGTTTCAGCCATGGAAGAAACAATTAAAAGTTTAGATGCAGGGGCAGATATTGCTGTTCCCTGCTGTCAATTTCCCTGTTGCTTCTGAACCAAAATAAATTTTTTTAAAGCTTGAATAATATAGCAGTTTTTGTATACTTTACTATTATTATAGAATATCTATTTGATATTTGGCAACCAAAGTAAACCTGCTCATAGTAAAATGCTGTTGTATCGCCTATATATACTAGATTTTAAACCGATATAGGTTTAAGAATTGCTATTATAGATCATTAGCAGGTTTTTTGAATGGAATTCTTAAGAAGTCAGTTGCTATAAGCGTTTTTTCATTTAATTTCAATTTCATATCTACGTTATATTCAAAACGAGCTGACAAATGTGTTAATATTAAATTTTGGGCCCCTGACATGCTAAAAATATATTGGGCTTCTCCCCATGTACTATGTTTATAGGAGGCTGCTATTTCACCAAGTTCATCATCAAATGTTGCTTCATGAATCATAAATTCAACACCATCTGATATTTTAGAAAAGTCAAGATTTGGACGAGTATCTCCAGAATAGCTAAACGAATGGTCTCGGTGATGAACTGCAATAGATTTCGCATCGGGTATATGTATTGCATCGCATATAGTAATTTTAAATCCACATATTTCAGTAAAAACATTTGTTGGCATATTATCTGTTGGGATTAAATTATATTCTAAATTAAAAGTACTCAGCCATGCTTCTAATGAGAGAGGGCCTAGAATAGTAACGGAATGATTTGTATTTTTAAGAAGTAGAGGCAAGCCAAGCATATGATCCGCATGTGAATGAGAAATATATATCAACTTGAGCTTCTTTAAACAACCAATATCTCCATACAATCTTCTAAGCTGTCCAAGAGTATCTTCTCCACAATCTAATAGCATTGCTTCATTTTCTGTCTCATACCAAATTGATGAAACATTTCGACATTTTGTTGGAATAGAACAACTGGTACCTAAAAAAATCAATGAATCATCTATAAACGTGTTTTGAGATGCATCAAAAGACTCTAATGTCGAAGGTTCTAATATATATCCCCGAGACCTGTGGAACGTAAGCGCATCCGCATTTTTATATATGTTTGCTATATCAATATAATTATTCTGTTTAGAATATGGAAGCATATAATTTGAATTTCGTTGATTAAAAATTGCTTGTATTTTATAAAATTTTTCAAAAGTTACAGAATCGTTCTGTAATAAAAAACAAGTGGGTGATTTAGCAGAAAAATAACTGTATGCTTTATCGTTCATAGCGATAATTCGTGGATTAAATGAACAAAACCGATCAAGCAATTCGAATTCAGAATCTTCGTATACAAGCATTAATGGTTCACATATGATATCTTCTTCACAATAATCTTTTCCATTGTATACTTTGTTCTCTATTTGAATACTTTCACCTCGTTTTAGATTTGAATATAACTTTCTTGGAATTTCAGATGGAATTTTTTCAACTATTAATTTTCCTTGAATTTTTGGAAATTCTATAAAATAGTTAAATACTGATCTAATTTTTATGCATTTGACTGAGATATAGGAATTCTTAAATTCCGTTTTGTTAGTAACGACCATACACGTGTTATTCGTTGAAGAAGGCGGCAAAAAACTTTTCCCACTGCAATATGTCCAATAATATCCAAGATAGCCTGGCATCCCAAAAATATTTGATACAAATATTACATTTGCCGATGAAATGGAAATACCCTTTTCAACGGCAGCTCGTTGAAATCCATCAAACGTATTAAATATATACATCTCATTGTTGACACTTAACATAACGGATTTTTCAGTTCCATTACATAAAAATTTTAGAGAGATCTGCATGGGCAAATTTAAAATCATATTAGAATCTTTTTTGCCCTCCTCAACAAATTTTGATTTTAATCATAATTAGGAATATTTTTATAGAAAATATTCATGTAAAATGTACTAGATGTGGTCAGCCTATCAGGTGTTTAGAGTATACCCCGGGATTGTTAATCTGTACATACTCTGGTTGGAAAAAGAAATCCTTTTGCTTTAAATCTACTGTTTGAAGAATATTTCAAGTCGTTTTTTATATTCTTCAAACGTAGATTTGATAATGGAAGGAATAAAACACAACCCCTCTTTAATTATTCATTATCAAGTTTAACCCATTTAATCAAAAAATTAAATGATAAAACAGCTCCCTGATTGACAAAATAATTTATACGAAGGCCTGGAATAATTGTTGAATCTAACTTTGGAAAACGAAAATATCATAGCGTTGAAGAAGTTTGGGTATTGGACCTTATTGAACAAACCATCGAAAGAAAAATCATGTTAACTTTTATTGAAAATAAAAAAACTTTAACAAAATTTATTCGGCCGGGAATTATTATTTACTCAGATTGTTGGAAAGGATACGGTGGAATCAAAACTATTTTGACCATCAAGCTTAAACCATTCAAATAATTTAAGGATCCTATTCCAGGAAGAACTATCTTGAATAGATAGCGAACCAAACAAAACATTTGACTTCCATTATTATTTGTTGTCAGAAGAAGAGTTAGTAATGTTTAAGCTATTTAGTTTCGAGAATAAATGATTCAATTTATAATTATTTATTAAATATGTCAGAAGCTAATTTGATTATTTATTAAAGTTTGTGTTTTATCTTTGTTATAATTTATTAATATACAATAACTGGAATATAATGCCAAACATATCATAGGTACCATATATATATATCCAATAAAATATAAAGCAATGTTCTGTACATTATATTAAATTTATGTTAACGTTCGGTACATTATTTAAGTCATAATATTATTAAATTTATTTGCCTTATAACTGAATATATCATTTTGTAATATTTAATAATATTGAGCTTTCGTTTAAAATACATCCGTTTAGTTAAAGCATTCCATCATTATTTATAAATTCACTAAATTAACGCCATTATCAATTAATAATTAAAGTTATATATGCCTATTTATTTAGTTATATCTTTTCTTCATCTGTATTGGTAGCTTTGTTCGGTGTTTCATCAAAATACATTTTGCTATATAATATATACACCCAATCTATAAAAACCGATGTAAGAATTGTGATTACAATAGAAATCCTGTTAAACGTACCCTGAACCGTAAAAACCGACGATATTCCAAACAACCCAATTGCAACAAACTTTATACCTGTAAAAATATACAAAAGACCATACATATCTACCAGTTTGAGATATGTAATTACCAAATTTCCCAAATCAACCAAAAGAAGAATTGCAACCATACTTTGTATGTAATACATAAACTTATACATTACTCCCTGTACCTCGTTGTATGCATCTTCCGGATTTGTAACACAGAGCGCTACAATTGATTTTATAGGAAAAAAATATGCCAATTTGGAAATGGTTACTATATATAGCATATCCTTCACACCCAGACCTGACACCTCTTGTGGAAGATTCTGTGCAACCACATTGTTAGATCCAAGCATCTCGTCAACTTTATTTACACTCATATTGAGTCTGCTTTTAGAAGCTTCCTTTGTAGTCGTAGCCATTAAGGAGATAGCCTTACACGTTTAAATATTCCTCTCCTTTTTAAAAACCAATTAAAATGTGTAATTTAATTTCTATACCTCATATCAAGCTTTAAATAATTTTTAATAAATTTGGTGTTTTCATAATTATTAGAACAGTTATTCTTATATAATGTTCAAAACTATCATACGCATTATAAATAATAAATATCTATTAATTATGAATATAATCTTCAAATAATTTAGACATAATTATCAATTATAAAACGTTTTTAACAATATAAATTTAAGCCATAATCTTGTTTAATCACTACAATTTATATGATTTGTCTCCGTGTGTTATTCTTAGCACTATTTTTATATAACTTTTTCTAATAAAGCTCAAATATTAAATTTTGGAATCTACTAATTAATTACCCATGGCTTCAACTATGACACAAAAATATGGGAACTTAGATTTTCTTCAGCTATGCCAAGAAAATCCAGAAATGGCAAATTCACTTCTACAAAATGTTTCTGATATGCGAGCATCTGATTTAAGAAATGCAACGCGGATTCCTTGTATAGTTCCATGTGTATCGATTCTTAGTGTTTCTGCTTTAAATAAACTCGTGTATATTACAGGAAGCGTTATCAAGACATACTCCATAGCATTTAAAAGGGTGGTTGGAGAACTTACTTGTCTCAAATGCAGTGAGGTTTGTCTATTAGAAGAACAAAAGATGCTAAGTAAAAATCAACCCAACTGTGATTCATGTGGTAGTTTCTCTGTGAAAATCAAGGAAATTTTCTCGACGGCAATTCCTACACAAAAAATTCGAATTCAGGACATGGGAAACTTTAGTGTAATTACCGAAACCATTGAAATATTATTGGAAGGAGAAGATGTAGATAAATTCAGGCCTGGAGATAAAGTTACCATTTTAGGTATTGTATCTAGAAAGTGGAAGAAACTAAAAAAAGGAGAGTCAATTGTATCATATCTATATGCCAAAGCCGTGCAGATAAATTATATTGATGAGACAGAATGTTCTGTAGAGGATTTGTCTGGATTTATCACACAATATAAAGAAATGGATAGTTTTCAAAAAAGAAATCTGTTGATATCTATGTTATCAAATGATATTTATGGATTGGAACATATAAAGTTGGCTTTATTAACCAGTTTTTCAGCTAATTTTGCTAATGAAAAGATAAGATCAATCTGTCATATTTTATTTTTAGGCCCACCGAGTACTTGTAAAAGCCATTTGCTAAGAATAGCATGTAAATTATCGAGTCCTTCCATTTTTGCCAATGGAATTTGTACAAGTGATGCAGGCCTAACCAGTTGCGCAGTGAAGCAAGGCAAAGAATGGGAGCTGGAAGCTGGTGCACTTGTTCTGGCAGATTTGGGTATATGTTGCATTGATGAATTTCATAGATTGCGTGTTTCCGAAAAATGTGGACTTCTTGAAGCAATGGAACACCAGACAATTAGCATAGCTAAGGCTGGAATTACAACAACATTAAATACTCGTTGTACAATTGTTGCAGCTGCAACACTTCGAGGAAATTCAAATGATACGCGCATTTATTTTGAAAAGCTAGGACTGTCTACTCCACTTGTAAGTCGTTTTGACTTAATTTTTAACACAACGAATATTCTCAATGAATATGAGAATCTAAATATGGTTGATTTAATTTTAAAACGTGGTATTGTAAAAGGAAAAGGTGCTGAAACCACGAACAACGCCAGAATGCTAAATTATTTTCTTCGTCATACGAAAGTTATGAATAATGCAGTTCCTGAAGATCTATGCGATATTTTAGTGAAGTATTTTAATAAAAAGAAGCAAGAAAATTCTGTTGGATCTGAATTTGCCACAATCCGATTTTTAGAAGCCTTGGTAAGATTAGCTGAAGCGCATGCGAACCTTATGCTAAATTGTACAGTAACAGAAGAAGACGTACACATTGCACTATTCTTAATGGAATCTACTATTTATGGTTCTTCTAAGCTAAATTTAAATATTGCCAAAATTTTTACTGACAGGGAAGCTTACAGTTTAGCATTGAAAAAGTTATTTCTAGAATATAAATTATAAACACGCATATAATTATTTTATAATGCAATACATACTTTGAACCATTTACTCTTTTATAATAAGAAAATTATTTTAAATATTATTAAAAATAGAAATTGTATTTTATATTAGCATACAGAATGATAATTTTACTGATATATGTGTTTTTGATACTATTTATTCATTACATATTAAAAAACTAATGTATACAACATTTATATATTATAATTAGTTAGATATCCAACCAGATTTTATATTATAATTATTAGAAATAGTATTTTATAATTTATTAAATTTCATTAATAATTTTATATATTTGATTTTTTATTTCAGGTGTTGTTTTCAATATTAATTCTTTTCATAAGAGACTCTTTATATGGTACAAAAAATTCTAAGCATCTAATTAAAACTTTAAAACCCAAAGCATCATGTAAAATATGATCTAAATCTTCAATAAACATGTTATACACCATTTTTGGATTGAGTAATTCCCGATTTGGTTTGTAATTAAATACCTGCCAGTGCATTTAAAATTTTGACAAATACTTTCAAGGTTGCTCGTGCTTTTAATATTCATCAACAGCGCTTGTATCGTATATGCTCCATATTTAGTGGCACTAATGGCTACCACGTCAATTCCTATGCGATTTATAAATTCGTGGAGATCAGCTTCTGACATGGATCGGATTTCTTTTTGAAGTAACTTATTTGAATATATTCCTACAGATAATTCTTTTCCATTCAGTAATAACACTTCTCTATTGCCTCTAGAAATGCATTCCTCTATCTTACAAACATCTGATTTAGAATATATTCCTTTTAGATTACTAAAATATTCAACTCGCACATTAAATTCCTCTCTGGATATGTTATTTGTGTCGGCATTGCTTGACTTTTGAAATTTCGAAATGACAGGTGTTGTATGTTGTGAAAAATGATGAAAGTATGTTGCAAACTCAAAAAATTCGGTATTTTGGGAAAATTCGTTGTCAATCACCCGAGATTCAGACAACAATATATCTCGTTCAACTTCAAAAATTCCATAAAAATCCATCTTTAATCGTGCAAAATTCTGTTTATAAAAGGAAATTGCATCTTCAACGGATCTAAAATGTAAATAGAACGTGTCTGCCAGTCTTTTAAATCCTCTGATTCTTATATCATTTATAAACAGGAATGTATAGTATTCTGGATCATTCAATCCTTCATTTAAATTTGATATTTCATTCATTGAATAAAAGTCTATTCCTGCATTTTTGGAAGATTCTACTGATGAATCTTTATTTTTGGATAGTTGAATCTTAAGAACCTGGCTTGGTTTATCTATGGCTTTATTGATCATATGTCTCCTTAATTACAAAAATTTAAGTACCTTTAATTTTATAGGTTACTATTGCTAATAACCCTTTAATTTAATTTGTTATTAAACTTTCATATAGTTTTGTTGAGGTACTATATAATATTGATTTTAAAAAAATTATTTAAAATCTAACATACCAATGAACATTTGTTTTTAGCCATCTATTTCTGTTAGGTTTTCAACAAGGTTCATTACCACCACGCATTATTATTAACATTTAAAGTATAAAGTGTCAAATATATCAATTGGACGTTACCATGACCCAACAAATTTCAAATCACTGAAATTAATCATAGAATAAAGTTTTTATAAAAATATAGAAGCATCATAGCTTAACTATTACATGGTAAACACCAAAGAATATTAATTAATACCATTAAAGCATAGGAATTAAGAAAAATTCTTTAATTTAAATACAAATTCAAATTCAATAACTAACAATATTTAAATCATATGAATTATATTTATGTGGTTTTATACCCTAAATGTCGAGTAGAAAGGATATTGAACAGATAAATCAAATACTCACAGAACTAACACCAGAAAATTATATTGCAGAACTTTCAACCATAGAATTTATTTTAGAACAAAATTCATATCCATCTTTAGATGCGTTGATTCCTACACAGCCAAATTTTCAAATTTCTAATGAGTTTCTTGAAACAAAATTAAACTCAAAGGCAGAAAAACTCTTCTCGCGCAACAAACCGAAAGGTGCCTTTAATTATTCAAAATATAACCAAATGATTGATTCAATTATTGATAGACTTGATGGGGTGACTGGACAATTTGAAATAGACAATGAAATAATAAGCAACGAGGTTTTAGAAAAACTTATTGTACAACGTATTTTTAGTTAATATTAAAATATATACATTTAGAAAAATTATATTTATTATTATATTTGCAACTATTGAGTGTTGTTACCTATTAATGTTTATTTCTAAGTAGTAGTGATGCAGTAAAAAGAACACATATTTATTATACTACTTGTTATACAGAACTTTTAAAATTATTAAGAACCTTTTCATATTTAAGTATAAAGGAAAATAAGTCGAAAAAGTTATATTATGAGTTTGAAATATATTATTTTGAGAGAAGATTGATTTATTTATTACGACCTGATATTTTTATTGTATTTACAATTCATCAATATTCTATAGAGGATATGACATTAAATTAAAATATAATAATATTTCAATTTGTTGATTTATATAATGATTTGTAACTAATTATTTTAATAAAGCCAAATTTTTATATTTATTTGTGCCTTCCAGGTGATAAATAATTATTTGGTTTAAAATTTGTAAATTTACAATCATTTATTAAAAATTCAATATAAATATGACTGCTTAATTTTGATTTAAGGTCTTACTGCTCAGGAAAATCAACGTTTGCGGAATATCTAACAGAATAAACAGATCATCGCAATGTACATGTATTGCAGGTATTACCAAACTTATATTATAAAGATTTGTTTAAACATATTAAAAAAGAAGGACCTACCAGTACAAATTGATTTATCTACGATCTGGACAGTTCTTTGCAGTATTTGACAGGATAGTGTACATTAAAATATATCACTTAAGGCAGGCACACAATAAAAAAGAGATCATATATTATAAAACAGGCAAACCTACACATACAACAATACAAAATGTTCAGCGTGTACTTAATCTTATCAATATTAAGGAATTTGATTGTTTAAAATTGCAACCCAGCATATAAAAACAGAATTTATTTTAAACGAGGATTTATTTGATTAATATTTCACTCTAATTAAAATCTTATTAAACGTTTCTAAAAAAAGTATAAAATTCTTTAATACTAAATTTAGCAAAAATTATAAGTTAAGTCAAATATATGTAAAATTTACTGAACTTATTTAAAATCTGTTTTTATATGTAGGATGGATCACAAAACATAGCAGAATGTAATAAATTATGTTTACTCAATGTTAAGCATCGTTACGATCGAATCCTTTTCTATAGAGCTGTTTGATAAAAATAGTTAGGTTATTATTACGATATAGTTATAAATATTAAAAATACTTCAATTTATTGGCTTATAGTAGTGCAAGTTAAAGCCTGTTCACTGGTGATTGTATACTGCTATCAGTAATTTTTAAAAATTAATCCTTCTTAAATCTGCAAAGAAGCATGTTAAAATATTTTGTTGTTTAAAAATATTAATATTGCTTAGTGATTAAATAGTTATTTCTACAGATTGTAGATATTTTTAACTATTTAAAATTTTCTTTTACATTACTGAATTATTAAATATTTTGGATTTTAATATAATGAAGCAATATATGTCTGCAATACATTAAACTTTTATAAAAGTGAAATATTAACAAATACAACTGGAGTTACTTATTAAATCAAGGAAATGTAAAAAATTTCTAACATAATCTAATTATTATAAAAATCTTCAATTATATTAATAATCTGCAGATATTATTACAATGCTTTCCATGCAATCATAGTTGACTTTTAAATATACAATATCATAATTTTAAAATATAAAATATCTATTATAAATAACTACGAACCAAGTATAATTTTTATTTAAGTGCTTTTTCAATATCACTAATAAGTGACTTTGGAATTTCAAAACCTTTTTCCACACATACGACACATGCAATAGTACCAGTTGATAGATTACAGGCCTTTCCAAGTGCTTCACGTGACTCAACGTATTTATATTGAACATCTAACTGATCTGCAAGTATTGTGACTGGGTCAGTCAAACATTGTGGCTCAGCATCATTTGCCAATATAACTAGAACTGCAGTATGGTTGTACATTGCTTTTATTGTCTCGTTGATTCCTTTTCGTATTCTGTTGGTTTTAGAAAGTTTCGAAACAAGCTGATAAAGATTTTGTGATTGCAATGGTGAAAGAATTTCTCGTGCATCAGACATGGCTAATTTTTAAACTTATAAATTTTAAAATAAAATTTATAAAAATTGATTCGACGCCAAAACATTAATAAACTTGAAATCTTCTGTATAATATACAAATAAAACAATATATTTAAGTGAATTTTGTATTTCTTTCCTTTTATAAAAATTATGCGATTTCAAGCGATAGATAAATTTACATGACTTTTTATAAGCAAACAATTATTAAATGTGTTGGGTTAACGGAAGTCTATTCGTTGCTTTAGATGCCATCCCTTGCATTAATTAATGTAGTAATATATTTTTATGCACACAACTATTGAATTTAAATACTAAACAATTATTTTCGTAATATTGAGTATTAAAACATTGTATTGTATGTAAATTCAATCCCTAATTATTACATGTATATTTCTATCAGCATAATATATTTTAAAATGTTCCTATTATAATTATATTCATAAATTATATATGATACTTTAATATGAATATAATATATGTATCATGGATTATTACAGTTTATCATGTATGAAACAGGAAATTATTCGATAATCATTGGTTGAAGAGTTTTAGTAAAAATATTTACCCCTATCATGGCAAGTGATCGTGGATCCGCTTTTACAGCACTAGATCAAATGGATTTAACATCAGGCCAAAATCTTGAGAATGCAGATCTTATGATTTGGTCGAATCTTCTTACCCAAACAATATTAACAGCCGTTGCATTATTTCTTTTTCTTATATTTCGGAAAAAAGCACCTTGGCTTTACTTTCCAAACTCAGAACAAAATCAAAGCCATCCATGTTACAGATATTCAAGTATTTTAAATTGGTTTCGTCCTATGGCGTCCCTTGAAGACACAAAAATCCTGGCAATGGTTGGAATGGACGCATTCATGTTGTTGCAAACACTTAAACTTCTCTGTCGAATTTTTTTTATTTTGCTAATTTCATGTTTTCCACTTACAATACTTTACTTTTTCAGTCCTGTTTCCAAAAATCAACATGCAGATAAAGTTAAAGATTCGCAGATATTTACACAACTTACAATAAAAGACAAACCATCCTTCTTAACCATTGGTGCTGCATCTCTCATGGTCTATTTTGTAACAGCACTTATATATTACTTTATATTTATATATTATAAAAGATATGTTAGTCTCAGGCAAATCTACTTAATTAGTCCATCATCACTTACTTCTTTGGACACACTTAAAACCATTAGTGCACAATTATCATCAGACGATGATGCTATACGCTTTGTAAATTTAATGTCCACAACTGTTATTATAGAAAGACTCCCATCAACTATAGTAAATGATGATATGGCAAAAGATTATATAACAAAATTAGGAATAGGCAATGTTAAAAGTGTAGTTATATTACAAGATACTTATAAGCTTCAAACCCTATATGATGAGCGGAATATGATACTGCAGGATGTAGAAAAAGAAATTCACGCAGCATTTTTAAGTATAAAAGAAAAATATGCTGATCTGCAAGAGGATTGTGAGGATTCATTCGGAGAAGTATATGGGGCATCTTTAGAACATGATACTTGTTCCATTTACAAAAATGCTCGTTTTGATTTAAAAGAAAAGGTTGCACTTTTGAATCTTTTTGCAAAGTTTGGTAAAGATCACTTACGAATGGCAAATGAAAGTGTGTCATATCTTGATATTTATTTAAATCAGCTAAGAGAATGCAATCAAGAAATCCTGAATGAGAAAGAAGCGTTGCTACAACAGGAAAGTGATGGCGCAAATTCACCTCCTGATAAAAGTACCCGTCCTATCACACGAACGGTATTTGTAGAATCCGATCCCTTAAACGATGTTTCGTTCTTTTCGCTTCATCATCTTTTACATCCAAAAACGTACAGCCGTTTTTTTTCTTTAGATTTACCAATCAAAAAGAACAAGGCCTTCGTTACATTCGAAGACTTCAGAACAACAGGAATTATAAAGCAGGCACAGATTGGAACGCGGGTTTTTGCACCGATTGCAACAACTGCACCAGCGCCTAATGACGTTATTTGGAAAAATATTACACGCAGTGAAATTGGATGCTTTTTTGGATCTATATTTTCCCTAATTTTATTTTTCTCATACTGTGTAGTATTCTATCTTGGAATTTCACTTATTGTGATGCTATTTCAAGGAGGCGTCTGGGGGGAAAATTCATTTCTTAAGAAAATTATCGAAATCAAATCAATTTCTGCTGCTATAAAAGGAATTCTCGCGCCTATGTTTTATAACATTGGTCTCCTAATAACTCCACCAATTATTCAATTTATTCTTAATCTAGAGGGTATTCCCGCATATTCCATTTCACAGCTTAGGCTTATGAAGTTCCATTCGATGTTTTTATTTGTGAATGCCTTTCTTGCCATTTTCTTTTCAACATCGTTTTTCAAAATGCTCAGTGGATTTTTTTCAAAGAAGTTTGATTTCGAAGGATTTATTAAAGAAACAGGAGATTCCTTTTTTGATTATTCTGTGTTTTTTTTAAATACATGCATACAAAGATCTCTTTTTGGAACGATGATGGTTCTTCTTAAGCCATTCCCGTTTATTTTGAATTTTATACTTGCACCATTTATGGCACCTACTCGAAGACAAACTATGGAAATTCGTACTAGCATGCCCATAGACTTCGGATATGTTATTCCAGGTGTACTTGTGGTATTTCCCATGGTTCTTTCGTATTCGTGCATATGCCCGCTTATTATTCCTGTCGGCTTTGTTTTCTATCTTTTAAATTATTTTATTTATAAAAGTGAAATGGTTTATGTTTCTAGAAATCCATATGAGTCTGGAGGAGTTTTTTGGTCTGAGATTACATCATTCCTCGTTCTTTCAGTCGTAGCATTCCAACTTTTTACCTTCGCAGCTCTTTTCACATTAGGTACATCAGCAATTTTGTTTATGTTAATTCCTTTGATTTTTTTTGATTATTATTTCTATACCGGTCTTAGAACACTCTTTACACGAAACTGTACTTCCCATCCATTAAATGAGCCTGAAGAGAATTTTTTGGATACATTTGCAGAAAAAGTTGTGGATGAGCGCAGAAAAATGCTTTCCGTGTGGGGCTCTAAGGAGATTGTCGAAGACGATGATGTTATGCCTATTTCTGAGATTGGAATACAAGATAAAGAACAGCCCAGGGGCAGCTCTTTCTATAAGGATCCCAGTACTATTACAAGTATTTCAGAAATTCGACTTCCGGCATATTTCTATAGCACCATGAAATACCTGAAAGCATTTGATCATAAAAATATTTTTGGATTTAATCTTGCAAATGCTATTGAAAACCATGAATCACCAAACCAAAAGCATATTGAAGAGAATATATAAATTATTATAAAGATTTGATATTCCTGTTCATGTATATTTTTTAAATTCAAAATTTGATTTGCGTTATTTATCAAAGGATAGCACAACTCTACATATTAAATTGTTTGATAATAGATGTTTTGGTGGCTCGTATAGCTAAATATCAGTCTATTTTATTAAAAATGAATACGAGATTTTGTTAAGTTAAAAGGTACTAAAATATTTTGTCCCTGATATGAGAAATATGGAAGATGCTTTCCAAAAATGCTGTGCAACATATTATAAAACAGATTGGAGAAGAATGAAAATGCAATTTAAGTGGGCATGGATGCATTGTATGCTGAATCCAACAGAAGATGCAATGAATTCTGTAGTAGAAATGGTTGGCCTTAGATTGAATAATGAATGGTCTATTTTAAAAAATATTGTTGAGTTTGATGATATTTCATATAAATACTGCATTCTTGGACTTTTAGAGGTACATAAAGAATATGTAACTTTATATGATGGATACTATCAAGTGAATGCACTTATAGATACAAATATATACAATATGCTAAAGCAATGTACGCTTGGTAGTAAAATTTATGTTTTTGGAATGGAATTACTTACGACTAAACCCAAAGCAATTTTAGATATAGGAAAAGAGGCAGTTTTACGATTATCATTTAATAGCGTCCGCATATGTTATGGAAAAAATCCTTTGGGATATAAAAAGAAAATAACTTTTTTAAATTATATTAAGAACATTCTAATACAAGGCGGAGTTGTAAGTTGTTTGATTGGTAAGATTGAACGCATAGTGGAAGAAAAGTACTTGATAATGATAGATAATTATCGAAGCCGTGTAGAAGATATAGAAAAAGAAATGGAAAAAGTAAAATTACTTGCTGAACAGGCAAACCGTATTTTAAAGCCAGAAGAAGTCATAATTAAACGATATAAAAAGATTATAATATCTGATGGTACTGGTGAATGTCTACTAACATGGTGGAAAGCACCAGATACAGTTGCAGTAGGTGATAAATTTAAATTCATTTATCTAGTTCCGGTGCTTCAATCTATGGGACTACACTTAAATACAACACGAAAAACTTATGTTGAAAAACTAAAATAACTAACTTCATTAAATAAAATTTAAATTACATAGAAATATTCAATATTGCAATTCAGAAATATAGCATTGTATATGAAATACAATAATAAGTGATTCTATAAGAATTCTCTAAATAACAAAACAATTTATGTTAAGTCGTGGTAAAGTTTAATATAAATATTAAATAAACTTTATTAACCCTCAAAATATAATTTCTATAGAAACCATTTATTATTGAACCTTCAAGATATTATTATAAAAAGTCTTTTAGATATTTCTTTAAAATGCCAAACATTGTATTTAGACACATCCATTTATTATATCAATACATATTTGATATCTAAAGAATATTTGCAATTTGTTACATTGAAAGCCATTAACTGAAATGAATATTTATTATAGATTTACTTAAATTTATTTATAAATAATCCAGTGGTCTATACTAAACACACATCCATAATACGATCAATATAAAATGTTAAAAACAAAAACATTCTCACGAGGACTTGAACCCCGAACCGTAGGAGTAGAAATCCTACGCTCTACCATTGAGCTATGAGAACTTATTAAATAGCGGTAGAATGTTGATATACGCGCCGGTTTTGTATTAAATTGGTTTTGATTAAATACCCATGGATGTTTTAATTTGCATTCCTGAAAAATTTAAAGAATTTATTATGACTGCCTCTAAATTAGATTTTATAGTAAGCTATACAACAAACAATTACATTAAAATTGATAACTGTATGATATACATGGCATATTATTCTGAATTCATTACAGCAATCAAAACATCGCCTATTATAGAATCAAAAGTAATAATACTTTTAGAAAGAGATAAATATATTTCAAAAAAAAAATTTGCACATGACAAACTATTTAAGTCTGCCGTAATTGAAGGTTCTGACTTACCGGCATCTCCTATTTCAGCAGCCACATTAGGATCCGTTCTTCAGGATTATCAAATTGCTACTGGAAAAAACATTGTTTATATTGAAACGGCTGATGGATTAGTAGAAGAATTGTGTAGAATAGTACGTTGCATTCAAAATACAAAAGATGAATATGTTCCTAAGTCAAAAAAGTTTACAGGAAACACCACAAATGAATTTCTTGTACATGTTCTTCAAGAAATTCCAGGAATAAGCAACAATATTGCAGAGAAAATTGCTGTGGATTTTGGGTCTTTAAAGAATCTTTCTGATGCACTGGCTGTAGATTCAAATGCACTTGAAAAAGTTTGTTTGGACGGAAACAGAAAATTATCTTTAAAAATTCAGCAACGAATTCTCAGAACACTTATAGGAACAGATCCAACTGAATATATCATCCGTAAATAATTGAATTGATATAATACATTATTATTAAAGTATACAAATTATTGAAGATTCAATTATTTAATAGGTTCCCTGGCATTGTCATATTTATAATTTAGAAATATTTCTTATACAGAATATTTAAATAGTAATACCAACACAGCATGCTAGAAATTTCTAAATTATAATAAAATTATGCTTTACAAAATTTCTTATACAGGATATTTTAATATGTATCGATTAAATACAGTATTCAATATCCTCCTATAAGATTACTCCTTTATATTAAAATTATAGGTGAACCATCTCCTTTATATGGGACTTTGTATACACTTTCAAAACATTATAAACTTTATGTTATGTCGAGGAAGAACTACAACAGTAGGAAAGCCTTCACTTAGAGATGAGCTGTTGAGTATCGATACCGATAGTGAAATTTCTTCTCTTGATGAAATAAACGATAGACGAAATAGACACATTCAACAAACCACAAGTCTCAGTGATAGTTCTATTTCTGAAGAGTCTCTCAGAAAGAAGAAATCGAAAAGAAGAAATAAAATAAATATTGAAGAAAGAAGTGGCGAGAGGCATAAAACTAAGTCTATTAAAAAAAAAAAACATAAAGAAGAAAAGTCAAATAAACAAAAAGTTAAGAAAGATAGACTTGAAGAAAATGAGTATGATAAAGAAGTACATCGTTCTGAAAAAGGTAGACATAGTAAAAAGCATGACAAAAAAGAAAAACATATAAAAAAAGAAAGTTCGTTAAGAAAAAAAAATCTTAAGAAATATATGGAAAATGAAAGTGAGCCTAAGATTCTATTAACAGATGAAGAATTGGAGAATATTCTAGCACGGCATATCAAAGGAGAAAAGAAAAGAAGAAGCGACAAAAAACCTATTAAAAATCTACTTTTGGATATTTCAGAAAGGAAAAAACGAAACAACACACCGATTGATGATGATAGCAAGTCTATTAGTTCATCGGAGTCTTCCAAAGCTACAAAAACCGTGGAGTCCTCTAAAATTGAAGATTCACTTGAAACAACTAAATCTTCTGAATTGACTCTTAAAAATTGCAATATGAAAGCTGATGAATCGGAATCTTCAGAAATATCAGAAGTATCGTATTATATAAAATATCATGATAAAGATTATTATAACAAATGCCTTACAAATAAAATTAAGAAATATTTAGAAAAATATAACAAGAAGAAGAAATAAACAGCTATTATGATATTCAAACGTTCATTTAATATTAGTTTAATATTTATAAAGGATATTTACTATACATTGGTAGGTGTTTGTTAATATCGTATTTTTCTAAATATTTATTGATGTTTTACAGTAACTTGCTATAGCCCATCTACCAAATCATTATTTAAATGCCAAATCATAAATTTTCTCTCATAAATCCCAATTAAAGGTACATACAAAACAATTCCTAACTACATTTGATGTAAGGGATGGCGGCATCCTAACTAATTGATAAATTTTCATTAAATAAATTCATTTAAATAATGGCGTGTTAAAATGTTTGGAACGTTTAATTTACTTTTTTATAAAATAGTAAGTATGGTTGATCTGAATTCATATAGAATTTTCTTTGCTTTGAATATCGTGAATCATTAAATTCATAGAACCCACTTTCTCTTAGAGCATATGCAAAGTAATGTCCCGATGAGAGGCTTCCTACATGACATGCCACACTTGCTAATGTGTATGAGGCACCATTGATTTCAATGGCTTCGTTAATTCGGAAATTCTCAGTGTTTTTTGAGTAGAGCGATAAAAAGCGATTCAGATGAATGATAAAGTAGTCTGATGTTGATGTTATTTTATGACTAATAGAAGCCGGTACCTTTTTATTGCATGTGGCACAGTGCCAGAGTGCAGATTCGCTAACAAGGTCTGGTGTACTTTCATAATGAAGAAGGCTTTCAGAGGTGTTTTGCTTAATAAACAGGTATTGTATGGATCCTGAAAATGTACATTGAATTTTTGTTTTACAAGACAAGCAAGTAATAGTATCTTCGTGCTGAATAGTAAAAAGGGTTTTGATTGGAGAAGTAGGTGTTTTATTTTCGTCAGTAATAGCATCAAATAAAAAATCTAAAAAGCTATGGGCATCTTGCTGGCGTCCATTAAAAAGCTTTATCTTTTTGTTTATTGCAAAAATAAAATCTGATGGATCAGTTGTATTTCTGGAAGAGCGGTACGTGTACATGAATTTTTGAAGTGCTAGTGAAATTGGTTGACTTTTTGGCTCAAAGATGCTTTGTTCAAAATGGGAGACAAATTTTGGGAGTGAAAGTAGAGATTGCATTACCGCATTAAAAAAACATGTATTTCCTTGATTACAAAGACCTTTTGGTAGCAAAACACCACGAGTTGCTTGTATTTTCATATTTTAAGGGCAAAATTTTATTTTCTAAACATTTTGTGTTATGACTTATGTTTTTTATTTTATTGGGCTGAATACTCAATTTGCCAATAGTTATTCATACGTAAAACACCAATACGCTTGATATTTCATACATTCTAAAACAATGTTTTAGAAAAAATAATATAAAAACGGATTGCCTGTTTCAAATATGTTAAGCTTACTGAGCATTATTAGCATTACCCGATGCGCTCCTGAATCAATGCTTGATGTGTCTGTAGACGACAATAGCATTAAGACATCTCTCATTCAACCTTCACTCAACCCTGCAATTCTTGATGCCCACAAACATGGATTAGTTCCAGATGTCAGCATTACAGTACTTAAGAATCCAAGTGTAGATGCTTCAGAAAGCATCCCTCCTTCGATTACTGGATTTATGCTTGACCATTTAAAGAATTCAGTTGACGAGGATACAGTTTATCCATTGAATAGCATCAATCTTGTGGGAACATTCCCCGGATATACATATGATCCAAAAGATGAATTTAGAACACACAATATTCAGTGCGAAGTTATTACTGGTGGAAGGTGTCCTGAAAATTACATTAAAATTCAGCTTAAAGACCATAAGATCAGAAGTAGAGAAGAGATCGAAGAGTATTTTGCAAAACGTCATCCATCATCTAAACATAATCAGCAAAAGAGTGTAAAGCAGCCCAAGGCAGCAACTGAAAATCAAGAGGGACAGGCAGATGATGAAAAGAAGCCAGCTGAAGATGATAAGAAAGCAACTGAAGAAAAACAAACAACAGCTTAATTAGTAAATTATTCATAAACATAGTTTAAAACAATTTATATTTCACAGTGGAATTTAATATTAAAAGTTAAATACATTATTTATTAGTAAATAATTGTATCTTATTAAAAATATTGAATAATAACTTATTTATATTATATTGAGATATTTGATTAAAAATTGGTTAGTTGGTATTTAAAAGATTTTATATCAAAACAAAAAGAAGTTACTCTTCAATATAAATCATTGCCAATAAACTTTTTATGTCTTATACACGTCTAAAAAATTTATATAAATGAACAAATTTTATTGTTGTAACAAATGTATTATAGGTTCAATTAATAACGTTTTGTTATTTTATAAGGACAAAAAAATATTGTATAAAAGTTTGAATGATTTTTTCCCATCACCATGAAAAGTGAAATAATCATAAAGTCAGTTCATCTCCAGAACTTTATGTGCCACAGCAATTTCAAGTTGGAATTCAACAAACTAATAACATGTATTGGTGGCACTAATGGTTCTGGAAAGAGTGCCATTATGATTTCCTTGGGATTAATATTTGGACAGAGGGCATCATCAATGGAAAGAGGGAACTCATTCAAAGAGTTGATAAAAGAAGGCGAGAATAGAGCAGCTATCTATGTAGTACTTTCAAATCCAAATCAAGTGGGTGAGTATGGTAATAAGATTAAACTTGAAAAAATATTATTTAGAGATGATAGACCAAGTACATTGAAAATTCTCAAAGAAAATAAGTTCTGTCCTATTAAGAAACATGAATTGGAACTTATAATCAATGAATATAATTTAAATTTTAAAAATCCGTTGAATTTCCTAACTCAAGAGAATTCTAAGAAAATTTTAAATATAAAAAGTCCTAGCGAGCTTTATGAATTTTACTATCGAGGTGCAGAATTTCAGTCTATTGAAGAAAAAATTCGAGAGGGTGAACAGAAATCGGTGGAAATGAAAGAAAAACTTAGAATTGCGCACGAATCAAGACGTGAATTTGAAAAGAAAATTAAAAATAGTGAAAATGAACTTAAATTTGTAGAAAAAGACTTTAATTTAGTTCTAAACAACCTCGAACTTGAAGAAAAGTGGCATGGCATTAAGTTAATGAATGATGAAATTAGAAGAATAGAAAAAGAAATTTCCGAGTGTTCAATAGAAATTGAACGATATAATGAAATATGTAATATAGAAAGAGAAGGTCCGATATTAGCTGATACAGCACCTATCAATGCCAGCATCGAAACAGCAGAAATCGATCTTCGTAAACTTAAAGCCGAACTAGTCGATATAGAATCCACATTTAGTGAAAATAAAAAACAACTACAATTAAGGCAATCAGTAAATAATAAAAATTCCCTTTTAGAAAAGAAAAAACAATTCATGAATGAACTAACCAATACAAATTCCATGCTTCAACAATTAATTGATGATAGAGAAGCATTAAATGATAATGTTTATAAGGAAAATATTAATAACCAAAATATAATAAAACTGAAAGAGAAATTGTCAACCCAGTTAAATGCAATTCTTCAAACAGGAAATACAAATATTCATGAAGAAATAACAAGACAGTATGAATTAATTAATAGACAAATACAAAATACAAAATTTCAAGATCGTGTGATTGGTCCGATTTGTCAATATTTAGAGCTGAAGGAGCAAAATTGGTTTAAACCGGTGAGTATCTGTCTTTCCAAAATTCTAAATAACTATGTCGTTTTCAATCATCGTGACCAAAATTTACTACTTCATATATTTTCTGAACTGAAAGTTAAATATCCTGTCTTGTGCCTTCAATCAAAAAATCATATTAAAAATTTGCAAATACCCGAAAAATTTAAAACTATGTATTATGTTCTTGATGTGAAAGAACCTATTCTCATTACTCCGCTTGTGGCTTATCATAATATAGAACAGACAATTTTAATAGAAGAAAGAGCCGAAGCATATAAAATTATAGAAAGTAAACCTGAAAATGTTGATTGTGCTTATACTTTGGAAGGAGACAGAATTAAAATGGTGAACGGATATTTAACAGATAATAGAGAAAGAGAATCAGAAGCTTATTATTTTGAAAATAGAACAAGTAGGATTAATGGACTTCGAAGACAAATTTCAGAACTTAAGACGTGCACTGAAATGCAAGATCAACGCCAGAATTACAATTCACAAATTTCAGAACTTAAGAAACAATGTGATGAAAATGCAAAAAATCTTCAAAAAATTCAAGCACAGCTCGATAGCTATGCTGTATTTGATGAAGGAGGAATAAATCAACTTGAAAGAAAGATTGCAATCCTTAACAAGCAGTCAGAAAGCTTAAAAAATAAAATAATTGTAATTCAACAGAATTTGGAAGATCTTACAAGTCAAAAAGCAGAAGCAGAAGCAACCAACAGAGCCACAAGAACATCACATGCAAAACAACAAAATGATCGGAAGCTTGAACAAGGTCGAAAGGAAATTGAACGAAGAATTGTTGAAGAGAAAAAAATTGGACTGCAGCAAAGAAGCTATGCTATTTCGAAGAAAATTACTGAACAAAAAGAAATTTTAGGAAAAGAAGTTATTCCTAGAAATGTTGATATAATTGAAGCAGAAAAAATTGAAACAAAGAAAAACATGATAGAATGTGAAAGGTTGGGAGGTAAAAATGATATTAAAGCAGCGCTTCAAAACTTTTTTAAGGATTACGAATCAATAAAACGAATAATTGACAAGTTTGAAGTGATGATAGAAATGACAGCCGATGCTATAGAATATCGAAAATCTAAAAGAGATGAAATTAAAGACAAAAAGACCGTGGAAGCAATATCATCCTTCCGATACTACACTGGGAAAAGTGGATACGTAGGAGATCTTTCTTTTGACCATGATAGCATGCTTTTAGATCTGAAACTGCAAGTTCATAATATAAAACTTTCAGGTGATAAAAGCACACTTTCAGGTGGAGAAAGATCATTTGCAGGAATTTGCTTTTTACTTTCGTTATGGAAAAGTTTTACATGCCCTGTCAAGGTGCTTGATGAATTTGATGTTTTTATGGATGCAATTAATAGAAAAAATGCAATACGCGTCCTATTTGAATTTGTTAAGACTGAACGAATTCAGCTAATACTTATAACGCCTCTCGATCTTTCCGATCTTAATGATAGTGAATGTGAAATTATGGTACTTAAAAAATCAAATTTATGAAGAATTCTGATTATAATTTATTAAAGTATTTGAAATTTTTCAATGATTTTTTACAATTTTAGGTTCAAATAAAACATATTTGTTTTGGTTTTCTTCATAAAATACAATAAAATATGCATTTTGGTTTTTTATATTTTCCAACTCAGATAAGGAATCTATTTTTATGCTACTGAATTTCTTATTTTCACATTCGTTTAGTACTTTATCTATCAAAATGTCATGTTCATCAAAAATTGTTCCTTCTTGTCCTGAAATATATGAAATCATGGCATTGATTTTAATTGATAATAAATGAAGACAGCACAATGCGTCTTCTCTAGAATCATGCGTATCTTTTTGAATTTCATACTTTAAATATTTTTTACATAAAATACTTAATCCTACTTTATAACCTTCTGTATTTAAAAATAAATATGCAGTATCAATAACTTTTGAAACATAAAATTTAAGAACTCTAAGATCATTTTCTAAACCATGTCCAACTACAATTGTATTTGTTCCTATTATTTCTTTAATATCTAAAATCATCTGATCATAAGAAATTGCATTTTTAGAATCAAAGCATTCTTTAGTAAGTCCGGAATATTTCGTACGATAATCAATTACTGGAAATAACGGTTTTATTATTTTGTCATATATCACATTTCCTGCAGCATCAAGAATCGTTGCTCTTCCAACTTCATCTCCTAATTCTGTCTCAACCATTTCACAGTCAATTGCAACGAGCGGATAGCAAGTTTCCTTAGTTGGCTGTGTAAATGTGTCAAAAAGTTTAGGATCAAAGAGTGTTCCGCTCATCACCAGCATATTGTATGAAAACATATGCTTTATATTATTCATAGGAATATATTTTTTAACATCATCTATACTGATTCCTTTAAAAATCCACTTCTCACTATCTGTATTATTTAGCAAACCATCAAATATTTCTTCTAAGTTAAGAAGACCTTCCTCTACATGGCATCTATGCGACACACCTAGCACTCCAGATACTTTTGTACGTATGCTGTTTCTGTTTTTAGTGTTGTTTTTTTTAATAGATTTGATTATTAAGCTTTTTCCATTTTCTTTATAAATTTGAATTTCATCGTTTTTGTATATGACATTCGGCTTTTTTATATAAACTGCAACAACATGAGTTGGTGCTGGAATTAATTGCACCCACTTTGGTCTTTTTCCACCTATTAAAATGTATTCAAGTAGCAGTTGGATATCGCTCAACTTCAAGTATTTAGCTAGTCTATTGCTTGACATGGGCAATAATTTAATATATTTTAACCATTCACTCTCTAATAATATTTTTTAAACACAAAAATCTGCTTTCTAATTGAAAGAGCTAAATACAATTAACAATTCTTAAATGCGTTATATTAAATTCGATCTTGATATTGCTAACAAAGAATATAATATTAATTATTTCAATGTATTCATACTTAAGTTACTGTCACTACTTATATAATTGAATCACTTGCATTCTTTTTATAAAGATATAAAATAGTTTGGTCTATTAACATCATCTCCTTATATTACAAATTATTTTTAATCATATAAGCGGCTATGTTAATAAATTGAATTATTTAAAAAAGTAATCCCTTGAAATGCTGAATAATAGAGATGGTATTGTTACAATCCAAAGAAGAGCTATCGAAATGGAATACTGTCCTTTATATTATAAATTGGCGATTCTTCTTAGATCACACGAGGAATTCGAGGCTGTGTGTACTACATATTCCGTAGCATATCGAATTACTATTCTTTGTGATTTAATTCTAAAGAAATATATAGATATCAATGAAGGTAGAATAATAATATTAAGAATGCCAGAAAACATTATTTTGGCCGAGTGTTGTAATAAAATCGTTCTCATAATCTCCTCTGAGCCGTGTGTTGGTATAAAAAGACTTTTGAAAATACTGAATGGAGAATCTTCAAATAAAAAGGCTATTACAAATCTTCGATATAAAATATATAAGCAACTTTCTAAAGAAAATGTCATTTCTAAGCGAAGAGTTCCATTTATATTTACTGAAATTCATCTTAAAGATAACAAGGCATGGAAAGAAGTACATCAACAACTAATTACAAATATTAAAGAAGGTCATCTTGATATATATACAACCATACTTCTATTGTGTATAAATTATACAGGAAGAATGACTGCTATTACAGAATTTTGCAATAGAAATGAAACGATGCTTGTTGAAAAAGCACTTAAATGTCAAATTCAAAAAATTAAAGAAAATCAACACGAAATGAAAGCAGATCCACTCCTTTTTGAATTATTTAAAATACTCTGCAACAGGCATTAGATTCATTAAATAATAATATTTGATTTATAATTAAGACTATTAAAAATGACACTGATATATAAATATAATTGGTTGGTTTCCTTCACGTTAATAAGTTTGTTTACAACCACTGATTATTATAATAAATCTCTAATAGGTATATTTAATAGTATTTTTTATATCTCTAGATTTTGAATTATATTATTAAGCTAATTTCAATTTGATAAAGTCGAGGTAGTGTAGTAGTTATCACATTTGTCTAACACGCAGAAGGGCCGGGGTGCGATTCCCCGCTTCGACATTTTTTAATCATCGAAATTTTACCCATGTCAGCATTTATTACTGTCGATGATTTTGAACTTGGAAAGCCTTTGGGAATAGGGAAGTATGGGCAAGTCTGGCTGGCTAAACATAAAGAAAAGGGATTTGTATGTGCTATAAAAATGTTAGATATTAGCTCATTTAAATCTACGGTTGAAGTTAAAAATCTTAGGAGGGAAATTGAAGTACACTTAAACATGCACCATAACAATATTTTAAATATGTATGGATATTTTTATGACAGCAGAAGAATATATTGCGTACTAGAATATGCACCGATGGGGGACTTATGGAAGCATTTGCATGATAAGGGACAGCTCTCTGAACGAGATGCTTCTGTGCTTATTCTGCAATTAGGAAATGCAATTAAGTATTTGCATGAGCATAATATTATTCATAGGGACATAAAACCCGAAAATATTTTATTAGGTGTTAATAACACTTTGAAGCTATGTGATTTTGGATGGTGTGTATTCAATTCAGACAAGAGGAGACGTACATTTTGTGGAACTGCTGAATATTTACCACCAGAAATTTGTGGAGATAAAATCTATGATAAATCTGCTGATATTTGGTGCATAGGAATTCTTGCTTTTGAACTATGTACAGGATCACCGCCATTCAAATCAGAACAAACGCTTCGTGCTCTTAAACAGAAAATCCTAACCCAAGAAATAGATTTTCCACAATATCTTAGTGAAGATGCGATTGATTTTGTGTCAAGATGCTGTTCCAAAGATCCTATGACACGCCTCACGCTTGATGAACTACTTAGACATCCATTTCTAAGTCAAATATAAATCAATTTATCTTAGTTATGTTTTGCTTTTATTAATATTCCTGCTTTAAATTGAATCTTTTTTTATTAAATCAATTTTAAAAATTATAAATACTTTTATTATATTAAATCAATTTTAAAAATTATAAATACTTTTATTATATTAAAAATGGGAAGCAGTAATATCATTAATTAAATTTGGTTTAGATGTATTAATACGAGTTACTACTTGTTCAAGCTTCCCGATTTTAAGATGTTGTATGACAAAGATATGACACTAATATCATAAAAGTATCTAACAATGCAATACGAATATTGATCAAGTTGTTTGTATAAAATATATTAAGTTACTTTCAGATACACTTTAAAATATATTTATAAAAAAGCATATTATAACATACCTGATATTCCAATAATAATATACAGATATAACACTGTAAAATTAATGAAGAACGCTTCATATACTCTTGAAAGAAATGCTGGAATAGTTGCTAAAGAGTCCGCACCAATAATAACTGCTTTGTATTCACCCAAAAAAATAATTAAGGAATACAAAGCCATAAAAATTCCAATGACATATATTGCATTTCTAATTCTATATATAAATTTTGAAAGAGGTAATCGTATAACAGACTGCCTATAAGTTAGGTAGCTTTCAAAAATAAAAAACTCTGCTAAAAATAGAGTAGTATGTATCATATATCCCGACATGATGTCATAGCCGATTGCATAACTGTTATATGTATCAGTTCCACCTGATATTCTAATGAAATAATAGAATGCTTCGGAAAGGCCTAATTTTGTGATTATAATAAACAAAATCTTCAATAGCTTAATAAGATACGATGTAATAAGAAGAGAAGATACGACTGAATATGCAGCTTTGATATTTCTACTTTGCGTATTAAAATGTTTTCGATATGTATAGAAAACAAAAGATATGAGTAAAACAGGAATGATATACAGAAAAAGAACAAGAAGCAAACAGGTTAGGCCAAATGAAATGTTGAATCCAAGCCACTTTGATAGTACATGGTTTAAAGAAGGGAGCGATCTGATTTCAGTGGATATACATGAATAGAGAATGATAGAGGCTCCAAGCAAAATTGTATTGATAGGGCCATAAATCATTTTAGGGATATAAAAATATAATTTAATGAATATTTAGTTAAAGTTTGATAAAAATACATTTTTATAAATATCTGCTGAACTAATTAATGAATATATATTTTATATTATCGGATTTGATTATATCAATAAATTTAAGGTAAAAATTGTTTCATTGCATACAAATCATAATTCATTATCAATATGCAAATTGATATATTGTTTCATATTTCAATACATATTGCGCATTTTCTTCATTTACGCAATTAATATCAGTAAGTTCAACTAAAATCTTTGTAGAGCACTGATATATTAACTTCAGGATGATTTATTTTGACTGTCTTTCGTTTATTTTTTAAACCGGAAATAATAGTAATAGAGCTCTTTGGAATTTTTAGAGTTTTGCTTATAAATGTAACGAGTTCTGTGTTTGCTTTATTTTTGTCTGCGACTGCTGCTATGTCGATGTATAAAGTACCATCTTCAATCGCCTTAATTTTTGTATGTGAAGTATTTGGAGATACACAAAAATTTAATTGAATATTTTCACACATTTATTTATGGGTTAAATGGTTTTCTAAATCATTATACTGGCATTTCCAAATTTAGCTGTGTGATGACAAATTTTGGATCAAGTATTCTTCGGGGGGTTATACATACGTTCCGTTCCATATGATGAAATAAATGTAATATTGCTAAAGAGAACCTTATAGATAAAACTTTGAATATTCCAATCTTGAAACAATATGATGTTTTGTTAAAAGTGATGCCTTGGGATGAACATAAATATTTAAACCTTTGAAATAAAAAGCACTTGTTATTGTCCTCCCGTATACTTAAGTAGTAGGTTTTCTATCAGAACCTATTTTTTTAGTGAGACTTTTTATTTTTTCAAATTATTTTATTTAAGATGCTCTGTGCTTCTTGGAACATTAATATTTTTGTACTTTTATTAATTTAAAGAATTTTTTCTTTTAAGCCAATCTTCTCCAGCGGAGTAGGTTTAAACATATGGGTGCATTCATTTATACTTTTTAATATATATAAAACATCATTTTCAAATATATATTTAAAGGCGTCCACTGTTTTCCTCCCAATGTTTTACTAACTAATGACTTTGTATTCCTGGTACAATGGAAGCATACTAGAGAATATATTGAGAGATGTTGGTTTAAATCCCACGAAGTACATATGTACAAATATTGTGAATAATGGTGTCTATTAGAAAGGAACCTACATATTAATGTTCAAGTGATGTATAGAAAATATTATCAAATGCATTTTTCTCCACAAACAATTAAAGCTTTTGAAATCCAAAGAAAGTATAATCGGGATGAAGCCCAATATTGTTGGTGGAGTTGGGATAGTTTTTTGTTATATACTTTCTCTTTCCTAGTTTTATGTTTAGCTATTAATATATTAGTAATTATTATTATTAACGACTTTAATTAGAATTCTAACTTTTTATATTAATTAAAATTCAAAAGATATGTGTGTAGAAGCATAACAAATAAATGTACAAAAATATTTGATCTAATATAAATTTTTTAGAAAATATTAAGTGACCAAGTTTTTCCCAACACTGTAAATATGAGCATAACAACTTAAGGCATGAATTATTATAGTTAATATTTTGAATTTAGTTAATATTAAAATTAATAATAATTTATTTTATAGTTTTCAGTATAAATGGATTTATAGATAAATATAACAAGCGTCAAACATATGATGCGGGTGTGATACAAAATAAATACCTGTTCAATATTGCATAGTTGGCATATTATAAAACATTATATTTATTAAGTACCCGGGCAATATTCCTAATATAGAAATGGATACTATATATGATAATTCTTAAAAACATGTTAATATAAATAAAACGTTGAAATTTAAAGGAAAACGAATATTAATTGTAAGATTCACTCTTGTCCATAATTTTAATTATAGAATTCTTAAATCTTTAAATCTAAGATAAATTAATTTTCTTTAATGAAAATATCTGAATTTTAATCTTTTGATTAAATATTAATTTTGGCTTATAAGTAGTACTAAATAGGAAATTGGTGGCTATATTTTATGTTAAGTTTCAGAATTGTAAATAAAATCGATATCGTTTATTAAACATTATTGTAATTGGTGTTTTATGATAAATTGTATTGTTAATGGTTTTATTATCAAATATACTTTTTGGATATATCCAAGTGCAAATTTTTAATGCAGGGTGATGTCATCAGAACAGCTATCTGTGTCTTTTAAATCATATGCTTAAAATTGCGTTACAGCAATTTTATTGAAATATTCATATTTAATCACAAAAATTCATTATCGAACAAATTAAATTTTTTTATAATTTTTTAATCCTAAATGATATTTATATATTTGATTGGTAAAATCATACTTGCAGTGCCTATATTTTCTCGCAATCAAATTGTTACTAACAATTTACAGCAAACGCCAGACATCAATGAACAATCTTCAGACATGCAGCTTGGCATATCTGAATATGAAAATCTGAATGTTTTGCATTCAATAACCAATTCTAATAATGCTAAACTTCAATATGCTTTTATGAAAATGGAATTAAATATGGATGACATTTTAAAAACAGATGTTTATATAGTAAAAGATGGTTTTGAAGTAAAAGTTGAAAATGATGAAATTTACGATTGGTTTGGACAACTTCTCAATTTTTCTGCAGAATTTAAACCTAACGAACCTTCCATATCCACGTTGATGATTCCCTTAATTGAATATAATGATGGTCTCTCTGCACCCTTTAAATACAAAAAATCCCGTTCAAATAATGAAGTTATTTATTGTATTTCTATTTTTGCGCTTACAGATCACCAATTGTTGTTGGCAAACAGTGATCCAAAAACTTTAAAGCAATATACTTTAAGTGAAATTGAATTCAGAATATCATCGTCAGAAATAAGTATAATTATTAAGCCTGATCATAATATAATTGATAAAGATGAAAATTGTTCTGTAATGACACCCAGTCAACGGGAAACTATAAATAAGATATTTAGTCAGGTTGAATCCAATCAAATAAAATTTGATTTCAAAGAATATGCCGATGTAAGTGTATTATGTAATTTTGATATGGATGATCCTTCATTTAAAAGTTTGTCTTTAAAAAAATTCAAAACCCCAGTAAACGTCCATAATTAGCTTTATTCGATAATTTATAAAATATTTTTATAATAAATTGATTTTATAAATTATCAAATACATTCAAATAGTTTAATATAATGGCTATGTTACATTCATATTAATGGTTATAATGAAATGTTTTAGTTAGACAATAAAATGTGAAATTATCAAATTAAAATGTTTTGTATCTTACGCAATGTCTAATAAAATGACAATATATATATTCTATTTTTTTATAAAACTTGTTAGAATTCCACAATTTAATTATGTAAATGTATTTAATATATTTTGTAGCAAGTTTCAATATAAAATCATTGTATACAAATGGATATTGAAGTCTTCTGGGGAAAACTCTTAACTTCTTTGGCATGGCATGACATATTCATAATGTATAAAATTTACCAAAAATATTTCAATACGTCAATATTAGTAGGCACTGTAGATATTAATGTTAAGTGTGTCCATAATTACATTTGTTGTAAATGTATGTTCTGTCTACCTCACGATATAATAATTTTAAAAATACATCGCGTCATTTTTATAAATAAATACTCAAAATTTTATTTATATCATGCTTTTTAATAATGTTTTATAATGTCGTATCTGTAAAAAGAATTATGTCTCATAATAAGATCTATCAAGATAACCCGAATGATTTAGAAAATCCATCTACAAATGAATCATCTGAACAATTAAATAAGGACATTCACGATTCTAAAAATATAAATACTCCGAATTCTTTATATGTAGAATCAAATATACAAAGTTCTGCGAATTCACAGAATCCAGTTGACGAATTCGATTATTTTGGAAATATGGCGAATAACCTTTTAATTTAAATTGAATTACATAAAATTAATTCTAGAAACCTGCAAGCCAGTATGTTTATTATAGTCGTCATTTATTGGATGTATAAACTTCCATTTTCAACTCTATTAGTACTAAAATATAGTAATAGTACTTCCTTACATTGGATATTTATTGAATTATAATAATATTTATTATAATAACTATTTAAATACAAAATGCCAAATATATTAATTATACTTTGATTTAATAATATTCTATCAATATATTTATATTGATAGAAATAAACTTTCACTTTAATAAGTAATCAAGTTAGTATCGTAAGCTTATTAAAAACTTTAGTAAACATAATTACATTAAAATAACAAATTTTATATTAAACCGAAATTAATTGATACAGTTTAAATATTACACAATAAAAAAATATTATAAATTATATAAAACATATCAATTTTACTGAATATCGGTATTTAATTTAAAAAAATATAGAAGAGATAAATTTACTGAACTAATTCAGAAATGACTTTTTCTAAATCACCCGCATATTTGCAAAGAAGTTTAAGATTCTTCTCTCTGTTATCAAAACCCATATCTTCTAATTGTTGTAACTGATTGGCAAAAAGAATTTCTGCATTTTGTCCTTTAGGAACACCATCAGATATCACAGCTGGATAAAATCCATGACTACAAGGCCCATTTTGTGGTGCTGTATCATGATATGGAGCATATTGTGGCATCATATTGTATGGCTGATTTATTCCGTACGGACTTCCCATGTTCTGTCCCATCATGTTTGGACTCGTCGCAGGATACATTCCACCCATTGCTTGCTGAAGAAGTTGTGGGTTTTGTTTAAAGATTTCCATTTGCTTTTTAAATTCTTCTTTTTGTTCAGGTGTTGCATTTGGAATTGTCATGTTTATTACTGAATCCATTACAGAAGGATCATTTAATAAATTTCGGATTGCTTCTGGATTAGAAAGCATAGGATTCCCCATCCCTGGCATTCCGGTAAAAGGCATATTTTGTTGAGGCATTCCATATGGAGATGCATTTTGTTGGGGCATGCCATATTGAGGAATGTTCTGCTGAGGCGTGTCTTGCTGTGGTTCTGCCTTCTGGGAAACACTCTTCTGTGGAGCTTCTCTTGGCTTTGCAGGGGCCTTAAGAATTGCAAGTATAAGCGAACTATCAACAATTTCCTCTTCTTCAAAAGATTTTCCTTCGGTCAACTTTTTTGAAGAATGATAAAGAATTGGGGTTCCTGTGAATTCAGGTACCTTTTTCTTTACCAAATCTATTAATGCGTTGACATTTTGGCTTTCAAGAGTATCTATCTTAAATTCTTCTGTGGTCTGCTTTCCACTGTGTGTGATAATAAGTTTCATATGGGCAAAATATTATTGTAAATAGAAAATTAAACAAATACTAAAAGATTGATCATATCCATATAACAATAACATTCCAACATATTTCTATGCTATTGCGTCACATATAAACGCATTAATATTACAGTATAATACATTTTGCTTTGGCGATATAAAACATATGATTTAGTATTAACAAGTAAATTTATAAATAAATCTTACGCCAATTATTGATCTATATATTCTTCATTTGTTAATATAATAAATTTTTCAATAAAATAGAATTTAATGCGTTGTTTTCGATTCTTATATAAACCATTCATATATTTAAAATATTTATATTACAAACCGGCTTTAATACATTTCCTTTTTAATATTTATTTATGTGCCCCCATCTCCATTCAAGAGATAAGTATATTCATTTAGATTTATAGTAAAATCATAGTCTACTCTATTCATAATTTCTGCTTCTGTATAATTAAAAGAAGATAGGTGTATGCTGAAATGTCTAGAATAAAATTCATTCCGCATATGGGAGTCGTTTAATATTTTATTAGCAAGCACACAGCAGACGGAAAGAATCTTAAATATGTCTGAGAAACTGGTATATTTATATCTAAGTGTATTACAATATTTTTTAAAAAATAGGTATCCCATGGCTATGATTTCCCTTGGAAAAACCTCGAGTCTGTTCATTTTAATCACCTCGTGATTAAATAGACACGCCTTCCGTGAAAAAAATTTGCCGAGAAGTGAACGGAATATATGTAGAATGAAATTATGGCAAGATCTAACCGACTGATAGAGAATTGTGTAAGGGGCAGGCGCAATAAGCGTGTTCTGAAATGTGCACCGTGGTTTAATAGATGTTTGTACACACTTGCATATCCACGTGCATTTTGTGCAGTTGGTCCAAGTGTTTTGGGCACTGTCAACACTTTGTTCCATGGCGGGGTAAATTTTATTCTAAATTATTTAAATCAAAGAGATAATTAATATTTCAATTTGCAATAGTTGTTTGTTTGGATGAATTCTTTGCTTTGACTAGCAAATAACCCAATTTGGCTTAATGACTCATATAAGATTGTGTTGAAGTTATATTAAAAATATGGGTTAAAATGGAAAATAAATTGTGGAACTCCCAATGACGACGTATACTTGACAACTTTGATTTATTCGGATATGTCTGGAATTTACTTAAATAAGAAACGAAAAGATTTTAAAAAGATTTTCAATGAACATTATGATGTAATTTATTAGTTGAGATAGTCATAAAATACGATTGTTTACTGTAAATACTTTACAACTTATTATGGTTACAATGATGCTGTCCAACTATTATGGTGTTTTCAAAATTAGATTAAATTTTTTAAATTTTTTAAAACTAATAATAATTTAATTTGTTGAGATTGTATTTATTGTGTTCAAACATATAAGTTTGCGGAACTCAATCATTAATGCTTAAATTGAAGATTAATCACAATGTAATTCCAACACAATTAATAATATTTGGATATAATTGATTATAATAAACATTTTTTGGAATTGAGCATTTTATATTAAAACTATTATTACCAATATACTAAACTACTCAAAAATCATTTTATCAGTGGATTGATCATAGGCAGCTCGTTATAATTTAAATCCCGCAATTCACTATTGATTATTATGTACTCATCATTTATTGAATGCTCTGGTAGTGTCATGGAGAAGGTCTCAATTGATTAAGCTTTTATACTATGTCAAATAAGCTTTAGGCCAATTTTGATATTCCACAATCAAAATATTAAAATGCTCTATAATTATATATTCTGCAAAGATATAAATATCAAAAAACTTATTATAATTGATAGACAAGATGCATCTGTCAATATAACAATACATACAAACATGTGTTACTGAATCAAATATACCACGGATAAATATAAATGATTTTTATGATATCAATTTTAATTTTACTAAAATATTTATATTTAATATTCAACATATTTTTAAAATGTGTATTAAGATGTTTGTGAACTAACTAGCTTATAAATTTTGCTGCACCGGCATCCAATAACGAATAACTTATCATAATGTTTGATTAAAAATAATTTAATAAATATTTATCTATTCTTATAAATTTTTTAAAATACGTTTCTAACTTAACTATGACCAACTAAAATTTTAATGCAATAAAAAAATCAAATATCTCATTACAAACAATTCTTATAGTGACAAAAATATCTATTCCTTTATACAAATCTATTTACCTATTTTTTAGAAGAAAATGTGTACTTAATTTTATTTTAAAAATTAAATCCCTGCATTAAAAGTTGGCTCATCATAAAAATACATAGAAAATTCAAAAGTAGAAATTTAAAAATTAATAAGTTTTATATTTTCGACAATATAAAATCGTTTGCTATCTTTTAAATAACAGTTCGAGTCCTTCCAGAGCAAGGCGTTCTGTTTCCCTAAGAGGGCCTAGATTTGGATATTTGGATGTATAAAGATCACAAATTCCATATTTCTCATTGAAAAGCACGGGTTTACTGGTTTCTGCAATCGTATTGACGTAGTCGTCATTTTTAAGTTCTGGGTGTTTTTCTAATGCTGTGGAGAGGCTTTTAAAAAATGGTGTATCACCGAGGGAATTGTTTGCAAGGATGGGTCTATAGTATGCAACAATGTGATAGTTCAAACTGTTATGGTAGAAGTTTATTGTTTTCTTGCACAGGGTAGTTTTATCGGCATCTATTTTTACAGGCACTTCTCTATTTCTAAATCCGGAGCGTTTCCTTTTAAGAATTGCTGTTTTTGAAAAGTATCGTGGAACCTCGACATATACAAGAAAATCATCTATAATTTTTGATGGAGACCATATTTTGCCGTCTGTCCACCGTTTAATTCCATTTTCAGACTCAATAAAACAAAAAATATCTCCACTGTCTATTTTGTCTTTTTCCTCTACAGATAATCTTGATAGTATAGGCTTAATATACCCTAAGCGCACCGCGTGTAGTATTAACAACGCATCTTCGTATGTAAATATATATCCATTAATTTTCTCCATATTGCGGCTATTTTAGGATAAATTTTATAAGAAATCAAAACATGTTGCGAAGTAAATACAAAACAACGTGTCATTCAGCACATACTTTATATTTTAAGTGTTGGTTTGTAAAACGAACAGTTTGTAGTATTACATAAAATTTATACATATTTTTTTGAGTTGCTGACAGTTTAAAAATATATTAAATTTTTAATATTCTATCGAAAGCAATGTCAAATCAGTCAACGTGTCATAAAGACATGTGATGTATTGTGCCATGAAATGATATTTTTGTGTTTTTAAAATTATACTTTTGTATATAAAACATTTTTTTAAAAATTTGGCAATTTCAATACAATTTGAATTATATAGTGCTAAAAATAATTTATACATATGAAATGTAAACAATGAAGCTCTTTAAATATCATTAGAAAGTTTTATAGGAGCTGATATAAATAATTAAATATTTTAAAAGCTACTTATCATTATAAATTGTATATTTATGAATTATTAATAATTAGTTAAAATATTGTTGCTGATTAAATGATCAATGTGTCATCCAACAAACAATACATGTTTGATTTATGGTCTGTATGGCTAAAAATTTACTCTCTTATAGCTTATTTAAGAAAACATTAGTTATTGTTACTTGATTGAAATTTTATTTTCAAAAATACATACATTTATTTATTTTAAAAAATGGTTGTGAATTAATATGTATTTCAATAATAAATGCTGTTAATTTGCCATATTTAGTATAAACACTTCTTTCTTAAAAAGAAATATATTTCCTAAAAACCGCAAGTATTTTTAAATATCAAACATTTGTATTAAAAACAATTTACCAATGAATAATAAACGTGTCAACATGTTTTGACTTTTTTATTATACACAACATGCATCTTTAAATATATTATTTTTAATAAAACATAATATTTTTCTGAAATTTAATTAAATGAGAACAGGCTTTACAATCAATAATTAAAAATCTAACTCTGTAAATTTTATTATATATTTTTAGAGGCATTCCCCAACCCAAATAGTTCACATATTCTTCTCCAAATACTTTTTGGTTCCTTATAAATAGAAGAATCCTCTATAACACCAAAATGCTTTCGTATAACACCAATCATTTCTCCATTTATAAGAGTTTGATTTAGAGCAACCAATTCCTCAAGCTCATGAATGTTGTCGCACCAGATCCCCATGTAATTTTTACCTTCTTCGATTCGGGTAGCTTTACAAAGAGAATTGACTTTAAAAAATACGTTTTTTCTATTTGCTGTGGTATATCCAAATAAGACCACGTGCTTTGTCTCACGCCTTTGCTCTACAACTACCGGTCCTTCGTATAAAGTATTCTGTGGAATATCTTCATATATCCTGGTGGTTTCATTAGCAGACTCTCTATCAAACAATGTTGGTATATACTCAGTGTTGTTTTTGTCCATTTGAGGGAAATAAAATTCTTAAGAAATTTTATTAACTAGCTAAATTTAAAATCCTTGCTCGTATGCAAATTATTTATAATTTATTTTATTGGGTTATAAATAAAGTTTGTTAATCATGAGTGTTTCTTATTATCATTCGCATTTAAGATATAAAATACATCCCCACGGCTCAACAAATTACTGTTAAAAACTTTTTAATAATTTGCGTATAGAATATGGTAGTTAACATCCGTCTATTACGAATGTATTTAACGCGTAAGATATTGTTTATTAGATTCAATAAATATATATTTCATTGTTTAAATTCGATTAATATATCAAAATAGCATTTAAATTACACTTTCAATAAATTTATAATACGAGCATAATGACAATTTAATTGTGTTATCAACCAATTTATTGGTTATTGTGCATTTTAGTTTGCCCAGTCTCGCAATCTTATATGCCAATCGTTACATCGCTTGAAAGATGCATTTTGTCTTTTGGAATGTTCAGCACCAACAAATTACATCGGGCATCATTTAATTTATTTAAAACACCAAAATTATATTGATAGTTTAGAATTCAATATATTTATACCCTTCTGATACTTACAAAATAGTTCTAATAGATACGCCTATGTCATCATTTGAAAATAATAAGTAGCGAATTTAATTAAAATACGTTAAGATCCCAAAACACCTGTTAAATATACCAAAACATCGTTGTCTGCAAATCTGAATGCTTCTACAAACAAATACTTTCTTTTTCCTACGAGAGATTCTTTCATTTTTTTAAGATCTGTAGCTTCTATAAAGTTTTCTGTTAGGAAATTGTCTGTCAAAAATATTTTCATGCCTTCATCTAAAATAACCTCGTAGAAGACCTGTTCCATAGAAGATGCGTCTTCCATATAGCACGCAGTGATATTACTTTCACGTATATCTATGATTGTTGCTTCGAAGCAAAGCTTTCGCGTCTCATTAGCAATAAGATCAATATCTTTAAGCACATCAACAGTCATTAAAACAGGTACCATAACTATATGCAGCATCATATCTGAACCTGCTATTAATTCTTTTGTTACGGGAGACAGTAACGTATCGAGACAATTGAACCTATCAGGAATAAATCCTATCGCCCCAAAGATGCTTTTCCCAAGCATTTTACTTTTCTTTACTATTTTATCCTGCATAGGATCATATTTTTGATTGGTATCTATGCATTCTCCTAAAATTTCTAATTGCGTAAAAACAGTATTTGTATAAAATACAAATTGTTCTCTAAAAACTTTTCTCATTTCAGTAAGTCGAATTCGTTTATCCCTGATAGAATAAAATGCATCATCGGAATTATAAAATAATAAAACATGCGTTCCATCGATTCTACACAATACATATTCGAATATAGCACCATCTCCAGTTTGTCGTGTTCTCGAAATTAGACTGAGATATTCAACATTCCCTTCTATGCAATTAAAATAATATTCAACAGGTACATTCACATGCATGTCGGTTAATGAGACTGATTTTCCTACTATTTCCATCCCTGAAAAATATATTGCCTCTGACATGTTGTTGCAAAAGAGCTTTTCGGGACCTGCCCTTTTCCTAGTATGTCTATATTCCTCTACGACAATTACATCACCCACTTTGAGTGATGAATATTTTTCTAGTGATTCGCTCCAAAAAACGATTTTTACACGAATGTTATTTGAAGATGCAATTACGAAGAAGAAAGGATTATATGCGCCATGGTAAAGACACAGTCGAGTTTTCTGTGTAATTCTCGCAATGAATGTTGGGGAAGGTGTTGCAGTTAAATCAGAAACCTCTTTTTCATTAACCAAATATTTTCCTGTAGGCATTCCATTATGTAAAACACTTTCAACAGTTTTAATCTGAATATCCTGCTTAGTTGAATATGGAAGCACGTCATTGAGTGCTCGTGTATATTGTCTACTTAGAAGAAAGCTGAGTGAATTTATCGACTCTGCATCTAACAAGGCATTTTTTTCGTTCATTGATGTCTCTTTGTCAATACTTACAGTTTTATCTGTATTGTACTCTGTTTTTGTTTCATCGGAAATACTTGAATTTTTCGTATCTGAATTGCTGCTTTCGGTTATAATTTTAGTGTTTTTGTTTACTTCAGTATTTCCAAATTCTATTTTTTCCATAACAACCTCACTGTCTCCGGTCTTTGTAAGTCGAATTCTATCTCCTTTATAAAAAGCCCCTCTTGAAATGTATGGTACCATAGACTCATGTACGGGAAATACCTCGTATTTATCTGAAAGAACGCATATAGAGTATGCATTCCATGGCCTGTACTTACTGTATATGTGCACCAATTCATAGATCTTTGATTCGTTCATTTATGGGTATAAATGTTGCTTAATATTGCTGATTTGTTTGAATTGCATTTTAAAAGCATTTTATATCATTTATTTTTTAAAACACAATTTTTCTATAAATTATCATTTTAATATGTATATCTGGGGCAATGCAAGATAGTGTGCTAACTATCCTGACTATCGTTTTATGCAAAAATTAATAAATTTTTTAATTAGTTGTATCAAATTTTTAAATAACAAGATTTTTGAAATTAACCAAAATACAATTTATACAGCATGTGCTGCTGTATAAATTGTACAAAGCTAAAGAGTATAGATATAGTTGTTGATAACCCACTTCTATATAATTTAAAGTTTGCCAAAAATAGGAAATTCATAATAGAGACTTGATTAAACATATTTTGTTTATTACGAGATTTTACACAATAAAATAATCAATAATATTTATTTTACTGCACTATAAATAGAAATATATTTATTATTTTATGCATTCATATTATTTTTATTAAAATGTATCATGCTGTTAGAAATGTAATTTATAAAATCATTGTCTAACATCATCCTGGGTATTAAATATTTATTGCGTCATTAAAATTATTTTAACACATGCAATTATAAAAATCTAAAATTATAACGGAATAAAAGATAAATATACCAAAACAATTTTAAACCAAAGCAAATAAATCTGCTATAAGTATCATATGTTACTATCCAAAAGGGCATTTTAATATAATTATTGTATCATAAATGGTGGAATCCCATTGTTTCACTTTAAGAGGAATATGCATGTTTGCTCTATTTAAATACGATGTGTCAAGCTTGATAAGATTTTAGCCATAAAATACTTTTGATTAAAGCTATTAGCTACATATTTAACCCTTGTTATGATTTCTGAAAAAACATTGGAAAAATATTATAACTCAATAAGAGCACATGAACAGGCACTGGAAGAATACAAAACGGAGCAGCAGGTTATGAAGCAAACAGAAAAGTCCTTTGAAAAGAGCGAACAAGACCTGAAAGCACTGCAAACGGTAGGTCAAAATATAGGAGAGGTTCTAAAAGAAATCAATCCTGAAAAATATATCATAAAGACAAGCCACGGACCTAGATATGTGGTAGGTTGTGCAAAGCATATTGACAGATCTAAGATCAGTATGGGTACGCGTGTAGCATTAGACGTAGTTACACTTACTATTACCAAGATTCTTCCCAGAGAAATTGATCCTACAATCTATAGCATGGCAGAGGAAGTTACTCAGGGATTGGATTTTGGATCTGTAGGAGGATTGGATGAACAAATCAGAGAGCTTAGAGAAGTAATTGAACTTCCTTTAAAAAATAAAGAAATCTTTAAAAGAGTTGGTATTAAGCCACCAAAGGGAATTTTGCTATATGGACCTCCTGGAACAGGAAAGACTTTATTAGCCAAAATTGTTGCATCGACCATGGATGTGACATTCTTAAGAGTTGTTGCATCAAGTCTCATAGAAAAATATATTGGAGAGAGTTCTCGTATGATTAGGGAAATGTTTGCTTATGCACGTTCCAAAGCACCATGTATAATATTTATGGACGAAATAGACGCAATTGGAGGAAAACGTAGTAACGAAAGTTCTTCAAGTGACAGAGAGGTTCAGCGTACTCTTATGGAGTTGCTGAATCAACTTGATGGATTTAAAGATTTAGATGACGTAAAAATCATAATGGCAACCAATCGTCCAGATATTCTGGATCCAGCATTGTTAAGACCTGGTCGTTTAGATAGGAAGATAGAAATAGGCCTCCCAAGTGAAGCTGGAAGAAAGGAAATCTTTGGTATCCATTCTAAACAAATAGAAGGAACGGAGTCCATTGATTTTGATTCACTGGTAAAAATGTCGGTGGACTTTAACGGTGCAGATATAAGAAATGTGTGTACTGAAGCAGGAATGATTGCCTTGAGAGCCGAGAGAGATTTTGTAACTCAAGAAGATTTTGTAAAGGCTGTTAGAAAAATGAGTGAAGCCAAGAAATTGGAATCTAAATTAGATTATAAGGGAACTTAATTAAATTTCTTTGAAAAATGAAGTAACTAATATAAATGTTTCAATTCAAGTAAACTTGTCGATGCAAAATATTTTTAGCGACAGAATTTTTGTCTTTACAAGATTTAATTTTTAAAACATCCTTTTACTGTCATCGTTATTCTTCATATATTTGAATTGAGATTTGGTATATTTCAATAATAGACAAAATTTAATCAATATTTCTAGTTGAAAACTCAAGATGGATTGTTTTATTGCCACCTGTTTGATATTTAATAAAATAATATTTTTACTGAAATCTGGCATTAATTATTAATTTCAAAAAATATAATTTTATTTATTAAATGTAATAAAATGATACTGGATTGGGTGTATTACATGCAGGCACGGAAGTGCATGGTTGTGGCACAAAATATTGAGGTGGTTGTATTGGGCATGGCCGAGGAACATTTGTAATCGATTTTGAAAGACAATCTGAGATGTTAACAAGATCGTCGAGTTTTTTTAGAGAAGTTCCTGTACATTTATTACAAGGTGGGGGGGATGTAGTAGATAAAGATGCCCACGCTTGTTTGAATAATTGGTTAAATTCAGAAGGGCTGATGCCATCCGATCCGCATGATGTTGTTGGCTTATTTGATGAACATTCATTCTTCTGTGCAGCGCACGTTGTTCCAGAAGAGAAGAACGAAGTAGCCTTCTCATTGCAATGATGGCAAGTGGATGGCTTATTATTACATGAGCAGGCGGATGATTTATTATTTGAGCATTTTGATGCGCATCCATTTGATGATTCTGATGCACATCCATTTGATGATTTTGACGCGCATCCATTTGATGATGGTTTTGCAGATGCACAAGAAGATGCACAAGACGAGCATTCAGGCGGATCAATTGTTTCTGGATCAAAGACAATTGGTTTGTCCTTTTCAGATACATCTTCTTTAGTTTTACTTTTTTTTGACAATCCTAAAAATAAGCTTTTTGGTGATAAATATTCAAAGAAGCTTAATAAAGGCGACCAAAAGAGTGATTTTAAAGACGATTTTCTGGCTACCAGTGCTTTGCGTTTTTCATTTACAAGCGTATTTATAGGCTCAAATAGTTTTATTAGATTTTTAGAGACGTTCCGTCTATTTGGTACAGATGCATCTGTTGTTACGGATGTGCACAATTCTCCCATTTTTTGCAGTCTGTTTTCGTATATATCAAGATATTTTTCAAATTCACTCCTATAAACAACATACTCAGAATAAATGCCAAATGTTCGAACTTTTCCATCATAGTTAATTTTAATAATTTCCTTTCCATTTTGTAATCGCCATATTTCAATAAATATTGCCGATGCATACGAAGGTATATCAAATGCATCTACATTAAGTCCATTTAATATTTTCATTAATGTACTGTCATGTGCAGCTACTATAGTCAACTGATCAGGTGATGCAAGAAGTCTTCTAATGAAACTTGCAAGATGGGAAAATGAGGCTCCAAGCAGTGCAAAATTGTTTCTGCTGTCTGCCATTCCTTCTCGGTGTGTTTGGTTTTCTTTGCTAAGTATATTAATCAAATTTAGAATGTTACATTCTTCGTTTTTGCATAGATATTTTACATCATTACATACACTTGTCATTATATTATCATATTGGAAGTAGTTCGTAGGCTGTGTTAATATAGATTTTTTTATAGTATTATTAAATTCGGCAAGTGCCTGTTGTAAAGCTGTACATTTTAAATTTGCTACTAATTCTGGCTGTTGCTCTATAGTTGCGCGTACCTTGGATCCTATTCCTTTCAGAATCCCTTTTAAAGAAGTCAGTGTTCTATTCACGCCTGTGTGGATTCCTCTTATTGGAACTGAAACTTGTAGCTGGGAATAATAGTTGGTACCTATGAACTTTCCCAATTCAATTGCCTGGTCGAATCCCTTTGTAGTAAGTAAACCATCAGTACACTTCTGGACTTTACATTCTGTGTCATTGCACATCATACAGTTTCGTTTAGCCCACTCGGATTCATTTACATTTATTTTTAGAGGTGCACGATCTGCATGCCGTGCAAAAGCAATAACCCGTTCGAGTGTAGCATCTTTATGCCCTTGAAAGCTATGGCGAGGAGTGCAGTATTCTTTAAATCGATCCAGGTCGTCAATATTATATAGCATTTGTTCCATGGTAGCACATACATTTAAAATCCTTAAAAATACACCTAACATATTAGAATTGTAATATTTGAATAAATATATTGAGTTTCACATCGTTTATGAAACATACGTAGTGTATTATGTTTATTTTATTCTGTTAATTATATCCGTTTAGGTGGGTTGTATCTAATAATAGATCACCAATTAAAACATATCTATTCTATTAGTCAGTTTGAAACAAGCTAGATAGAACAAAATCATTAAAGGAGCATATGCTAGGATTCTGGACAAATAGGAAGAGTGTTTCCATACAAGATATAAATAAATTAGCAATATCAGATATAGATCAAACGACCTTTCCTAAAAATAAGCGAATCGACTTTGATGATGAAATGGTTGGATTCCAAGATGGCAATACTTTGAAAGCCACAGAGGAAGGTCGTGTACAGAAGATGAAACGATATTTTGATAATAGAGAATATTTAAGTGTCCCGAGTAAAATTGCATGCGAATTAAATGAATCAAATTTGTATTCAACTTCACATTTAATTTTTGAAGATAACGAGGATTTACAGAAATTAAACAATATTTCGGGCATTCAGCTTGATAAAAACAATTCTATTGAAAATAGTCCACCTGAAGATTTTATAATTAAGTGCCCAATTGTATTGGATTCTTCATCGATTGATTCTGAATGCGACTCGATCGGAGATGACTATGAACATCAAAAGTCATATGAATTGACTAAAAACCAGGTTCGTCCCAAAAAAAAGCAAATTCGGAATTCCTTTAAACGTAAATTAAATCTTCTAAACCAGCAAATTGAAGGAATGGAAAAAAATCTTAAAAATCAAATAGAAGAGCTTCAGACGCAATTAGTAAAAGCAGAACAAAAAATGAAAACAGTATGCGACATTACAAGACACCATGAGATTCTTAGTAAGAATAGGCGTGGAATGAGTAAGTCTGATCATGAATCTCAGAAATTGGATCATGAAATCAACACGTTGATTCAAAGGGTATCTTCGTTAAGTTTCAAAGAATAAATGTTTCATAGAACTTGTCTTTATTGGTTTTATATTTAGTAAGTAGTTTAGGTTTCCTTTAGTCGATTATATAAATTTATTCATACGCTTTATAATTCTTCTTTTGTAATTAAAAATTGTTTTGTAAAGTTGTACAGCACATAGTTTATTGTAACAACATACAATTTCGATATGTTTGGGAGTTTATTATTCCAAAAAATATATTCGTTAGTTATGTTTATGTTATGCTCTTACATAAATTATCAAATAAGAAAACCATTTACTACATACAAACTATTGAAATACCTTCTCAAACCCAATTTTTGAACAAATCTGCTGAACAGTCTCTTTACTAATCAACAATCTGTAGTTCTCTGCTGTTTGTTTAACAATTCGCAATGCAACGAGCTCATTCAGTTCCAACTTAATATTTGTTTTATTATTCAACGAATTATCTACTGATTCGATCTCTTTGAATAATTTGCTAAATTTACTCTGTCGCACCATACAAAATACAATTATTGCTTGAACATATGTCAATGTGCTTGCTGTAAATTCCGATGGACATATAGCAGTTTGGTAAAAATTGGACAAACTTTTATTTTTATATTGATTTTGAAGATGCTTGTCTTCTATCAACTGATGTTTTTCTTCTTCTGCCAATTTAAAAATATATGGAATGAAACGGGAATCTCTTACGTTCGAGACAAGAAGCATTTGTTTACCCAGTTCAACCACATTGGAATCTCCAAACAAAAGATATAATTGATTACTAGATGAATATTCGGATGTGAAACTTTTTTTGTATTTTATTTTCTTCACAGTTAAATAGTTTTCAATAAATTCAACAGGTTCAAGTGTAAATATTTGAATTTGGAATTCTTTCTCGTTCGTAATAATTTTATGGAGAAGTTGTAAACCAGAAAACTCTTGATTTGGTACTGCTTCTACATGTTTTTTTGCAATATTTTTTGTTTTATTTGCTATTTTTCGCTTCTTTATAGTCCCACTATTGCACTCTTGCAATGTTTCATTCTCCTGGTCCTCTGGTCTATTTGAATTGTCTATAACGATGTTAAATTGTCCTTTGGTCTTGTTTTCATCTGCTTTGTTAGATGCAACTTTTTTTAAGTTTTGATTTTTTGGTTTAACTAATATAATTGATTTTCTTTTTCTCATAAGGATTATCATAACCAAAATTTTAAATGCAGAATTGGAATTTCACTGTCTCATTAATAATAAATTGCATGTCCAATGTATACCGAGTCTGGAATTATCTACAGGTAACATAAGTACGTACTCTTTCACTATAGATAGATAAAATGATTTAGCAATTAAAAGATATTAGCAGCATTAGAATCTTAAGTTTTAAAAACTTAATTATATGTAAACACTATTTTAATGCTTAACTCAAAATTATATATTTATATTATTGTGATTATAATATTTAATAGATTATTGTAAACATATTAATTACCACTAAATAAAGATATTAACATAAATAATCATTCATCTATTAAGTTGATCAAATTACATAAGTTTAATTGAACTACGGGTAGTCAATAATAATCTTGTTTGTCATGGATGTATATCTAAGTATTGTATTAAGGCAGATTTTAATGTAATTAACTAACATAACTATCGGGCCGTTTATTTAATATTAATTGAGTATCTACTTTATCATTATGATAGATCGTAAGCATGCCCACTTAAAAATATCTACAATCAATTCAATTTAGTACATAAGATTAATCAGCGGAGGCCAAAATATATAAATTAATGAGATATCTTAGCAAGATTATATAAAGTTATTGTTTTGTTGAGTTTCTTTGAATACGCCGTGCGTTCTTCCAACAGGATCGAATTTGCGAGTTTCTTTATATTAATATATGCGCTTTCTCACTCAAATTGTATTATTTCGTTTTAAAATAAAATATTTTAACCGTTAAATGGCAATTAAAATACCAGAAATCAAATTTGTAGATTCAAAAATTCTCTCAGATCTACGTTTTACGCATACCGATAAGATCCGTCTTGGAATCACACTCAAAGCACAGAATATCACAGATCCTCTTGAAGTCTTAGCCATCTATTTTGGAGATCCACGGGGAGAAGGACATGACCAGATCTTATCGCATTCCATGGTTGATCCTCTTGTAGATAATGATGATTACTATTTTGAGGTTGAAATGGATCCAATTGATCTTACAAAGATTCCTATATCAAGACTCTTTGAACTTACAACAATTCTTGTTGTGTTCAAGTATAAAGGAAAGCAGCTTTTAAGATTGGGATACATAGTTGATGTAACATATCCTGGAATATCGAATGAGCAGTTGAATGATGATGAGGAAATACCAGAAGAAGAGGACGAGGACGATGAAGATATTGAAATTATGGATGATGATGAACTTGAAGATGAAGAAGATGGACTTCCAAAGAATGCAGATTCAGAGAACGATGTGTCTGAAGAGTTGGTACAGGAAAATGATGATTCTGAAGAGTTGTCCCAAGAGGATGATGCAGCCGAAGAAGATGATAGTGAGAATGGAGAATTACGCGAATCTGTAAATTTTGCAGATCCAAAACGAATCAAAATGGCAATTGCGGAATCTCTTTGTGGAACAGAGACGGCACCGATTCCTCTAGAAACTCCAATTACAGCAAGTTGTGATGAATTCAGCTTTAAAGAGCATAATATGCTCAAAAGTAAAATTGAATTCTCAATTTCTAATGAACCAATTATACAATCATTTGAAGCATATTCCTCAGAAACCGAAGATAAATAAATAGATTTATTGACTCAACAATATATCATTTTAATGTAATACACTCATATTTTGCTGGCGATATAATGAAGATTGTAAATCAATTTGACTTGTGAATACTTCCACCCGTATGCATCTTCTACTCATTATATTCTATGTTTATAATATTGTAAGCTAATATAATAAATTGCAACTTAAATGTGTTTTACATATGAATAAATATATGGTTCATGATTAAAAAACAAGTAAATTTATTAATTAGTACACAAAACCATTATTAATAACATTTTCTGATCATATGCCTCGATAATCCACGCGAGTCATGATAAAGGAACCAAATAATATATAATACTATAATTGAAATACATAGCATTTCATTGTACGCACTATTTATAATAATAGTTTTGTAACCAACATATTTAAATATATAATTGAATATTTTTAATTATGTCAATATATTTCCATATTAAATTTTTATTTAAAGCTACTCGTACATTTGCTAATTTAATAAATAATTAGTATTGGATCTTGTATCTAAAATGCCATGTCTTAATTTATGTTTAATGATTTTGGTATTTCTTAAAGCTTTCCTATCATTTTCAAGAGGAATAAAATTCTTTTTCCCCTCTTCGTACTCATTTATAAGATGCATTTTATGAATTTTTGTATTTTTTTGCATAAGTTTATTTTTGGCAAATATTTTATTGCGTAAATTGTTTTTAGTTTTTTTATGTTTGATATTAATATTTGATGAACGGGATTGTGAGTTATTTACAGGTTTTGCAAAATGTACCACCTTCTTTATTTGATTGTGCGATGTAATATTTTTTGATAAGTTCTTTTTTGAAGAGTTTTGTGTAACTGGTTTTGCAATATGCGAATTCTTTATTTGATTGTGCGATGTAATATTTTTTGAAGAGTTTTGTGTAACTGGTTTTGCAACATGAATTCTTTTTTTAAATTGCTGAGAAGTATTGGTTTGTAGATTCTTCATATCAGAAACTGTCTGTTTAGAACCATTCATATTGGTGTTTTTTGCATCAGATTCCTTAACTGGCATATTTGAAGCATTCTTTTGTATGTTACTACTCAAATTTTCAGCTTCCTTATTATCATCCTTTTTAGTAAAGCCAAACAGACTTGATGATTTTTCTGCAAGTACTTCAAAAAACCCATTTTGTTTTTCGGTCGCAGAAGCTACTCCCAAAATAAATGCAGAGTGCAATATCATTAACATCTATAACTATTTATGGTTTAAAATTGAATATGAAACTGTTTCAATTTGATTTTAAAAATATCAATATTACTTTGTAGAAAAAGTTTTTTAAACAATAAATATGTTTATTAAACAACGCAATTTATTAAAAAGAGTTGCTATAATAAAAATGTACAAAATAAAATGGAATACTAAATATATTTAAAATATCAATGCTATATTTGATATAAATCATAAAATGTAACATTCAAAATTAATAGTAATATTACTGATAATAAGATTGTAACTTTACATAGAAAGATTTGTATCAGAAGCTGATTTTATAGTCATATCGTTTTTATACACAGAACCTTTGAGACTTAATCGATTAATAAACCCATGTAGATCATTTCCGTCGGATAATCTTGCGTATGGAATTTCATACCAAATTCCTGAAATAGACCATATTTCCCAGAGCTTAACCAAAAAGAAAATAGTATCAAGCATACGAAACCGAATTAAAAGAAGGAATGTCATGAAAGGAGTGTCTAAAAAGGAGATGGTTCTGGAATGTATGTCATTAACAATAAGCAGCGTATATATAACAATTCTAAATGGAATGTTATGAATAGCCCAGTACATATAGAACATAATTCTGATCCATTTGGAATTTGAGGGAGATGTTAAAGCTCGTATAATCAATTTCATTTGCGAAATATATGGAACAATATATTGAAGAGTCTTCCAAGTCCAAGCTGAAGGAATCAATCCAAATATAGTATTTTGGATGCTAAAAGAGAATGAACATAAAACATATGTTAAAATCAATAGGCTAAAAAGTATTTTGGTCAAAATGTGATGCACAGGACCATCTTTTCTATAATTAAGAAAATTATTATGAAAAAGTTTTTCTATAAAACTTTGATTTTCTTTTTTACAAATTTCACACACAGGAAAATATTTTAGAAAGTCTTTGTATGTCCTACATACAATCAATCCGTTTTTATCATTACGTATCGTGTGATTGCATTTATCACATAGAACCAGGTCCAACTGTTCAGAATTTGATATTGGAAGAGAAGACACCTTCTGCTTATTATTATCTAGTTTATAGTATATTTCACATTCTTCACAGAACAGGAAGTCGTTCAATAAGATAATATTTTTACTCCAGCATATCTGACAATGGCGTATCATTGTTGGGTTAAAAATAATTATAAATTTATGGATGTCAAAACTGGCGTTGGATATAATTTTATAGGGCAAAACATACAGTAGCCTATGTATATCATGTTAATAACGACTGTTTTATTTGTAATTTCTCTTAAAAAAGATATATTCATTAGTAACATTTAGTCTTTGCATAATTTAAGAAAAAATATTATTAAACTTAATAAACCATTTTTAAAAAAATTATTGAGACTTTTAATAGAAATGTCAAAAGTAACCAAAAAATATAGCATCATAAATAATAACAAAAGTTATATAACATAATTTTAGCAATTTATTAAAAGAAATCAAGTACTTCTTCAGACTCCTCTTCCTCTTTTACTTCCTCAGTCTTCTTTTCTGTGGTATTAGCTGAGTCTGTAGGTGCAGCAGCACATACAGTTTGAGTTGCCATCAACGAGGCTCCCTCGGAAAGGATTTCATCGTGCGACTTTGCTTGAATTTTAGAAAGGAACAATGCAAGGGCATCCTTCGAGAAGTCGGTCTTTACGCTTGCAAGAAGCTTCCCCATGTTTTCTGAAGTTGGTTCAAGATGGTTTTCTACACACAACAAATAAGCAGCTACGGTATCCATATGTGGGCAAATTTTTAAAAATTTTATAATCAGAAATTTATTTAAAAATTTTTATTATCGGAAGTTTATTTAAAAATTTTTATTATCGGAAGTTTATTTAAAAAATTTATAATAAATTCAAAATATGAAGGTGAAAGAAAAATATTTATTAACTTTATATTTACAAGGAAACATCATTGATTATTAAAAACTCTTTTTGGTAGTTATTCATCAATATTAAACATATTGTAGCTTTCTCAAAGATCAATATTATTTGAATGAGTACTCTCATCATGATAATTGCTCAATATCAGTTTGAGATGTTGTCGCTATTAGTGATATATATTATATAATAAAATTAAGTTTTAAAAAATATAAATAACTTAGTTGCAATATTATTTAATAAATGCATATTGTGAATTATTAAAAAGAGGTTTAGACGGGAGTCGAACCCGCAACCTTCCGGTTAACAGCCGAACGTACTACACCATAATACTGCTAAACCATGTTTATTATAACATATAACTATTTGATGCTTCAAAATGTATATAAAAATTTGCTTTTTTATTACCAATGAATAAACAGATTCAGCGGACACTTGATTTTTTAGCACCAGAACTCGAAAGCTACAAAGACAGGGGATTATTTAAGCCAAGAGAGATCCATAACATAATCGAAACACGAAAAAGATTTGAATTAAAGCTTCTTAGAAATAAGAAAAATTTAAATGATTTTTTAAATTACATAAAATCAGAAGAAAAGCTGAAAAAAATGCGAAGAAAGAGAATTCTTAAAGAAGCTTCTAATTCAGAATCAACTGATGTTTTGCTTGATAAAAATGTTCTTTCTATTTACAATAGAGCTATGGAATTATATGATGATATTGATCTGACTAAGAATTACGCTATTTTTTGTATTAAATCGGGTTTCGAATCTTCTTTTAAAGAAACTCTTGATAAAAAATGTCTTAAACACACAGATAATTCGGGCCTATGGATATTCACAGCCCATAAATATTTTGAGATTGATGATATTGATGCTTCAAGAGATACTTTTGCAAAAGCAATTTCGCTTTGCACGAAGTCACTTGATTTAATTTACATTGAATTCTTTAAAACCGAACTTCAATATGCATTTAAGCAAATCAAATTTAATTATGAAATGGAAATAGAAGAAACCGACTTTGGGGGAATTGAAAAGGGTGAAGTTGCTATTGCAGTATTTGATGAGTTCCTTAAAATAGCATCTAAATTAAACATTAAAGAGTGCCAGCTACTTGCCAAAGAACATCCACAAGTATACGAACATGTTTCTAAATATCTTGAATAAAATTTATTATAAAGCAATTTTATAAATAAATAAATTTCTTATTAAATAATCATTTATTAGAGTTTATTGTGTACCTAAAAAAGCACATGATATTATGAATACTTATTAAATTTTGCTTAAATGGCAATTTGTTTCTAATTCACATAGTAATATGACGAGTTACCAGAGAATATTCATTGCTGCGCTATTGTACACTGCAAAATATCATTTCGGGAATATAATGGATGTATTATAAATAATGATTGATTATACTTTCTCTGGAGGCATTGCTTGGATTAAATGCATTGTTCTATTTATATGACTTAATATTTATTTTTAATAATGCAATATATTAAAATCTGTCATAATTTCTACTTATATTAAATAATATTATTTTATAGAATTATATTTTTGATAAAAGACTCAATTATTTAATAAAAATGATCCTCGAGTTAAATGCTAATTCAACAATTTATTAAGCAAAAATATTTTGTCAAATTCAAAATAGACATATTATCTTTATCATTTTCTATAAAATATTTGCGGGATAATATAGATTTTAAACTCTTTGCTTGGCTATTTCGTAATTAGGCAAAATTCTCCCTTTAAATGTCTAGCTAAAATCTTAAAACAACAAATCATTGATATAACCAATCAATATCTTAATAAAAATTATATTCATTAATAATATATACTCAATCTAATTTTAATCCAAATATTTATGAGTTTCAAAAATTGAAATATGCGTTCATAAAGGACGTGGTTCTAGAAGATAAATTGAGTTGTTGTCTAATTTCTAGAAATATACTTGGTATAGAGTCATATTCTAACTTACAAATAGAAATAATAAAATCACTTAAGAAGAATATGCTATTTGAAATATATTTAATAAAGTTATAGAATCCAAAAAAATAGAACATATGTCATCCATATTTAGAGGAGGGATGGTATAAATAAGTTATATTTACATATCAAATCAAATAAACCACATTCCAACATAGAATATGACAATACGTGATAGAATCGGTATTCGGGAATATTTGATGAAAACATATTACAAAAATTATGATAAACTAAGTACAATCAGTCTGGACATAGAGAATTTAATTATAAACGATGCTTACTTAAACGAACTTGTGTATTTAACCCCTCCGGCACTCAATTCGTTAGAATTGGAATTGTTTTTGCATATTAAATCAATTTGCCAATTTTTGGATTTCAATTGTGAAGCATCAGAAATGCCGTTAGATTCTCTGATAAACACATTTTGCTTGACGCCAACACCGCCATCATTTACAACAACAATTGGATTTGTAAATATATTGCAGACTTACATTAAAAATATTTTTTAGAGTTCAACTTACAATATCAATAAGTGAATGAGTTTGTTAATGCCAGATTACAATACAAATTCTTTGATTTAAGTTAAATACATTTATTTTATGATTAGATAACATTGACGTTGAATTCTGAGCATATAGTTTAAATATGAAAAAATTATAAAATAGATACAGAATATTCAATAGCAGTATTATTTATTAAAAAAACATGTTTAAACTATAATATGCAAGGTAGAATCCCAATGCTAGTTAATGAATATATACAATTAACTAGAGATAATTACATAGTATAAGCAAACTTTTATATTTTGGTTTAAAACAATATAATATGCTATCAACCATTTGTACAATGATAGAAATTGATGCACGTAGCAACGTAAACGGCCGTTAGTTAAAAAATTTATATAAGTATATATCAATAAAGACGATTCTTAAAAAATACCCAGCACGGGACCCGAACCCGCAACCTTCAGATTAAGAGTCTAACGCTCTAACCAATTGAGCTAGCCAGGCATATTAAATTAATGATTGATATACATATGATTTGACGGGTTTCCCTCCAAATAAAATTACTTTCAGGCCCTTATATGAAACAGAGTGAAGATTCTACATTCAGTCTACAATTCAATCCTGTAACCAACATCCGCCCTATTAAAGAATACGAGGATGAAATAGCAACGTTAAAAAACGAGATATTTGACTTAAAAACACAACTGACACACGGTGCGGCAAATGTACCCAAGATTCTTTACGAAAATAATATTCAGCTACAAAATTCCGAAAGAGAAAATTCGGCGCTTAAAGAAGAAATAGCTCAACTCAAGGAATCTGCAAAGAACGAAGTACTTATTTTGCAAAACAAGTTGGCACAAGCTGAATTTGTTGCTAATGAAAAAATAGAACTATTGAAAGATGAAAATAGACGGTTGGTTGGACGAATTGAACGTATTAATAATAGTACGGTCGAGGTTTCACAATTGAAAACCACACTATATGATGAAAGAAATACAATGGAGCAGCTCAAAGCTATAATTCTTAACCTGGAAAAACAAATAGAAGAATATCAAAGAGAACTGTCTCAGAACGAAGAAGATAAAAACAGAATGGGACATACATACCAAGAAAGAATCAACGAATTGGAAACGGTAATTAACCAGAATGGAAAAGAAACAGTCTCGTTCAGAAAAATGTATGAAGAAGAAAAAAATATAAATGCATATAAAGAAAAGTTTATAGAAGAACTGAAAAATAATATTCAAACAATTTTTCAGGAAAAATCAAGAGTGGAGAGTGAGCACATATCATTACGTTCTATGGTAGAAAAGAAATGCAAAAGACTGACAAGTATAATTGGAAAGACCGCCGATTTTATTAAAGCAACTAAATTGAAGGCAAATGAAATTGAAATCAAGATAACAAATATTAAAAGAATGTGTGAATTAACAGTTGAAAATAAAAAGTTTATGTATTATAAACTAGGAATGACTGGACTAAATGCAAACTTGTTGATCTCCAAGTTCAAGGAGCATATGGCAAGTAAAATTAAAGAGAACGCTGTATTAGAGAGAGAAATTCATGATGTTTCGGTTGTATTAAAGCAAGGAAATGAGAAAGTCATAGGAAACCTTAAAAAGCAAATAAAAGAAGCACTGGAGGAGTTGAACTGTTGTCGAAGCTATCTAGAAAGAAAAGGAAAAGAAAATATTGAACTTAAAAATGAGAATGCACTTTTAAAACGCCTCCAAAATAAGAATCTTAAACAAATTGAAAATGCAAAGAAATTTTATGAAGGAATAAAAAATAAGTATGGAAGAGATGCATTAATAATATAATTGGTACAATCCCTGCATTAAATAAAATAATTGTTAAGCAATAAATAAGTTTGTTATAAATATTTCATTCCTATTTATTTGATAAAGCTATAAATATTTCAATCTACAATTCAAATGTTTAACTATTCATCTACTTAAACTTTGTTTTAGTACCCCAATCCATGACTCTTTTAATTCCAAAGTCACTTGCAAGTGCAGAAAAGTTTGTAGTTGAAAATGTTATTTCAAAAGTAAAGAAAACAGGAACAACCATTGTTGGTGTTGTATACGAGGAAGGTATTGTTCTATGCACAGATACTCGATCTACAAGTGGACCTACGGTTGCAGATAAAAATTGCAAGAAGATCCATTATATCTCTGATAAAATTATGGCATGTGGAGCAGGCACTGCTGCAGATACTGATAGAGTTACAATGATGGCATCCAGCGCACTTACACTTTACAAACAAAAATACGGGGAGGATCCACTTGTGTCACATGCGGTGCGCCTAATATCTGATCATTTGTTTTCATACGGTGGTAACATTGGAGCAGCTTTAATTGTAGGGGGGGTGGATCCTTACAATGGCTTTTCTTTATATTCCATCAGTCCCGATGGACATAGTGCAAAAAGAGAATATGCAACTATGGGATCAGGTTCATATGCAGCTGCAGGCATTCTTGAGTCTAAATTCAAAAAAGGAATGTCAAAGCAAGATGCCATTAATATTGGCGTAGAAGCAGTCAAAGCAGGAATTTTAAATGATCTTTATTCAGGATCAAATGTTGATGTGTGCATAATTGATTCTAACGGTTGCGAGATGATACGAAGCTACGTCACAGTTGAACATAAAAAAGATTCAAGTGCAATTTTGTATCCAAAAGATTCAATTAAAATTCAGAAAGAAGAAATTTTTAAGTATGTAAATGAAATAAATCAATAATACTTTATCAAAAAATTATTTATTTATTTAACTTTATTCAAAAAATTATTTATTTAACTTTATCAAAAAATTATTATTTAATAAAATTCAGAAAATTGCTTAGTTTCTTTTCCTGTCAAAAAATTCTTGTTTAAAGTTTATTAAGTAATATATTTTGACCGGAAAAGACAATTAAATATTAATAAAAAAGTCTTTTAATACAAATAAGTATTAATAAAAAAATATCTGTTTTTTCAATGTTACATTTACACAATTTAAATATATAAAAAGATGGGTGTTTTTATTGGTATCGAACATTCCAAAGGAGAATGTCAAATGCATCTGTCAGAGAAGCTTTCAAGGTTAATGGAAATCAATCAATTGGCTAACAATAATTTCAAATTCAATTTTTAATATCTGTTTATAACCTTCAAATTTATATTTAAACCCGGTAATCAATAAATAACGTATCTTAAATATTTGCATAAACTAATATTTTATATCCCATGAATATTTCTGGAATTATTCAAGAATCTCAAAAGGGGATCCTTCTAAACAAATATGTTGTTTTTAAACTTGGTGAATGTTATTATGAAGGCCGAGTTTCTGATATTTTTATAGATAACATGAACAAAAAGACATACAGAATATTTGTATTTACATCCTTTGAAACGGTGACAATCACTGAAAACGACCAAATATTTCTTGCATCAATGGAGATTAAGAAAAAGTACCGTCCTTTTTCTCTTTGGAATAGATGCTCATATATACGCTTTCCTGCTCTTCTTAAGACAAGACTTAGAATAGATAGAGACTATTTTTCTGTCAATTCAATTCCATTACCATTTAAAATGCCTGCTGCCCAGATTCTTTCAGATTTTTTTGTATTTTCTTCAGATAATTTCGATATTTCTGATTGCAAAGGTCTTATTGACGAATTGCATTCTGCAATCAGATATTTATTTAACCACTCACTTCCACTTTATTTATTATATGCTAATGAACAAAAGCCAAAAGGACGAAAAGATTTTACACTATATTATGGAGGTGTTCATCTTTTAAGATTTTTGTATTTTATTCAGAAAAATGCACCAATGTTCATAGAAGACCGAGATACTCTTGATATTGTATTGGATACTTCATTATATTTGATTGATTTCGTTAATTTAAAATTTAATGAATATTTTATGTAAAATGTTATATTAACTTGTATATTTAACTGTATAATTTTTAACATATATTTTTTTGACTTATTAACAAAAAATCTTAGAATAATTAAACATAACTTAAATTGGATTGGAAACATGAAATGACCTTTAAATCCAAAAAATGCATGTTTCAACGTTGTTCTATGTCATTATGGATTGATTGATAACTATTTTAAAAAATATTATTCATCGAATTTTATACGGCAACAGAAAAATAACTTTTAAATTCAACAACTCGCTTAATAAATATTATTTTTCTAACTAATCTATATTTTTCAAATAATAATGTATTATTATATTCTAATTATATTGCACTTACTAAACAACATTGTATAACAAAATATCATGAGTTTGTGTATTGCAAAATAAAATTTTTATTTAAAAATAGGTATTAAAAAAATTACCCTCCATGAATCCATCTAAAAAAGATATGCTGGATGTGCTAATGAAACACAAATTTATTGCTACACAGGTAGAATATCCATCTCAGAATGGGCTATACGACTACGGTCCTGTTCTTGTTCAATTGAAACGAGAAGTTCTTGAAATATGGAGGAGAATAATGATCGATGAGGACATGTATGAAATAGAAACAAGTGCCGTTCTTCCATATGAAGTTTTAAAGAATTCTGGCCATGTAGACAGATTTTGCGATGTTATTTTGACAGATGGAAATACATTTTACAGAGCTGATCATCTTATAGAAGAAAAAATCGGTGAGTGGCACATGATACCTGAAAATTTCAAAGAAAACGAAAATGCTTTTCTCGAGAAGGCTGAGCAATTGAGATCCGAGATGCTTATAAAGACAGACAAGAAACTTGATTTATTTAGTCAAGAAGCGACAAAGCAAATTTTAGAACATTTTGTGTGTGTGCGAAAACATATGAGTGATTGCGGAATGAAAGAAATAGACTTTATTGTTTCTGTGTGCAATTTGACTTCTCCAACTGCTGTTTTTTTGCCTGCAAAAGAGTTTAATCTAATTTTTAAACTCAATGATGGCCAGTTTTTACGACCAGAATTGGCACAAGGTCAATTTACAAATTTCCAAAAAATTTATGAATTTAGCAATCAAACATTTCCGTTTGGAACATACTCAATAGGACAATCATATCGAAACGAAATTAATGCCAAGGGTGGAATGTTTAGAACCAAAGAATTTTGGCAAGCAGAAATCGAGTATTTCACCTTGGAAACTAAGCACGAAAGATATGATGAATTTAAAGGTTTGTTAATATGCTTACTGCCAAATACGAAAGAGGCTGCCTTAAGTATGACTATCGAAGAGGCACATAACATAGGGATTATTGCGTCAGAAATAATTTGCTACTTTATTGCAAAAGCCTATCAATTCCTTACGAAAATAGGAATATCCGAGTCAACCATACGATTCCGCCAGCATAAATCCAACGAGATGGCACATTATGCCAGTGATTGTTGGGATGTAGAAATATTGACACTAAACGGATGGGTTGAATGTGTTGGTATTGCTGATCGAGGAACGTATGATTTAACATGCCATAGTGGTGCTATTAATCCCAATGTACATGTCAGAATTCCACCAAAAACAGTAAAGTATTTGTCAGTGGATAGGAAAACATTATGTAGGCAGCTCAAAGCTAAAATGCCGGAGTTTGAAATGCAATGTGCTAACATTTCCGAAAAATTTATTATTGAACATGAGAAAAACGGAATAATACAGGTGGATTTTGAAGGAACTATTTACGATATTGATGTAAAGGAGAAAACAGTTGACAATGTTGATTTGATTCCAAGAGTAATTGAACCATCCTTTGGAATTTCAAGAATTCTGTATGCATTGCTTGAACAACGATTTAATATTGAAAATGAACGTTCTGTACTTTCGTTGCAACCTTCTCTTTGCTTTAAACATGTATCAGTTACTGCATTAAGAAATTCCGATGATACATTAGCTTTCATTAATCAGTTAAGATCCAACCTTATGAATTCTACACTTAGATACACAATTAACAAAAGAGGATGTTCAATTGGAAGAAGATATGCATCATCAGATGAGATTGGAATTCCATTTTTTATTACTGTCGATCCTAAGACATCTGACGATTTGACAGTGACGATTAGAGAACGTGATTCTACCCAGCAAATTCGAGTACCTATCGAAGATGCTGTAAAAACAGTTGAAGATTTGGTTTATGAGAAAATCGAGTGGAGTGAGCTAAATTCAAAATTTGGTATTAATAATTGAATAAATTTTTCCTGAACTAAAAATCCATTAATTTTGAAAGTATTCTTTTTGTAGCCAAAAAGTATACGCGATGCGGGAGTTGAACCCGCCCCTCACAGATGGCAACCATGTATCATAGCCACCTAGACCAATCGCGCTTATTAATGAGTGGATTGTAGTATAACACGTTACTGCGACATGTAAACTTTATTTATTTTTATGATAAATTTCAATTAGACTATATTATGATTCAATAAATATCTCTTAATTATATGATTTTTTAATATATAGTGATACAAAAATTTATATTCTTTTAGATATTCATACAACGAAATTCAACAGTCAATGACTTTTAACAAAATAATGAATATTATGATTTTAAAAATTAACGGTTTTTATAATCTAAAATATCTTGATATCAAATGAAAGCTTAAATTTCAAAAATAAATCTGTGGGATAAGGTTGATATAACATTAATACAGCTTAATGTACAGACCGTCTTGTACTAATCAGAACTATTTAAGTTCAGATGGCTGTTTCCATCTGAACTTAAATAGTTTTGCAATTTTGCCCATGTTTCTTGATCCAAACAAGGCTTTTTCAGTATTTTCTTCTGAAGGAAAGCTGGAGCAGTGTGACAATGCATTAAAGGCTGCGTTAAATTCAGCAAGTTGTGTTGGTTGTTCGTCTAAAGAGGGCTGTGTTATTATAAGCCATAAAAAGCTTAATAAATTAGTGGTTGCAGAAAACTACCATAAGGTGTTTCATGTATGTCCTACTATTGGAGTTACCTATTCAGGATTGCAGCCCGATTTTAGAATGCAACTATCTGTAGCCCAAAAGATCTGTCAGGAATATTTTGATGTATACCAACGATATCCTTATATTGATGTATTTGTTAATGAGTTTAGTTTAGTGGTTCAAGAATATGGACAGAAAAGTGGATTCCGTCCTATGGGAACATTTTTAATTTTTATAGGAGAAACAAAAAATGGTCCATGCTGCTATCAAGTAGATCCTTCTGGTAGTTTTGGAACATACGAAATAATTTCTAGCGGCTTAGAATATGAAAATACTAGAAAGTTTGTAGAGAGAAGAATTGGACATCTTGATGACAATATTGCAACATGTCTTAATGCACTTATGGAATATTCTGGTAGAAATCTTACACCCGCAGACGTAAGTATTGGAGTATTTCGTACCAAGGCAGGTAAATTTGAAGTATATAATTTAGAAGCTATTAAAGAAGTATTTGATTCAGTTGTAACCGAATAAATAGATTTTATGCTTCAATTCAATTTAAATAGTTAATTTTAAGAAAATATTTGATTATTATATATTGCATTAACTATCTTAAAAACAATATATTATGCAAGGAAATTAAGTAATAAATATCAAGACGTAAGTTTAAACAAATTTATATATTGTAGGGGATAATGCTCTAACCAACCAATTTCCATTGAACAATATATTTGTTAATAAAATTTCATTTTTTGTAATTTTACATGTTTGTTACCAATATTCAAAAATCTTATAAATATATTTATGAACAATAATATTAATAGAAAAATAATTTATAAATAAAATTTCGATTTAAAATTTATTAATTAATTAGAAGTCTCTTTAGCTCCTGCAACCTTACTTTTAATAAAGGAGAATGCCTTGAGGGGAATAGTTACAATAAATATAAGCGCATTAAGCAAAAGCCTAAATGGTGTCAGTATTGTTGCAATCAAAGATGAGCCTTCTTCCTTGGTAGGTGCGTCAGATTTTGATCCGTCTGTTCCATTCAGATTTCCTGGTCCGCCTGTCTTACCACCTGCTTTACCAGATTCATCGGCATGTCCCATCATTTGCACGGCCAATAAAATTATACTTACTATCAAAACCAAACCTATTACTAACTTCAAGTATTTTCTGCTCTTTACTTCTTTTGCGACTGGTACTTCTACTTCCATGGGGTATTCAGCATTTTGGTTTATATATTAGTATTTTTGGAATATTAAAATCTAAATTGATTTTTCAATTAAGTAGTAAATAGATTGTTTTGCAGCCAACTTTTACAATATAAATATACAACAACGTACTGAGATATTGAATAGATCTAAATATAATATTATATATCTAAGCAAAATATCAAATACGCTATTTGTATATTTACAAAATTAAATGTTATAATATAAAAGTGCTTTTAAACGTATCAGATATTTATTGTAGATTTTCAGAACATTAAAAATGCGTATCTTGATGTTACAAAACTGATTCAATTTACTAAATTGTAAATTAGATTAGTCTCCAAATATTTATTATAGCTTATATATCTATGCAATTATTGACATTCTGGCACATTTCTGTTTTTTCTTTTATAAAATTTAGTATTGCGAATTTTCATAATTGTGTTATTTCCCAGATCTAAGCTTTGTTCATTCTTAAGTCGTAAGTCAATTTCAAATTTGTAATAAAACGAATATAATAATGTAAGTAGAAATGTTGTAACAATGAATCTTTTGAGATTCTTTTTTATTCCTTCTGTTTCCATATCAAAGGGTGTATTCTATAAAAAGAGTCAAAAATGATTCTAAACAAACTTTAATTATATAAGTTCTATAAAAATTATGTTAATATGCTTTGTTATATTTTAAAAGGATTGTGTTAGCCCAATTTAATATTCAATGAATTGCATATGTCATATTTAAATAATTGTATTCTATTAGCATCTTTGTGTTCTAGATAGAACATTTACCCCATTTGTATATGCCGATATACGCATTGTAGATATAAAATGCCACGTATATTAATTAGACTTTACTATAAATAGAACTGTTTTAATAAAAAAGAATTTAATATCTTAGAAATATTAAAATAATATTATATCTAATATAAAATATTGATTAACTACAAATAAAACAAAGATGTAGATACACAAATATATGACTGGATATGATTAATATTGTTATTATGTAGTTGCTTCGGATAGCATCATCAAAACAACATGTTTTTCATGAATTTTGTGTTTATTTATTTAATAGACAGCCTAGTTAAAGCATCCAATAAATATCTACAATAATTGCCCAATATTTTTAATTTGTGCATAAAAATAATACCCCGTATGAGACTCGAACTCATAACCCACGGCTTAAAAGGCCGATGCGCTAACCATTGCGCCAACGAGGCTTCATTCATAACGTGTGGATAGCATATCAATTAACAAAAACGTTAAAAATATGTGTAATGAAGGTTTTAGTTTATATGCACTTTATAAAGAATATATTAATAGACCTTCTCTTCTCTGTAACAATGAAGCAAATATAAAACAGATCAAATTATTTAATACGCTGAATATCTGTATTATAACTCAATTTAAAAATATGCTCATGTAGATAAAAATATATCATTGAACAAAAATATCTTAAAAACAACATCGCACCTCGACAAATTCTTTTAAAACAAAATCTGCAAAAACGTGCTTCATATTAAAAAGTATTCATTCTCATAACTAAATCCGTTACAATATTATAAATATATGACTATAAATTCTAGAAATAACAAATATTATATTTTGATATTTTTTTGATTAATAATAAAGATTTTAGAATAATTTATCAGACGTATCATTTAATATATACATTTCATAGCTATAAGATATTGCTTTAATTATATAAAATATTAAAAATTTAATTAAAATGACTTTTCATAATATAAAATTAAATTACAAAATAGCATGCTATTTTAAACTAAAAACCCCAATCATATAAATAACTTTTATTAAATCCTATCAAAAGTTAATAGATGATAAGCAATAAAAAATTTTATTTACCATCTGAGAGATATTCCCCAGTGGCCTTACTTATGTTATATCTTCTATCAAGATAGAATACATATGAAATATAAGCAATGGCTATCAATACTACAATACCCGCAGTTATAGGAGAATAATATTCAAGAGTCTTAGAAAAAACAATCTCCATAGAAATTCCCCAAATCGAGGCAACCATTTTACCCAATTTACTAACCATTCCCTCGGAAATTCCTTTAAAAAGCAATCTATACTCAGGTGATACAAGAATAAAGGTATTTTCTCTAACAATATCGTAACAGATATACTTGGATACTCTCAAGAAAATATTGTTGGTTGTTACGACCCATGCCTCTGAAAGGAGCATATGAGTTGCTGTTGGAATACTAAAAAATCCTAAAACCAGCTCTCCTTTTTTCACAAACTTGTAATTAATCAAAGAGAAAACAACCATCGAAACTGCAGAAATAATTGAAATCAGGGGAGGTATGGATCCGAACGTGTATACTCCAAAAAGATCAAAAAGCTTAAGAGTCTGTGGAAGAAGAGACAAGAAACAGGTTAAAAGACCAGAATACATGGTTTCGGCAGCAATAAATGTTCCTGCAACCACTTCTTTTGCAACAGATGATGGATCAGTGACTTCTTCAGGATGTGTAATCAGGTACTCAGCATAGTTAAAATATACGTTTTTAGAGTAAATTTCAAAAATTGCCTCAAAAAAATTGTAGCAGAAAGAAATTACACAAAAAGATCTAAGAAGCGTATACTTAGTTAAAAGCATTTTGATGCTAGAAATGGATACATTAACCTCTTCTCTTGGCTTCCACGGTTTTTCCTTGGCATAAAATAGTGGCTTAGCAAATACCAGTTCCATGGCAAAATGCAAAGCCGACAAAGCCAAGAATGAGCATGCAAACACAAACGTGCTATAAATATAAGGCTTATAGAAGTCTTTATAGTCATATATCATGCTAATTTTCTTGTTCTGAGTAGAAAAAAACTCGGAAACAAAGAATACCATAACGTTAATACAAAACGTCATTATAACAAGATAACGCTTATATGCCGAAGGTGTCAACTTACTTGTAATGAATGTTGGAAATACAACAGCCATAAGAGACGATCCTAATACTTCGTAAAAGAGAAACAAGATCATAAGAATACCAGAAAACATAAGTTCTATTGGAGCCTTGGCCCAGGCGAATCCTCTAATTGTAAGTGTACCACTTGAAAACAGCTTTTCCGCCAATCCGTGGGTATAGTTCTTTATTATGAGGCGATCAACAATTACAGCCAATGCCATAAAAAGTATAACACAAGTTGCAAGGAAATTATATGCAAGAGCACCTTTGTACGGTCCATGTTTAGCAAAAAATGAATTTACAATTTTAAGAGTCCAAAATGATATTACAAAAGAAAAAATTTTAAGCCAGTTTGCGGTTGATCGAGAGAACTCTCTAAACAAGATGTTGTCTTTAGAAAGCTTCATAGCTGTATAAATAAGAGCCACAATAAGATAATTGGCACATATCATGAAAAGACGCGGATATTCACATGATAGAACAGGAATAAGTCTTCCCAGCATTGTTCTTCTGTGTCGGCATACTTTCAATTCAAATTCTTCTTCAGTTAGTGAATGACTATTTAAAACAAAATTCATCGAAGGGGCAAATAGGAAAATATTTTAATAAAATGAGAAATTATTTTTAATTTGATTAAATTCTAATGTTCATTAACACGATTCATTTGACACAATAGAAGTCAAATAAATCATTTCCGATAAAGAGACATACATTTTTATCAAATATTTTTAATCTGGAATATTCTAAGATCAAAAAACAATTTAGAAGATCGCAGCATGCCATTTGTGATATTAAAATATTAGTTAAGTTTACAGATATTGAAACTTATTTGAGATATTGTTCAAAAAATTCATTAAATATTCAACTCATATTTTAATAAGTGCACATTACTATACAGATAACTACACTAAGTGCAATTGAAATATGTCACTGGCAAACAACGGATAGTCCAAATATCTTGGTCTACAACCTGTTTCTCAACAAATTAATTTAGAGCCTTGTCTATATGCACATGCTTCTTGTTAAAATAGCCTACCCTCGTGCGTGTGGCAATCCGTTGAGTTTATTTAAATTACATAAAATACCATTTTTTATTATATTTACTTAAAATGAGTATTCGCATTTCTATAAATAACACACATACAGGCTACATGAACGACCACATTATGATAAAGATTTGATAAATTCTCTTAGGAGGTTGTTTATATTGCATCCAGAAAACTTATTAGCTGATATAATATTGAATAATGTGAGAAATATATTTTATCCCATACAATAATTTATATTACAATTATTTGAGTAACATTGATTTAGATAAGTTTATTACAATAAGCATGTATATTTAACTGCAATGTATTAAGTGAACAGTAATTATGAAAGAAATGCTTTAATATGTATTACTTAAAGTTATATGATTTATATTTATTTAAAACGATATAAATTATCCAATCAATTTCTAAACAACGATACATATTTTACGATTAAAAATTATTATAATATTGGTATAAATAAATTATTTTTTTGACATATAAAACTTTCAGACGATTACATTATGTTAGGTCTCATGTCACAATTATTTATCATCTTCAAAACCAAGAATATTTCAAAATAGTTTTAATAGAATAGAATTTTTAATTATATGACAATAATATTTTATTAAAACTATTTTATCCCATGATACGTCTCACACCAACAACCAAATATATAACACAAAGAGGAGGTGAAATTAAAAAATTTGTAACAGAACGATATTTTAGAGATATCCCACCATATCTTATAGACGAATGCAAGAAAAAACATTTAATATTGTCATATGATATTGTCAAGACAATCCCATCCATAATTCTATCTTCTGAAGTCGGATATATTATTCTTCAAAGCGATTATTGTATTCTTCCACTTCTCGTTTCTAAATTTTTAGAAACTCAGAAAAATCGATTCACAATATTTCAAGATAATTTTTTAATTAAAGATGAATTTGAATATGAACGGGAGTATTTGAATGAAGGTATTGAAATATGTCATGTTAATAAACAAGCATTGTACGATACAATAATTAAAAAATATGAATTTACTTTTGCATCTTGCACATTTCAAGTTCTATCACAATCCAATATTAATGATGTTTTGTCTAACTATCCGGTTCTTAAAGATCTAGCTATGAACCCAATAGATTTTTTTAGTGGACTTATAGATGCTGAAACAACAGGTACTTTAATGGTATCTCAATATGACTCATCATTAGGAGAAATTGTGACAAAGGAAAGACGAATTAAAGTGTTTACTAATTCAGAATATTTCCATGGTGATTCTTTAGCAATAAATGATAAACTTTTGGATTCGGAAATATCAGATCAAAGAAATGACATCTCTTTAATAGCATTGGGATTATTTAGTCATAGAAATACGTGCATTGTTGCATCATATGTTTCGTGTGAAGGAAATGAAATCCTGTTCAGACCCATTGATAGAAGATTTCCTGATTTTTATTTCTATTCAGAAAACACAAAAAATTATATTAATAAGAAGGTACAAGCTAATTTAGTTGGTTCTAAATTTCAAGTATTCGAAATAATAGGAGATGCGACAGAATATGGCGTAGAAATAGCAGCTGTGTTATTAAACAATGGCATCAGATATTATCAGCAATCGTGGCAGGATGCAATTGAAGGAAAAACACCAACAGATTTTAAATTTACGTTGGAGCATAATTTCGAGAATAATGAATTTTTAAAAACACAATATGATGATTCCATAGAAATCAATAAGTTAACAGAATTTCAAATGGAAATGTTTGATTCTGAAAGAGCCGACTTTACCCATCTTCCTGTTATATCTATTGATCCCGAAGGGTGTGTAGACATAGATGATTGTTTGCATTGCATAGATTATGGGGATTTTAAAGAAGTGGGTGTCCATATTTCTGATGTTGGTGCTTACGTTTTGCCGGATACACCACTTGATACAGTTGCAAAACAAAGATCAACGACAGTTTATCTTAGTGACAGAAGAATTGATATGTTGCCTGCTGCATTGTCGTCTGATCTTTGCTCTTTACACGAAGGAAAATTAAGAAAAGCATTTTCGGTATTGTGGAAATTTAACAATAAAAATGAGATTGTTGAATGTAAAATGACAAAATCTGTTATTCAAAGCAGAGCATCACTTACATATGAAAATGCCAACGCTTTGATTTCTAAGGATGTTTTCAATGCATTACAAATGCATAACGGCACTTATGTAGAAGAATCAGACAAATTAGAATATCTTTATGGAAAATATGGATATGAACTTCAAAAAATTGCAGATGGAGTCAATGGACTTATGATAATTGCCGATGTTCTTAAAAAGCAACGATTTACAAATGGAGCTCTTCAACTTAATGCCGATATGCAAGGAGAAGATCAAAAAATAGAATCTGATAACATTGATTCCCCAAAAGATAAGCAGAACTTAGGTAAAATGCACATCCCAACCCATTATTTGGTTGAGGAATTCATGCTTTTAGCAAATATTTTTGTTGCAAAGAAAATATTTCAGCACTGTCCAGAATATGCTCTTTTAAGAAAGCATTCTATGCCAGGGGAGATTCTTATAGATGGAAAGCCAATTATTCAGAAAACAAAAATTGATCAACACCCAAATCCTGGAACACTGATTAGTCAGCAAATTAATGAATTTATTAATAGCACTAACGATCCTAAGAAGCACCAAATTATTAAAGCACTTGTAACAAGGAATTTGCAAAGAGCAAGATATTTTTGTTCTGGAGAAGAAGCAGACTTTACACATTTTGGTCTTGCAACAGATCTTTATACACATTTTACATCGCCTATTCGACGATATCCCGATCTTGTAGTTCATAGAATTTTGGAAACATCACTTAAACTAGAACGAGACAGTACGAATGAAGAGCTTAAATTACAAATGGATGATTTTTCAAAATATGTAGGAAAAGAACAATGCACCTTAATGAATAGACAGCATAAGAATGCACAAAATGCATCTATGCTCACTCGTTTAATTTCTGTTGCCAGGAAAGAAATTGATAATTCTGTAGAATATCAAGGAATTGTTATGCTTCACTTTGAAGAAAATCTTGTCGTCTACATCGAGTCTTTAGGAATTGAAGGAATTATTTTAAATAGCAAATGTGAATTATATGAGGAGATTTGTGTCAAAATAGCAACAACATACGAAGAATATTGTATAACACGCAGATTTATATTGAATAAATGCTAATTAAAATATTTTTGTTATGCAATTATTATAAAATGTCTATATTATTGATTTTAAATATAAATATGTGTTTAGGCACAATTTTAAAGGGAACGAGGTATATTAATATGATTTTCAGCACGGTTCCCATTAAACTGATGACGATATATGCATGTATAATATAATATTAATGTCTGCTGCAAATGCTTTCAAAAAGCTCCAACAATTAACTTTCGATGCTTATGCACGGAATTATGAACAACCCCAACAACATATATACTTTATTCAGGCTCCCGGGACACGTCAATTAATTTATAAAATATTCTTAATTTTTATTAAGAACATTATATAAATATCTTACTTATATAACTAACTCGACTAATAATAATGCGGTATTCTATAAAAATGAGTTTGTGAACTTTTGATTGAATATTGATGTGTTCTTCCAATATATTAATATATTTTTTAATATTATTATATGCTGTTAAGTTTTTATAAAAAAGAAATTGTTTTTAAACATCCCAATGCGATTGCTTGATGAGGATTTGTTTAAAAAAGTTTCTACAAGGAAGATACACACTTCAGAAGATTTAAAGCAGTATTTCGCTTTAGAATCAACCGATATATCGATGGAATGTTCTTCATGTAATGTAGAACTTCGAGGTAACGAAGTTTTATTTGGCGAAATTCGTTTTTATTGTTTAAATTGCAAAAATGAATATTCAAAATACTGTATTCGACTATCTAAATATTTAGAAATGGAAGCTCATGAAATAATATATGTAATATGGGCATTCAGTGCTGGATTGTCAAAAAGACAGACGTGTATAACGTATAACATTCCTGAAAATTTGGTTGACGAAGTAATTAAAGAAATACGATTATTGCTTCAGTATAGAAAGTCTATAGAAAAGTTAGGAGGGCCCGATGAAATTGTAGAAATTGGAGTAACAGAAGTAGAATCATTAGAATCTGCTTTGGAGTCTGATGCAGAGAATATTGATACTGTGCAGAGCGATGATATTAACAAGAATAATATTAAATATACAAAAATAATATTTGGTGCTATTTCTCGAATTTCAAAAAAATGTCATATTGAAATAATTCAAGATACCTCATCGGCTACACTCAAAGAAATGCTTTATAGAACAGTTCATGAAGGAAGCACAGTACTTTCTGCCAAGCAACGATCATTTGCGTTAGTTTTTATTAATAGCAACGATTATATTTACAATAATTCGTACAATTTAAATGCTAACATAAAATCTCATACAAATACAGTAAAATCATTATGGTCAAGATTTAAATTATTTGTAGAAATTAATGAAAATCTCAAAATAAGTGAATGTATTGATGAATTTGTATTTAGAAAGAATTTAAATAGTAATCATAAGAAAAGTATATTTATTTCATTGGTAAAGCTATTTATAGTTGGATAGTTTATTTTATATACTGATATATAAAATAAGAACAAAAATTAATAATCTAGAAATGTAATATTTAATATTACATTTAAAATAAATAACATACTAATTGCAGATTGTTTGACACTTACAGTTATAAAATGAATTTTATTGTCTTAATCTGTAAGTAAGTACCCGACTTTTATTTTCAACAGGATCTCTATAAATACCAATTAAAGAATTTGCATATTGGAAAAATTGAGATTTAAGAGAAATAACCAAAAACTGAGTATTCAACTGCTCAGAAGAAATATAGTTGGCAAGTTGTTGAAGATTTGTCTTATCAAGTGCTTGGTCAATCTCATCAAATATAAAAAAGGGAGGTTGCTTAAAGAAATTAAGTGAAAAAATAAAAGCAAGAAGTGCCATAGACTTTTCACCTCCTGAAAGAAATTTAAATTCAATAAATCCTTTTCCAGGTGGCATAACATAGAATTTAAGTGTTCCTGGAATAAAAGGATCTCCTTCTGATACCACATAAGCAACTCTTCTATCACATACGTTTGTATCATTTACTTCATTGTCAATATTCATATTTTTATATACCAAATTCTTGTATACTTCGTTTATAACATTTTGCAGTGCTATAAAATATTCTGAAAATGCAGAATTTCGCATCTTTTTGATTTCTAAAAAATGTTCTCTTACAATTAATGAAGATTCTTTGCATTGTTCATATTCTCTATTGAATTTAAGACATTTTGCTTGAATAGATGTATCATCAGCTACTGCAATCGGCACATTTGTAGCAATTTTATGAGAAAGCTGTTTTAAATAGTTTTTTAAATATGATGCTTTTGCTTCTATTTCGAAATTATTAGTGCAGGTTCGTTGAACTTCTTGATATATTTCAGAATCATCTTTAAAAAGACCTTCTAACGAGGCATAATATCTTTTTTGCTTAAGGTCATCTTCCATTTTAGTTTTAATTAAAATAAAGTTATTCAGTTTGGTTTCTAGAACTTCAATTTTTTGCGAAACTGCAGTAATAGACAAGTTTCGATTTCGCAAGTTATCTTTTAAATTATCTAGTTCAGTAACAAGTCTATTATAGAGAATTCTTGTGTCATTTTCTAGCATTCGATTGGTTCTAAGTGTAGATTCTTCAATTAAGGTACATTCAGAAAGAAGATGAATTTTATCTTTAAGTAATTGGATTTCTATATTAAGCTTATCGCGTTTATCGGTATCATACAATCGTTGCTTATATTCCTGTGTTGAAGAAATTCCAATAAGTTGCAACAGTGGGACAAGAATCGTTTGTTCCTTGATTTTAATATTTTCATTAATGCGCTGCATTTCTTTTTCACAAACTGCCAATGACTTATTAAGAATCTCTATTTCCATTTGTTTTTTAATAAGAATATCTGATTCTAAAAACTGTTCATCTACAAAAGAGTTAATAATATTCGTGTCTTTGGCGATAGATTCTTTAATCTCTTTGATGTGTGTAAGTACATTTTCTATGTCAATGAATGCCTCTTTTCTTTTCTTTAACTGGGAAATTCTTCCAACAATCCTTTTTCGTTCTAAAAACATCTTTTCCCCTAGTTCTTCATCTTCCCTATTGCTAATACTATTTCCACCAGTTAGTAAACCTGATGAATAAAACATAATCCCATCAAGGGTGCAGGCAACTCGTGTTTGTGTGCCATGGCTATAAACTGCGAGTTTTGCTTCATCTATGTTCTCAACTATTTTGGATTTTCTAAAAACGAGACCTGTTATTTTTTTAAATGACTCTTCATCAATTCCATTTGGTACAATAAAAGGTTCAATTTCTACTGCATGATTAGAAATACCCAATTTTTTGATAATTATAAAGGAAAGTTTGCAGACTTTTGATTCTTTAAGATAATTGAGACAGGCGAGTGCGGTATCTTTGCTATCGACAACAACTGTATGGTCAAATCTGCTCAATAAAGCAGAAACTGCAATATCGTATTTTCTTTGTGTAGTAGAAATGAGGGAGGCAACTTTTCCTAGTACTCCAGGAAATAGAGATTTAAGTGAATCAACAACATTTGAAATAATAAGGGCTTTTTTTGATGTTTGCTTTTTGGCATTGGTCAAAAGAATGTCAGAGGTTATCTGTTTAAGATCATTGCTTAAATTTGTAATTTCACACTCTATTGATTGAAATTCTTGTACATGGACTTCACCTTTGACTGACATTTTTTCTTCCAAAAGTACAATTTCTTTTTCTCTATGCTTAATTTTTTCTATAAGTAAATTTCTTCTGTTCTTTTTCTGAAGATTTTCTTCTTCTATCTTTTTTCGCTTTCCAACCAACTGTTTAATTTCCTTTTCTACAGCATTTTTCTTAGACAGTTCATCGAAATTATTAACTGTAAGTTCACATAAGCAAGCATCTTCTGAAGCAATTTCATTTTTAAACTTCTCTTGAAGAATAAAGAATTCACTCTCAAACCCTTCCTTTTGCTCTTTGAATCCAGTCGTATCTCCTTTTGCCATTATGGTCGACTGCATTTCGTTTTGGGAATTTCGAGCATTTTCTGAATCAAATGTTAGTGATTTGGAAGGATTTTCATTGGCCAAACCTGAAAATGCAAGAGAATAGTCAATTTTCTTGGACAATTGGTTTCTTGTGGCAATTAAATGGTCCAGTTCCTCTTTGAGTTTTATTGCAGCTTTTTTCTCTTTAGATTCCTCTACAATGAATTCTATTTCTGATTTAACTTCACACAATTCTTTTTGCTTCATATATATATGATTCTTCAATTCTTGGATTTCATTCAAACATAGCTGGAAAGCACTTCCCTTACTTGCATCTTTAATTTGGAACTTGATACTTTCAATCTCTTGATCTGTCACATTTTTCTTCTCTTCCAGAAGTTTTATTTCAAGTGCTGCGATTGTCTTAGTTATTGCATCTCTTTCGTTGATTAAATTATAAAAATTTCTTTCTTTTTCTTTAGAATTTTTAATATCTGTAAGATCACTCATTATGTCTTTCTTTTTTTCATATCTTATGCTTAGTTCTTTGTTGCACTCGGAAATCTGTTTCTGAAGTTTTTCATATTCCGCTTTGTACTCAATAGAACCTGATATTGTTTCTATAATTTTTAGCAAATCCACATGTGAATTTAAAATTGTACCTTGTTGTATCACAAAGTTTTTGATTTTAGGGAAAATATTCAGTTTCTCGAGCTCTTTTTCATATCGACGATATATTAATTTTTTTCCATCAATATAATATTCAGATATCCCATTGGAATTAATAGATCTAGAAAATAGTTGCGATTTGCCTGTGTCACATTCTTCTATATAAAGCTTCACATAACATGAATCACATCCCATACTTATTAATTCTGAAAGTGTCTTTACACGTAAACACCCTGTATCAATTCCCATGACAAATGAAATTGCATCAAGAATATTACTTTTGCCTGAACCATTGAGCCCTACAATACAGCTAAAGCTATCGAATGGCCCTATCATACATTCTCCTATATAACTCTTAAAATTGCATAAATCGATTTTGCGAAGAACATATTTGTTTTTCATATGTAGTTCATGCATGGGCTATAAAATTTATTTTCTTTCTTTAAGCATAAATGAGCATGACATTATTTGAATTAAAGCAAATAATAAGCGGAACTGCCATTTTTACTTTGTATTGTATATATCTAAAATAAGTATATGATACAAAGTAAACTGCAATCTTTATTCATAGTGAATTATAAAAACACTTGAACGATATGAAAGGTACACTGACAATAGTTCTTAAATATATGATACTTAAGAATGTGGTTAAAGCATTTGAAATGAACATTTTAAACACAGTAGAAGTTAGGATTTGCTTTGTATCAAGAAATTTTTTGATAAATTAAATTTAGTTATTATAAATTTTATACGCCCATAATGGTTGCTTTAAATCCGGAGCTTACTATTGAAACACAGTTGTCTTTTATCACAATCGATAACACAACTGCAGTCTTATACAAAAATCTATGTTCGGCAGTCATTTTCTGTGATATTAAAAATAGGAGATTTCAAAAAATTGAACTTAAAAATATGATTGACTGCGCCGAGCTGATAAACGATAAATTATATTTATTTTCACAAAAAACATGCAGTATATTGAGATGGAAATATATATCTGATCGCACAGAGGAATTCATAGAACTAGAAACGATAAATACCATACGAATACCGCCTTGTGATAGAGTATTTCCTATGGATAGAAATGGAACATTTGTATTTCTTAAGAATGCAGAGTATTCATACGCTGATGGAATTAAAAATAGCTTAATGAAGTACACAATTAATAACTCAACTCTTGTTATATATAAAGAAACAGGATTTGATATATATAAGGTATGAAGGCTTTAAGTCTTATGATTGGGGAAAATATATTCAAAATCAGAATATATTGATAGATGCTAAAAGTAATAAGATCGAAGATTCTAAAAATTGTATTATAGATTATACTAAAATATATATTACAGTGAAAAAAAACAAAATTTATATTCTTAATCAGAATAAAATTTATGGACACGACCTAAACATGTATTTAGATGAAATTGAAGATGATTTTATTGTTAGTTCTTTTGCAAATTTAGAAGGTAAAATTTTATTGCATGACAATTTAAAAAGTGTTATAAGGATTTACGAGAAAAATTTACAAAAATTAATATTTGAAAGTCAAGCAATTTCATATGAATGCTATGGCAATAAAACAATATTATTTGGTGCTAATAATTGCTCGATTTTTGTAACTCCCAATCCATATTCTCTTCCGTTTACTCTTGTTGATACAACTGTAGTATATGAAGAAATGGAAGATGAGTATGATATATCGGATGATGAATTTGAAGACTTTTAAATGAACGATTTTAATTAAAAACATTTAAATAAGAGCCAGAAGCTTTTAAATGACGATTTTAAAGTACCGTTGCATGTTAAGTTTTCAGAATGCCAAACAAGATATAATAAGTTATCCGCTTATACCGGTATTTGAAGAGCTTAAATTCTTTGGAAATAAATCCAGTAAACTGTAAAAGCATTTTATATAATGATTGATAGGAAAATGTCAAAAACAGATGAATTGAATGTGCCAGAATCACAAAGGAAGATAGAAATTGTTTGGAACTTCCTGTAAATATTTCTAATACCATAAAGACGCATTGTAATATTCCAAATTCAATTGAGCAAATCCGATATGAAGTTCAATCTGCATTTATTGGTGTAAAATTATATTATATTTTACTTTAGAAGAAAAATCCATTCGTATTGGAATATTTACATGAATCCTTACTTAACTGTTTAATTTTAAAGCATTCATATTATTAAGATTCATATGTTATTAAAATTTCATATGAATCCACAATTATTTAATTCGAATTATTATATATTTTGATCAACATATTGGTTTCTTCCTTGGAATACTATATAAAATCATTTATTTCATTTTTAAATAAAAGGAATTGTAACAGTTTCTTTAATTCAGTATTATTTTAATATTTTTACAAAATAGTTTCTATAATTATCTATTTCACATATATTGGAATGATTATGATTTTTTAAAATTTATTTTTATGTTTAAAGAGCTTAATCATATTTTTTGAATTTATTTACGGCTTTCAACAAGATTGTAAAACAGTGCTATATTTTCTATGTATGAATCTCCAATACCGTCTATTATACTTGCCTGCCTGTATATTAAAAATCATATATTTAAAGAATATTTAAACTTTTTAGTTACATTATTTTATATAGTAATTATAAATTAAATTAGAATCCAATATTCTGATTTATAATATTTTATTACAAAATTTATTGAAGCTCTAATTAATAGTATCTAATATTGTATATTCTAATTAATATAAACCTATGATGGGTGTAGTTTTTATTATTAAATGATTCTTTCTTATATCAAGCAACATGTTTAAAGCAATCTTTATTGGTGGATGCTAAAATTTTTTGAAAATTATTATATTATATATCTCTTTCTTCCTCAATAATAATAGCTTTCCATTTAGAAACTACAATCCGAGCAAGTCCTCGTATGTCAGCATTTTCTCTTGGATTAATAGAATAGAAATTAACTATTTTCCCAATTTCAGAAGTTGCAAGATCATGCCTGGAAACATACGACATGTTATTTAATAGATCCAACAATCCTTTCTTGATTTTAATATTCGGAAGAGACTTGTCAGGGAGAGGCTCTAACCATTTTTTAATCTCTACAAGAACACCGTTTTTTATACAGGCTTCTTGAAATTTTTTATTGAGAATTTTAACAATAATGTCATCTAAATGTGCAATTCTCGTAGGAATATATCCCTTTGGAGGTGAATTTCTTACACTCATATCTTTTTTATAACATTCCTTCATAAAAGAAACAGTATCATTTGCATATTGATCTGTATCTATCGGTGCTTTGATAGGCTTTGCTTTTTTAAGCTTTTTTTTAGAACTTTCTTCTTTTAAGCTATCTATGTTACTGTCTGATAAAGGCTCGGTAGTATCGTTCGAATGCGTTTTATGGTCTTCGCTTTCTTTGACGGCTTTATCTGATTTAATATTTTCTTCTTCAGAGGATTGATCTATAAATTGTTTTCGGCTAATATTTACTGTTTTATTTGATTCAGACATGAGGGCTATAAAATAATTGCAGAAATAAATATTTCACATTTAATTAAATTAAACTTATTACCAAAAATATATAAAATACATTTAATTAACATGGAATAATACCTGATCTCTAAGAATCAATGTTATACTTATATTGATTCAGGTTATTAAAATGATCTTACTGTGAAAATAAACATCATTTATAGAATTTTTAATAAAAATTATTTCATTACACAACACATTAAAAAGAGGTTTAGACGGGAGTCGAACCCGCAACCTTCCGGTTAACAGCCGAACGTACTACACCATAATACTGCTAAACCATGTTTATGATGGATACGAAATACAAAACACGCATTATATTTTAATGTATAATACAACTACTATTAAATAATGTTTATATAAACCACTTTGTATGAATTCCTATTTATAATACCGAAACATTATTTATAAAATATATTAAATAATTTTATAAGTCAATTACCCATGCAATTACCAACAGAAAAAGATATTGAAGAATTTGAAAATGCACTGAATGATAAATTAATCATATACAAAGAATTATATGAGGAAGTAAATAGAGAATTGGACAGAACAAACGATTTGATAGCTACAATGAAAAATATTATTAAAAAATAGAATGTATTATATTTTTATAGAAATTTTATATACTTTAGCTATGTGCTATAATTTGTATTGGGTTTAATGAGAATAAATGATGTCTTTATTGGAATTCTGGTTAAATTAATTTATATCAAACGAATTATTATACTTTGTTGCATGTATATATTACCTATTACCAACTAACGCCATATTTGATTTAAAGAGTAATATTATATAATGTAAATATACGCTTAAATAAACATAATATTTGCGAATATACAATTTAAATATATGCAGTAAATAAAAAATAAGTATATAAAGTTTATTATAAAATGAATTTAACTATATGATTTAAAGGACTTGTTTTTGCAGCAAGGGAATCTTCCATAGAGACCATTAACAGATTCTGTTTCTAGTTATTGTGAAATTTTTACTCACCAAACCCTTCTCCTATAATTCACTTAGAACTGTCATAGGTCTTGGCTCCAGGTTATATTTTCGTAGCCAGTCTTGCTATTGATATATTATACTTTTATGTATAATTGATGGCTAATGTCCCACGACCTTTTTTGGCTAGGATTATTGGCCTGAGCCAATACTTCATACTAAATATGTTATACTTGCCTTCTATAAGGTTTCTGCGTAGCTATTTTAAATCATCTGTATCTCAAATTATTTTGTAATCAGATTTGTCCTTACTCCATATATCGAGTGTGTGTTCTTTCAACATATTCGGGGGTTGTTCTCTTTACCTTATATATCTCTCCCGGTCATCTATATTTGACTCGGTTTGCCACATCTATTATCCATTCACTTTTTGTAAGTGAGATTCAAACTCACGTCCCTCAAGCTGGCCTTGAGTAAACTATTGTTGTACTGGGAGTGCATTTAAAGAGCATTGTTGACAGTTGATTAGATAATATAATTTTTAACAAAAATTTGAACTTGAAAATATACTAAATAATATTTTTAAAGTATTTTATTAACTAATAAATCTTACAATGTTCTCAAGGTTATTTTGATTAATAGCCCTTTCTATGGATATAGCAGTATTTCTATTATGTCTATGTAGATAGAGATCACCATACCATACAGATCTGAATATTTCATCTAGCATTAAAACTTCTGTTGCCCAATCAAAAACTGTGTTGTTATATGCAATAATTTCATTTATTGCAGACTCAAGAGCAATAGCTAAAGGATCTGCAATATCTCGAGATCTTTCAAAAGCATCATAGAAACACGTTGGATACGACGAAATATTATTGATTGTACTATATGCAAGAATATCTATTGGGTTGTTTTCTGTACGAGCTAAATCCGTTAAAACGTAAAGTACAGAAATTAATTTAAAATCAAGAATTGTCAAAACAATCTTCTCACTGGATTTCGATTTAGACAAAATTGTTTTAATATATACAGAAATCTTCTGTTTATCATATGGAGATATGCGCAACCTGTAAATAAGAGTAGAATATACAAAATCTGTGAGGCTTTGATCAACAGGAGGAAATGTCTGTTGCACAGCTGATCTTGAAGATGCAACTGACAAAAATGTCATGCCCAAAGCAGCTAGCAATTGATTAAATGCATTTACTGACCTAACAAAAATTAACGTAGCAAACGAAATAGGTAAAATAGAAAGTATCCCATATGATAAGGAAATTCTATAAATACGTTTTTGTAAATATATAACAAAGAATATGAGTGTTGAGTAAATACCTATAAAAATAAACGAACTTGGACTATCAAGTAGTATTTTAAATTGGGAAAATGCTGTCCAGTTAAAAATACAATCAATTATAATAAAAGACGAGAGTACGCATATATGTGCGGATGTAGTTGAGTATTGAGTTGTAATGATATATGGTGCAAAAATAAACATAACAAGTACACCAAATAATAATACTAGATTGGGCGATATAGTAAGAATATAAAACAGAAGTCCTATACATATCATACAATGCGAATATTTCAATCCATAATTTTGAAAAAATGCAGCTCGTGTGAGAAATACAACACCTAAACCTATAATAGAAGTTTCGGTGCATGCCAGTGTAAGACCATCAAAAAACGATTTAAGAACAATGAAATCAATTGTTGCCATAAACAATGTTTCGTTGGCTTGCTTTAATGAAACATAACGAATAGATGTAAGGAATAATCCAATAGAAGGAAATATATGCCCAAAATAAAAAATTATGTCTTTAACAAGTTTGTCCGTTATCAAACTATATGCATAAATCGATATAATACAAAGTGCTGAGATACAATATCCCGGAAGAAGTCGATTTGACATCCCAAATGTGTGCATTTCCCAATTATCCTTCCATTGGCCAACATTTAACTCCATCTTAGAATTTTTATTGGTATCCATGGAAAGGGGTCTATATAAAAATTCTTAGAATGTTCTAAGATTATTTAAGGAGCATTATTTTTATATTATATTTAAAAAACATTTCTTAATATTGCCTTCTGGCGTTAGCTTTTATTTGAATATCCATATGTTTTAGTATTTAATACAGCTTATATTATCAAAATGGTGTGATACATTGATAGATTAATAATAGGATTGTGTGACTCTATATTATATATAATGAATATTGACAACCTGTGTTTATGATATATTTTAAAGGTTAGGTGTATTGTATTTACAGGAAATGCTTAGATTAAATGGGCTAACCCCATGGGATACAATATTTGTTCAATTCTGGGAAATTGTATACATTTGCATATTATTAAAGTCATAATATAGTTTAATTATTTTTGCCCATGGATACTGCTTCTCAAATAAACGTAGATTCTGGTGTATTTAAAAACAATAGTAATCTGGTTTTTGAAAATAGTATTATTTATAAGGGAAAACAACTCAGGTACAATAGTAATTTTATTTTTTATGATAACCTAGTTGTCCCTGTTTCGGGTATTACAAAAGTATGTTCTACAAAGCAGAAAGTATTTATAGAAACTACCGGCGGAATTTTGCAAATAAAAGATGATATGGCATTTTATAATATGGAATATATAATCGACACAGAATATAAAATGGTTGGTGCCGGTGACAATTTCGTACTTCTATTAAAACGTGGATCTGGATTTTTAGAAATTTGGTGTGACGGTTGTTTTATAGAGTGTCCGTTTCATCTGAATTCTTTTTTTAAATGCAATGAAAAACAAATATTGTGTTATTTGAATTATATTGTCGTGTTTCATAGGCAAATTCTTCAATTCTATGAAGTCTCTTCATTTGCAGTTTCTATGCTTTCATTCGATAAAGAAATAGAAGCATGTAATATAAAATATGAAAGAAAAGTAAAAATATTATGCGTAGTTCTTTTTGGTGGAGAAGAACACATGCTTATAGATAAATATGAGATATATAATCCATTAATCAGTTTACTTGGAAATGAAAAACAAATTGTTGAAATATTAAAATCCGAGTCAGAAGAAAAAATTATATTTGGAATGCAAAAATATATTGGGAATGAACCACGTGTAAAACGAAACTCTGTTTTAATAGAATATAATAATTCAAAAAAACATATCAATACTTTGCAAAATTATTATATTAACGAGCAATATAGATGCTGTACCTCTTCTAGAGAAAGAAATGAGACAACAGTAGATTTGGATAGCCAGGATTCATTTGTAACTAGATCAGAGACCTCTGTTGTTGCTTACACAAGAAACGATTCGTTTATCAATGCTATATTAAAGTTAAGTATACATCCAGCATATAAAGTAATTCGTCGTATTTTAAATATTAAAAGAAAAAAAAATATGCGTAATTACATAGATGAATCATATCAAGCTGTCAAATTCGAAAATATACAACTTGAAAGCAACCCATATGTATTTTTACAAAATCAATTAACTAAAACATCACGAGAAAACATCACTACTAATCATAAACTCATTATGGAGACTTTATTAGAAAAATCTGTTCAATTTTCAATGGATGCAGCTGATGGAAATCAAGTACACAACACGATGTTTTTATTTAGAACACATGCAACAAATATTATTCCTTTGGTTGGTCTTGGATATGAAAATGATGCACAGGAGATTAAAATCAATAAAACATCGGCAATTTTAGATCCCGATGCTCTATTTTTGCTTTCTTTTACATCTATTAATGAAAAGGAAATACTTCATCAGCTTACATACGCTTCCAAAACACAAAAATCCTGTATTCTTGGATCTTTATACAAAAGGGCATTGATAGAAAATATTAGACTTGGCGAACGACTTATAGTTTTTCTTTTAGAATTAAGTACGAATCCATTTGAAGGAAAGGAAGCACTCCTTGTTCTTTCAGTATTGCAAGTAAAACAAAATATTGTGAATCATCTTCTTTTAAAATCACTTAATAGAGAGGTTGGTGGAGTAAACATGGGATTTGTAGGGTTCGTATTAAAAAATATTCATAATGGAAATAGACTTGCAATCAATGAACTTCTTAAGTTTTTTAACAATGAAAATTTCCTTACAAATCAAAACCCGCTTAAAATTAAATATTCAGATACAAAATTTGCGATTGCTCTTGCGATATTCTTAATTGAAGATAGGAAACCCGTCTTTATTCGAGATTCACATACACTTGCTATGCGATTCATTAATAAAACTGCCAACAGAATCTTTACGAGCGATTTGTCGATGACTGGTAAAGAACTGTTTTATGCACGATTATTTAACCAATTATACTATACAAAACCGGATGTATCTTCCGTTTTAAATGATCTCGCCTCATATAATAATTTAAATAGTCAAAAAAATGATAAATCGGAATTTTTTAATCGAAATGAGTATATTTTAGCTGCTGATGCTTTTTATATACTCCTGGGAACTATAGAAACCCCCATTGACAAGGATACAGCCATTTCAATGTGTCAGGTTCTGTATTCATTACTTGACCAAAATCTTCCACGTCTTTTTTACGAATATCTCGTAGTAACACTTACGTTTCTTACCAAAATATTTGATATTCCCCCAATTAATACTATTAGAATCCTTCGAAGAAAAATACTGTTGGTTTCTACCGAATCTTCCGGGTTTTATGTAGGAAATGATGATTTGCACACATTCTATGGATGTACATATGAAAGTATGTGCACATACAAAACACTTCTTGGCATTTTGCTTTCTAATAGAGAAATAGAAATTACACCAACTACCTGGAAAATCCTTATAGTAATATTTTTATATATAGAAAATTATGATCTCAACATTTCGGAAATTGAATACCTCAAATACTCCTGTGTGGCATTGTTATATGGAAATAAAACGGCAAACCCATTCCTTGTTACCAAACACTTGTTAAAAAAGCTATATAAGCAAAATTCAAGTGAGGCTGATAAAAAGTTTTTTGTAGATGTTATATCCGACTTTTTAGAAAATCATACATCCAATTTTGAAAATAAAAGAGGAATTGATTATTTTATCGAGGATGATGCAATAGAATATTTAATTGTTCTAATGAAAAGACTTACACAATAAACGTTGAATTGCATTGTAACAGTTTCATATAAAATATATTAATTGGGTTATGAAATTAATTGTAAAATATAGTGATATATTAGAAATTGAATATTAATAAGTTATAAAATATATTTTATAATAGATACACAATTATTCCTTAATAACTTTTAATATTAAATACAATATTTTTAAATATATTTAAAGTTGTGCAAAGTATTAGTTAATATGTTTTTATATTAACTATTTGATTATTACTTAATTGTGTATATACATTTCATTTTAAGTAAAAACATTTTTTAATATTATTGAAGCAATAGCTACCAATATGATAATCTATTCAAACATCAAATAGATGCAATGCTAACATTACATTATAAAAATTGATGGAAGCAGAAACTTCAATGGAAGAATCTTATAAAGTCCTTTTAAATCCAACGAAGCATACTTCAGGCAATTTAATATCGTTATCTTATTTAATATCAACAAAACTCGATATATTATCTAATTAATTTACAAAACTATATTATGCTGATATTGAAGATTATTCAAAAATATGTAATAAAGACTTTTTAATGAAATTGATGAAAACAGAAACTTCAAATTTAAGAAAAACTATCGAATTGTACCTATTTGAACGTTTTAAAGGCGCTTTTATAAAGCATATGGATTGATTTACTGATACATTAGAGGAATGGAATGGATTATTTATATGTGTAGATTATAATTTAATCATATTGAAAAGCAAATAATATTGTATATGGCATCCGCAAGAGAGTATTACTATAAGATAGATAACTCTGAATAACAACACAAGCCGCAAATTACAAGATGATTCATACAAGAAATATAATGAATTTTTATGCCATAATTTATCAAAACATTATGAAATTAAAAGCAAAGTTTTTGAATCGTGTTGTATGGACATTGATTTCTTCAATGTTATGGCAGAGCATCTTAAACAACTGATTGAAGTATACTACAAGCGCATATTTAATCGTAAGTTTGAATTCTTATTTGCTACAATTGATAAGCAAAAAACTGAATTAAATTTGCATTTAAAAGACATGTTTATATACAATTTTAATATTGAAGCTGGTGTTTTTATTATATTCTGGCTTTTGGTTAGGGTTGGATATTTACCATATCCAACACTTCCATAAAATTATAAAATAAAATCTAACTATCCTAACTATCAGAACATTAAAATAAAAATCCTTTTATTCCCATGGATTCATTAAACTATGAAAACAAAACAATTGACATTTCAACAAGAAACCTTATGAACACACATTCTACACAGGCAATCACAGATATACTTAAGAATCAGCAAGATAGTACCGAAAGTTTTATAGAATTGATTAAACAAAATACAGATTCTTTAAAAAAACTTCTTGAAATATATAAGGAACTCGATAATTATCGCATAAACGATATTATCGAGTTGTCTAACAATCAAATACGTACATATAGACACGTAGCAACATTTTTATTACTTGCAAAAGAATCATTTGAAGATGTCTTTTTAAATGTATTTATGGTTAGAATACGCGATGTTGATTCATCTATTCGTCTTATGACTATAAATTTTATGTTAACAAACAAGAGATATCTTGAAAAAGAAAAAGAACTTATACAAATATTGACGTTATGTCTAAATGATAAAATTGATTCTGTAAAGAAAAAGGCAATAAAAGCATTGTGTAAGATATGTGCACATACCAACAACGATCTTCCTATACAAACCAGGCAACGAATTTCTGAACTTATCACCTCAGAAAAAAACGAGAGTGTTAAAGTTGAATGTATTAAACTAGCACTGCAATTATTTTGTAAAGGCAAGATTTCAGAACGAGAAATTCTCTCGTTTTTAAAGCATTGTACCAAACCAGCAGGTTCTATATGTCAAAAAGTTATAAAACGTTTGTTACCAAAAGGAATTTGTGATATTAATGAATTGCATGGTATTTTTGAGAAAGTAGCTTTGCCATTTTTTGCATCATTAACATTTAATGCTACTGATATTCTTAGTGTATGTAATACTTTTATACAGGCCAACAGCACCTGCTGTGGAAATGCCTATTTCTGCATATTTGATATTTTACTTGCACGCCCTTTCTTGATACTTTCAAGTCTTGATCCACTTCTATTTTTACTTGATACGTGCAAAGATAATGAACAAAATATTCTTAAGATTTTTAAAATCATAGAAAAGGTAAAAAATTTATTGGAGCACTCAGATAAAATAGAAAATATTTTAGAAAAATCAAGAAGTCTTGTTAGAAGACAGCTCACCATTTTAATGGAATATTACACCAACTTACTTTATAAAATCAATCCATTATACCAGAAATTAGTTGCTTCAGAAATTGATTTTCTTGTGTCATCATTTCCATCGGTTGCACCTTCATACCTTGTAAGATGCTTTGATATATTTGATCAGATAAAAGATATTGATTTAAGCATTACAGATAGATGTTATGCATGCCTCTGGAAGCTGAAATCTCACGAATTCCAGAAAATTCCAGAAATATTGATATCTTCCACGGCATCTTTTGATATTAAAGTTTTGGTAGATTTTATTGAATTTTTTAATACCAAAACAAAGGAAATGTCATCTACGAATTCTGAACTAGGTGATGCATGCACATTTATTTATAATACTCTTATGCTTCATGTTGATTTGTCAAAATTTAATTCAAGTGATACTCTTTTATATCTCTATAAACTTATTAATATTGGGCTTTTTAGTTCCGAGAGTCTCTATCTTTACAAAAGTTTACCTGCAGCTGCACTTTTTCCTATGATTCATAATACTAAAAATATCACTGCACTTTTTCTTGGTTTTATTGAATACATTTTAACAGACGAATGTACGAATATTAAGAATATAGCCGACTTATCAAAAGAGCTTGGAAAGGTTCTTTCTAGATCTGAAAGACAGAGCACTGAAAGAATTGTATTCATGACACTGAAAGATAAATTGCCACAGCTCATATCTAAAAAACTTCTAGACACTGCATGTACATCATTTTTATGTTGTCTCACAAACAACGAGTTTATTGTTTTAGAGGCTTTGGCGCCCAAAGGAAAATTTAAAGAAATATGCTTTAAGAAAGCAATGGAAAAGAACAAAGAGAATGTAACATTTATTTAATAAATGTATTGTTATATGATCGTAATACATTGATATGGACAAAATTATAGAAATATAAATATTAACTAATTCTGTAAAGATATTTCTCATTTAAAATAATTTTATAAATACAAGCTATTTGCAAATACGATGTCTCTCTTGATTAGATAAATTCCCTGTCCAAACAGATTCACGAGATCTTGGTTTCCTATTACCGATGCTGCATTTCCTAATTGTCTTAAAAGCTCTTCGAGTCTTTTAAATCCACGAATTATAGATCCTTCATATACACTTGTACTGTTGCATATATCAAAAAATGAATATCCACTGGCCCACATTCTGACAATATCCATCATGTAGAAATTGTAATTATTGGTTTCGTAGTAGGATCCTTCGGTGACGTCATTAAACCCACAATCATTCACAACCTTCACTACAATTTTAATAGAAGGACTAAGAATTCCATCTACGAGCTTTTAGTTTTCTTCAGATAGAACTGCATCAAGGCCTTCTTTGCTACGCTCTGTAATAACAATACTTAGTAAGGAAAGCATGTCCAGCAAAGAAAGCTCACTGAATCCACTGGAAAATATCATTTCGGTTAAAAGAATTTCATCGCCGGATGATATTTCTGATGCCATTTTTCCTTTAAGAGTGCATGTATCTCCATCAAGGTGGCCTAACTGTCTAAGTACATTAATCATCTTTTTGCACTCTTCCATATGATAAATTTCCTTTAAAGCATCAAGCGATGCAAGACGTTCTTCGTGTATTACCATGTGGATTTTATTTATACATCCCTCTACTGCAATATTCAACAACTTATTATGATGAGATGCATCAATAAAATTGTTAGAAACGGTTTTATGCTGAGAGAGGCATTGTGAATATGTCGTCAAATAATTCTTCACTTCTCCACTGCTATCATTTAGAAAAAGACACTCGGGCACGGTTCTATTACATATCATACATGTATCTTCTATTTTTTTGGCAATTTTGAATTTTTTGCAAATTTCTTTTGTACTTTCAGAAATTTCATTATCAATTTCTGTTGAATACTGAAGCAGTGGGAATTTCTTTGTAAATGCCTTTTCTTCAATCTTTGCTCTAAAGTCGTAAACATTACAGACAAAGTCGATAGGGAATTCTCTTGTCTCAACATCCTCTGATGTTCTAAAAAATACTGTAATATAGTCGTTATCTTTCTTGGAACACCATTCTTTAATAATACAATTTTTAATTATCAGAGGAAGTCCGCACCTAGGAATCATTATATCAACAACCCGATGTGCTGTTTTTATATGTTCACAGAACACAGAAGCAATTTGCTTATTTCTTTTGATCAATAGACTCTCGTTTTTAATAAGCAGGTTTGCAAGTGTTTTTTCGTTTTGAGGATCTTCCGGGCTGCAATTTTGTCCAACGGTAACTGACAAATTTTTCTTGATTTTGGAAAGAATCTCATTCTGTAAAATCATTGCTTTTTTATAAGCTTGAAAGTGATAAAAGCTTTTACTTAATAAATATAATGGATCCAGACCTTCCATTCGCATTAAATTTAGAATTGTGTTATAAGTTAAGCGGAAGGCACTGGTGAGCCTATCACTTCCTTTGTTGAGCATATCAGCAACCGATTTGCTTGCTAATTTATCTGTAACAAGGCTTACAACAATCCCTTCTGAATCCAGGCCTCTTCTTCCTGCTCTTCCACTCATCTGTGTATATTCTCCACTGGTGAGAATTCGTTCTGACTGCCCATCATACTTTTTTATGCTTGTAAACACAACTGTCTTAGCTGGCATATTCAGTCCAATAGAAAATGTCTCTGTAGCAAACAACACTTTAATAAGCGACTCCTGAAAAAGAATTTCTGAAATTTCCTTAATTATTGGCAAAAGCCCTGAGTGATGAATGCCAATTCCTCTTTCAAAGAGTGGCAGAATACCTGCAACCGCAGGAAGCTTCTGATCTGCTTCATTTAGAGAGGATATCGCATTTGTAAATATTGTTCGTACTGCATTTTTCTCTTCTTTAGTTAAAAAATCACGAGTGAGTTTCGTAGCAAAATGCTCGCAAGAAGCACGTGCAAACGAGAACACTACGGCAGGCACGTTGATGTTTTCCAACAATCTCGTCAAATGCCGTTCAATCTCCTTCCTGACAATGGTTTTATTTTGAGATGCCATAAATTCATCTGCATTGAACTTGCCTTCCTTATTTTTAATTTCTCTGAGTGTATCATCTGCAGAATAAAAATAATGAACAAGTGGGATAACACGCTGCTGAGTATAAATCACATGGACAATTTGCTGACTCGTATGCGCCACCCACTCTGCGAATTCTTGAGCATTCGGAATAGTAGCACTAAGAAATATCATTCTAACGTGCGAAGGCAGTAAAATAATGGTTTCTTCCCATACAACACCTCTATCTTTATCCTTGAGATAGTGAATTTCATCGAAAATAATCCAATGAATTTCTCGTACAATTTCAGATCCTCTATACAACATATTTCTAAGAATTTCGGTGGTCATAACGATGCACGTTGCTTCGGGATTTAGAGTAACGTCTCCTGTCATTAATCCAACATCCTGGAATTCTTCTTGAAGCTCTCTAAATTTCTGGTTTGAAAGAGCCTTTATAGGAGAAGTATATATTACACGTTGTTTATTGAGAATACTCTGTGCAATTGCATACTCCGCAACCACAGTCTTTCCACAGGAAGTATGTGCACTCACAAGTACGCTTCTATCTGTCTCGATTGCAGAAATTGCAAGTGCCTGGAATGTGTCCAAAGAAAACTTATAGGTTTTTGCACTGCACTGTGGGGTGTGATTGATTGGTGCATACTCTGTAATACTTAATGGGACTACAGCCTCGTGGGATGTGTTGTTTTCTTCAAATACATCTTCTATTCTGGTACGCTCCTCAATTGCAAGAGGAGTAGAATGTGGTAATTTCTCTTCATTGTTTAAAATGTCATCTCCAAAAAGATCTAACTCGTTGGTACTCATTTAAGGATAAAAATTCGTTAAAGAATAAAATTATATTTTTTAAACAATCTACATTATAACGTAATTAAAAACATATAATTATAAGAAATTGCACATTCATTAATAAATGTTAGCATATTGACGCACGCAATAATAATATTTGCGCCAATCAATTTAAATTTGTATATTTAAGCATCTTAAAATTAATTCTCAATATTATATAAATTAATTCAAAAAACATTATTTGACTAAATAATTTAAAGTATGACAGTAAATAGACAATATAAATGTAAAAAAGAGAATTTAATATTAAAAACATGAATTTAATATATAAAATTTGATTTATCATTTTAGTAATATAAATGCAATCATTTACTTTCAAGTAATATAATCAGAAAAATATTTTTCATTACACATAATTTATTGTTGACTTATCGTAACATTAACTAAACACTCTAAACATAATTGCTTCATTTGCTTTTGCGCAATAATGTTTGTACCATTTTTCAAATTTAATTCATGAATCTTAAACCTTTTTGTTGAACTCGTGTGCAGTGCTGTTTGATTGCGTAAAGCAGTCAATAGATTTGCTGCAGTAATATTTAGGCTTTTGTGTTTAATTGTACAGATTGATTTCGTCAGTTGAGACATCATCAAAGAACTTTGGTACAACCCTACAAAGTCATTTCCATCCGAACTAAATAAAAAATCTAAAATACACGGGGTAAGCGAAACTACTGTATTCATATGGCCAAGTGACATCATATAACAAAAAACTCTTATTCTAATATATGCCTGCCCATCAAGTATAATCAAAGATTTAATCATACGTGTTTGTCGGTTCGTATCATCACCTTGAACCGAAGGTACTGCAATTTGTAATGGGTCGTTTTCGAAAATTCCTGTGCTAATACCAATTTTAAACGTTCGGAAATTTTTTATTTCCGTAGAACCGGCTGTTGGCAAATATATATTTGGAGCTGATGTGATTTCAGGGAGTCTAGATATTTCGTAACAATATAGCGTTGGACTATCACTATTCATTCCACTATTACACAATTCTATTAGATCTATTGGTTCTGGACTATGTATATCTTTTTTGTCAATAGATCCAAATACTACCGGTACAGTAGGAGAAGATTCTGTCTGAATAGTATGACTGCTTTCTGCCGAATACATCATACGAATAAGTAATCCAATCATTGCCAGGTCAAGAATATTTAGAAATTTATATTCCTTTCTTTGGAAATTTTCTATTATCAATAAAATGATATTTATATAATTTTTTAAATATATTATATGATTTTATAATAAATAAATTGGCATTGGTATTGTACTTTATATAAAAAGATTCTATTTTAGGATTTTTGTCGTAATATGAAATTTTCCACTTTTAAATGTCTATTCATGACTAGATCAGAGATATATAAAGGAGAAATTTGCCCAAAAGCAATAATAACCGCTATTAACCAGCTGGTGCCCGTCGATTTATGACGAGGAAAGCTGGAAAATTGGGATTTATATATATTATAAGTGTGTGGAGACCTTTACGGTACTAAATTTCCTTTAAAGGCAAAATTTAAAAAAATTACCCTTGTATTTGAATGTATAATTTAAAAATCCCAATTTACCTAGCATTTTTAAACATTAATGACTTGACTAAATTATCAAACTAGGAAATAATATTTTAAACATCTATAATACGAACCAAACAATCTTGATATTGCACCTAATCTTCCGTTATCTCTTTTTCCAACAATAAATAATAAAGGTACCCAATTTTTTCCTTCAATTCACTATTGATTTGGAATAAACATCTTGAGTAGAAGCCAGTTATCTTTAATACCATTAGTATGAACACCAAAGATTGAATCGATCAATTCACATGATGGTTTACGGTTCTGTGTTCAACGTGTCTATGCAACCCATTATAACCTTTCCAACAATCCATGTAAATTATACTATTTGGCTTTAAAAGTTGCAATATTATAAAGGCGTGCGTTTCATTTGTTCTATAAAGGATGAGTATCGACATTAGTTTACAAGCTGATGTTCTTTCAACAAAATTTAACCCACAGCCCCCTTCAACTCTATTATACTTCCGTTTGCCAGGTTTAGATTCATTATTTTCTGCAGTGATTCTATTACCACCAACATATTTCTTGATGCGAGTATATTGATTTTGGCTTTATCATTCATTGTTTTCACTAATTTATTCAATCCTACTTATAATGTCCGAATCGGAGGATATTGTTCTCGTCTGTGTGTTATTAACCGACCCCCATCCTGTTTTATCAAGCCTTTCAAGATGTTGTTGTGGTTTTCAAGCAATTTACCTTTAAAATCAGAGACTTTTTTTGCATGAAGACAATGTACAAATTATAAAGAACAATGGCTTAGATAAATCCCTCGTAAAATAAACACAGGCACTGCATTTTAGTGCTAGAGCAATTAATATGTGGTGTTCATGCAACCACTGGATGTATTACAATTAAAACTTATTTAAAAGTGAAAATTTGCCCGGATTTATATAATGGAGTAATCTCCAAGGACGATATGTAATAAATACCAAGACTTAAGTTTGAACATTTTATAAATTAAATAATGTGCAAGTTATAGTATTTCATCATATGGCTTACAACAATGAGTTTATTTATCTATATAAGATATTAAATCTATATTTAACCTATGATATTGATATTTTTGTCGTGGAATTTTATATTTAAAATATGATATTCAATCGGCTTATGAATAGAATATCGATCTAAGTACATACGCTCAACTATTCCTTCACACACATTCTATATTTAATTTTACTCTAAATAAAAATATTTTTAATATTGTTGAAGTAATAGCTACAAATGATGTTAATCTATTCAAACATCGGTTCAAATCAACCAATCAGCTATGTTCATATTATAGCAAGCTGTGGAACTGCACTCCAATGAAAAAATCCTAAAAATTTAACTACTGTTAGAATTACAATGTCGTGATTATCTTTCAAATGATACATGAAGACATATGATATATTTAAAACCCTGTTCCAAGCCTATTTCATAGCATAAATAATAATATATTACAATTCCTTCAGTGATATAGTTTCAATCTGTATTTTATTACTTTTAATAAAATTATTTCCCATAATATACTCTATATTACTATAAATTCAATAGAGTGTGTCATATTTGTTAAATACAAACCGCACCAAAGTAAAATTGTGTTTAATATAGCTTCCTTTCGCACCATACGTGTTTCTTAAAGCTTGAATCCAACTTCTGATACAATTCAATAGAAATCCGTGCTTCCAGATCCTTTATATTTTTTGGTCTAAATAAGATAGCTTTGCCTTGATTATACTCCCATGATTTTCAATCGAGTTCACATTCGACGAGTGGGGTGCCCAGACAGGTGTTTAATTTTATTATCATTTAAATGTCTTGAATCGTTGTCTTGTTGAAAAACAAAAATACCAATTCGTTGAAGCCGTAATATTAAAATCTTCGCCACTCCATCACACTTGACGATTGGAATAACATTATCAGGCGGAAGTCTGCTACCACGCCTGTCCACTGACGTATTCGACCATCTGAACGAAATAGATTGAATTTTGACTGGTCGCTAAATATTATAATCTTAGCCTTATCAGATGTGAGCTCTATTATTGACTTTGAAAATTCGAATTTCAAATTAATATGCCGTTTTGTCAAAAAGATTTTTCTGAATTGACGAGATGCAAATATATTCGTAGAGTGAAGAGTATTCATAATAGTGACATGACTAATATCACAACCGTGGATACTTTTTATAGTCTGGGTAATTTTACACAATAATGAAGTTTTGTTTTAACCATTTTCTTTTTTAAAATCACTTCAGTTAATACACCATATTTTTGACATTTGGCAATTGTGTGAACAACTGTAAATGACATATATTAAATTTTTAACCAACTTCTCGAGTACTTATTCCTTGCTTAGAGGGTATGCTGATTTGACTCCGTTGCATATTAGTTTGTTGCGAGGCCTGCACTTAGCTAAAATTTAATGTGACTCTGGTGGGAAATACTACATTCGATTTGTGGAGTATTGTATATTTAATAATAGTTGTTGAGTAACCTATTGAATTTATGTTACTATATTTTAAGAAATATATTTATGAGAAGTAATAAAATACAGATTGAAACTATATCATTAAATGAATTGTAATATATTGTTGTTTACGATATAAAATAGCCTTGCCGCATTATTTTTAACTAACGGTATCTCCTAATTATACAAAAAGTATTTGGATTTATGTAACCAAAATACAATATTATTGAATCAATTTTAAAATCAGAATGTAATTTACATGACTTTTATGGCAGATAAAAAATCAATCGCTGATTAGTCAAACGATTTAATAACCTGTAAATGGAAATACTATCTATACGAACGCGGCTGCTATCGTCAATTCAGTGGCCATTTTGAAGTATAAGCACCCTATCATATTTTCTTATTTATGCTTAAATTTTGGATCCTTTGTATTTGAAAATCAAATTATATTTTTTAAACTTTTAGAATATATAGTAATTTGCCCTACTGTGATAAAACCAACTATTTATTTAAGCATCAAAAAATAGTCTTCGCTAGACCAAATATTATAACAGTATTTTAAATTATTTGTAGTTGCAAGACTGTTGGAATACCCCATAAATACAGAAGAAAATTATAAAGTTAATGAATTGATTAAAAATATGAATGATGAATTTATAATTAATGTGAACGCAGGTGTATCTTTTAATATATTATTAGATATATTATCAGGGGAACCAGATGGAACTAATATATCCAAGATTATTGGTATGGATTTGGTTTAAAATCCTTTACAAATAGACATTCAAGTAATTTTTTATTTTTATGCATGCCTATACAGTTTCGAACAAGTATTTTAATAATTGTGAATTAATATATGAAATCTAACAAAACATTCCAATAGCATTACCATACAAACTTAATGAGCTATGTAATTTTTACATGCTTTCTCGATTAAAACTATTTTATGATGATATTTAGAAATTCCATCCTGTTGTAAGTAAAAATTGTATAGAGAAATTATTGAGAAAGTTATGGCCTTCTTTTGAAAAGATTCTGTTGGAATATCATAATTAGGTTAAAGCTTATTTGGCATAGTATATACGCTTAATCAATTGAGACCCCATCTATGTTGTCACCAGAACATTCAATAAATGATGAGTACACCAGGTTGGTAATTCATATGTATTAGAAAAGTTTTTAAATGATTCCAAAAACAAGATTTTTTGAAAACTCAAAACGAATGGTCAAATTAATTCAAAAACTGTGGCAATCTTAGAATAATTTTAATAACAAAGTCAAAATACTTATAAATTATAGTAGAAAGCAAATGATACTATAGTTTATATCAACAAGAGAACATTATCAGAATGCGGGTGAGCTAAATATATTTTGTAAAACAACTGATATCATAAGATTAAAAACCAAAGAAATACTTAATAAGTATAATTTAAAATATCAACATGAGAAAATAATTTACGTTCGAACTTTATTATAATATTTTGAATGTAAAGGAGATGTAAACAACTTACAGAACATTTTAAATCAAACATATATACAAATTATTAAAATTTGATCGTCAAAGAGTTGAAATATTATTAACCAATGTAGCATATCTTGAAAGAGTGTTTAAAAGTTACTTTCAACACGTTTTAAATTATAATTTTAAATTATCAAAATTTAATTAAAATAGAATATTCACTATGAGATTGTTAGGCATATTTAAAATATACTTTATAGAAATTAAAATATTGTTTTTAATTTGATAATCCATTGATCCTATTAAAAGATGTGTATCATTTAAAAATTATATTCAACAAATTAATTTCGATAGTTAAGTTCCATTTTTTAAATAATATCAGGCAATAAGGACAACAATTGTTGTTATCCATATCTTTAGTTAACATATTTGAAGATATGTTTCAAGTAACAATAATATTTTAAACTATATACTTAAAGCAATCAACGATTTTTATTTTATAACAAAAATTTTTTTTAGAAATGTCACTTTTAATGCATATGTTTATGGCCGTTGGACATTATTTACAATATATTTCAAAAACTCCTTAATTTATAGATTTCCCCCGTAAATTAATTTTTCCCCCATGATTTTATTTAATTTAAGAAAACTATACATGGCTGCAAGCCACATGTATGAAAATCCAGCATACGAATCTGATGAAGCTTTAGCTCTACAAACGAATAGAACCCAGCAGGAAATATACCAACCCCTGCAATATGGACAAATTGTAGCTCCTCCAAATCTTGTTAATACGGTTCTTACCAATAAAATAGTTGCTCAATATTTGGAATTATATACTTTGGGAACGCCAGCATATAGTAAATGGTTATTGTGTCGAGAAATATCTACATTACCACAAACCAGTGAGTATGATTTAATTGGTGATATTTATAAAGCCAGCACCACATCAGAATCAATTGAATTGGGTAATTTATCATCTTTCAAACTTGGAAAAATGATTACCGTTTCAGAGACCTCCCCACTACGTATTGCAATACCATTGTTTGCTCGTAGTTCCGAATCTTCTTATTATATTGATCAAAAAGTTGAAGAAAATGGATTTGTTCTACGCAAAATTACATTATTCTGTTATAGAATAGAATTTGGTTTTCCAGCAAACCGCCAGTCATACAAACTTATTCCAATATTTTTGGAATTCTTATTCAATTCTAAATCAAAAGAATTTATAGGACTTTTTCAGATTGAAATCAAATTAGATAGACAAATTTATGTTGTGTATTCCAGTGGCACTTTAAAAGATGATTTCCTTGATAACGTTGGAAAAATATTTGTTTCTGAACAAAACTTTTTTGTTAGGATTAATCAATTTAAAATTAGAGATGATATTGATTGTATTGATCATAATGATTTTGTTTTGCATGTAAGTCATTTACCAGCAAGTATTTTACATACATTACAATAATTTATTAAGTAATATACAAAATATTATTAATAAATTCTTTAAAGTCGATAATTCTTATAATAAATAATGGTGCCTTGCTTGGCATAGATGCGATATTTATTAAATATATTTGTTACATTGTCATACACCGATTAAGATCAATGTTCCACTTTATCGATGATTGGAAATATTAAATTGTTTCCAACAAAATGCTACACAACTATTTAAGCAACTTTAAAATATTGTTATAAGTCATAATAATTATATTTAAAAGTTTCTTACAATTGAAAATTCCCAAATTCGGTTAATTTATTAAAATTTAAAATATGACTTCTTCTTTTAATATTCTTTCGTCCAATTCATTGTCATTTAATCCAAAAATTGTCTCTGCTACTTTAATTTCAACTCCTGTAGAACGTATTCCTGTTATGCACATAAAATCATTTGCTACAAATCCACATCCCACACAAATTTGTCCTTGGTTGGTGGTAGACGATATTACATTTACTTTTAGAAGATCTGCAAGTTCTTTAAGCTCCATTTCTTTCATTTCTGGATGCACCATGAGTCCTTTAGAATTCAACACTCCGTATGCACCAACTAAACTCATCATTCCTAACGACATTTTATATACTGGTACGCCCAATACTTCACCCACAAGATCAACATCACGAAAGTCTGGATTGACTAAAGCTACATGATCATTACATAGAATATTATTCCCAAGTGCGTTCATTTTATTGTTTAATCGTACAACTCTAATAGTGGGTGGGAGAGAGTTACGTATGTGCATCAGCTCTTGGTCATTGCAAGTAGAACTCAGAAGCAGTCCGTTTTTATTTCCTACACACAGTACACCGACAGTATTGATTCCTCCAATCGTTGTTTCGATAATTGGAAAGTTGATTTTTTCTCTAAGAAAATTTAGAACATTCTCTGTCTGACTCTTTCCAACAATTGCATAGTAGTTGGTCAAACACATATATACGCCAATTTCTGGTTTTCCTTCAAAGTTCAGTTTAAAATACATGGGAATAAAAATATTTTAAATACTTTTAAAATAAAAGTTTATTAAAATTTTTGATCAAAATTTGCTATTTAAAAATTAAATTGCTGGTAATAAATTATAATCCAATCAACTTATATAAAGCTTTATATGAGTTAGTTACAAAATTTAGGATTCCCAAAAAATATTTGCTTCTACGCAAAGATTCTTAAACTTACAGGTAGTTAGTTAAATATAAAAATACATTGAAATGTATACAAATGGCTCTCAACATCGTATATATTGATAGTCAATGTTAAAAAATATATGCTTTGTTAGATAGAATGTGCCCAAAAATTTTATTATTTCTGATAATGTTGAGTTCATTCAAACCCAATTTATACATTAAAATATGGTCCGTCCCATCTGAATACTAAGCAAGGTTAGATATACGCAAATTAAAAGAATTCCCAGCGCAATATTTTGAGAATGATGAAGCTTTTTACCATAATATACACCAAACATTCCAGGAATTCCAAAACTAAGTCCATTTGTGAAAATGGCTGCTAATATGTCTACCAACTTTGTAATATTTAGATTTAGTATGGCTACCAACCAACATACAATCATAAATACTAAAATAAAATCTTTATCTTGAAGTTGTCGTCCTAAACGTTTGCTTAAAATTGTAATTCCTGCCTTGTTTGCAAGAGACATTCCTTTCGGAACAATAGAATAACCTTGCAACGGAATACCAAATGAAAAAATAACTAAAAACATAATTGAGAATAGTATTGATATCCACATAAGTATTGTTGATGTAAATATGGGATGATGCACGCTAGATATGAGTGGATTACTTGAAAAGTTTGATAATAATTTTAAAACGTCATTATCTTTTACAGAATTAAAAAACAATCGATACCCAAAAAAGCCAACCATCATATACACAAGTGTGTTAATTGAAACCCCGGCTGCTATAACTATAAATATTGTGCTAGAAGACCTGGTTTGCATAGCACCAATAATATCAAGAAAGGCAAATTGACAATGAGCAGCAAAAAGGATCCTTACAATTGCTGATATGCCAGCGGATTGGATTTTAATAAAAGGCATATCTTCGAGTTTAGGAGATTCAACTAATGTTCCAAATATCACTACTAACAGCACATAATATCCGGCTGCTACTGAACTTAAAATAGAACCTTTCGAAAGAAAAGAAACAGTTGCAATTCTATAAAGAAAATATGTGAATATAGCAAAAAACGATATAGAAAACATTCGTATTAAATTTTCTTTTGTAGAATAATTATTTTTAAATGCAGTTAAAAGCAAATTTTTAATAATATCGCCTCCCTTCATTAAAAATACAATACACGTGAACATTTTTGCTATTACAAAACATACCTGGACCATAACTTCAGCAAATGTACCCATCTTTGTTGCAAGTTGATCATACGATGGATATGTTTTTATATTTTCAATATCACGATACATTTCAGCCGACCATGAAAGTAAATATACCGAAATCATTGTCAGTATTCCTACTACGGCCATACTACCGATTCCGCCCATACAACCCAATGCCTCCATATTCATTGGGGTAAACAGCATGCCAGAACCAAATGGAGCTATTGCTAACAGTCGAATTGCAGAAAACAACGAAATCCCTTTTATCATTTATGTGGGTAAATTTTAGTTTCTATCATGCTCAAGAGCTGATATTATAAAAATCATTTGAAAATATTAGCAGTTTATTAATCAGTTTATTTTAGAAATCGTAAATTTCCATTTTAAGATCTTTTGCAGTAAATTTATAAATAGAAACTGAAATACTGTCTGAAGTAAGTAAACTTAATATTTGACATCAGATATTTTCAAATTATTAATATGGTATTTTATTGCATAAGAAACTTTTCTATAAATTCATACCAACGTAATGGAAGAAATATTTTTGGTAATCTAAAATAGTTTTATTAATTATGCAATAAAAATGAAATAATAATATAACTTTGTATGCGATATATACATTTTTATTGTTACTATCTGCGGAGATTTATAGTGACACAATAATATTAACTGAAATTATATAACGTTTACTAACATATTGAAAATTATAAATATATGCATTGGCAACTTAACCAAAAATCAATTCTTTTATAGTTGACAAATAGAATATTTCGTTGTTTGATACATACAACCATTATATTAAACTTTTAATACACTTAGATCCGCTATGATTTTATTATGAATTGTTATAGTTAACAATATATGAATATTTTGATATATGGGCATTTCGATTAATTTATATAATATTTTGAGAAACTGGTTTTTTAATTTTACCCACTTCATGGGATTTCTGCAAGAACTAAAAATAAAAGGAATCCGATCATTTAGGCCTGACCAGACCAACTCGCTTGCTTTTAATACACCACTTACACTCATTCTTGGTGCTAATGGATCCGGCAAAACAACAATAATAGAATGCTTGAAATATGCCATCACTGGCAATCTTCCGCCTAACTCACGAGGAGGTGCCTTTCTCTTTGATCCAAAAATCACAGGAGATATTGATGTTAAAGCAAACGTTACTCTTGCGTATTTCTCAAATAATATTTCATATAAAGTCAAGAGAACACTTCATTGTACAAATCGAAGAAGCAAATGTGAACAAAAAACATTAGAATGTGGACTGCATAGACTGATTAATGATGAATATTTACTTATATCAAATCGACTTTCAGATCTTGATAAGTTTGTACCTGAGCATTTTTCTCTAATACCGGGAATTATAGAAAATGTAATATTCTGCCATCAAGAAGAGTCTACATGGCCTCTTGCAGAGCCAACTATTTTAAAAAAGAAGCTCGATGATATATTTTGTTCATCCAAATATGTCAAGGCACTTGTTGACATTAAAACAACAAAGAAAGAGATTACTCAACTGCTTACTACATGCCACTCAAAATCTGAATATTTATATAAAGAAAAAGTTAAGAGAGATAATTTAATTAAGTTAATTCAAGATTCAGAAGAATTAGCTATAGAGAAAAAAACCAACTTTGAGGCGTTTAATGTTGAAAAAAACAGACTGCTAGAAGAAACGAATCAATTAGAACCTGTTCTGGATGCATTCAATAAAATAAAGACGAATCATGAATATTTGAAAATAGAATATAAAAACTTACAAAATGAAATAGAAGAATTTAATTTTGATATATTAACTAATGATAATTTAGAAACTGATCTTAAAGAAGTCTGTATTGTAATATCATCACAAATTAACCGAATTAATGAATTTAATTACACCGATTTAATGACAGATTATGAAAATGAAAGGAAAAAACAAGATGAACTTTATGAAAAAATTCAGACAAGAATAGTTTGGGATAATCAGCTGCAAACTGTTTCTGACAAACTATTTAATACAAAAAATTCTATTAAAGAAAATATATCTTCCCTTACAGGGTATCTTATGAATGTAGATAGAAATAATTTGCAACAAAGAGTTTCTGATTATATCTCAAAACTATATCAAACAAACATTTCTATTAACGAATTTGTAACCATGTTGAATAGCAAATTTATTCAAATTAAGAATGAAAGTGAAAATATTAAAAATATAGCATTAAAATATATTAAAAATAATAAGGATATAAAAGAAAACACATTAATAGATATTACCCAAACAGTTGTAATAGATTATCAAAAGCTTGATGATTTATATCAAGCATCTGTTTTAGCATTTGATAAATATCAAAGATTGGTAATGAGATCACAAAAAGCAACAGAACTTAACGGTCGTTATTATGAATTTAATGCTCAAAAAAAGCGAATTGCTGAGCTCAGGAAATTGATTGTTGATGAAAATCACAAAGAATTGACAAACGAAATTTTAAATGAAAAATCCATAGAAATTCATAAAAAATATAAATCAATACAAAATTTAAAAGCCGATCTTAATTCACTAATAAAGCAAGAGCAGTTTGAGCTGGTAAAGTACAGGCAACTATCTGAGAGAAAAGAACAGTTATTAATTCAATTAAAAGAAATTGCCATCCAATTAAATATTGATATTGAAAATAATGTTTTAGAATTAAAAAAACAGCCACTCTTGTCTTTAAATAATCTTACGTTGGAATTGGACAAATTAATAGCCAATAAGCAATTTTATGATACTTCTATAAAATTATATAAAGACATGTTAATATCTACTGAAACGAATGTAGAATGTCCATGGTGTTATAGCCATATTTCTACAGAGGAATTCAGTTCAGTACGACAGTCACATATAACCACAATTGAGTCTATGGAACATTCTTTAAGCGAGATAATTAAACTTCAGTCACAAACACAAATCGATATTGAAAACATGGATGCTCGAAACACAGAAATCATAAAAACCAATCAGCTTATAGACAAATTTATGGTATTACATTCGGAATTTTATTCATTAGAAGTTCCTGACATACAACAACTTTCAAAAAAAATAAAATTAATGGAATATCAACAAGAACAGGAGAACATCGAACTTGAAGAAACCAAGAAGTCTTTTAGCATATTAGAAGCACATTTGAATGAACTTTCTATTTTAGATAAAAAAGTTTTGGAATTTAATATGAATCAAGAAGTAGATGATTATGTTGATGAGAAACTCATTTTATCCGCAAAAGCACTTAGTCACAGTAGTAAAGCAGAATATAATGAATATCAAGAATTTATTAAAAATCAAGAAAAATTAAAAGCGCAGATTGAAGAGAATATACGAAATCGAAATATTATCAAAAAAATGAATATATGTAGAGCTGTGTTAAACGAATTAAAAGGTTTTAATTCGGAAGATATTAATATACAAATAACACAGCTTATAAAACGAGCAACTAATGTCCAAAATACAAATGCTATGACTACAGCTCAAATACGATCGCTTAATAACGAATATCAACGATTAATACAGCAAAAACATCAATTTGAAAATGAAGCTGTGGAAATAAAACAAAAACTGAAAGAACAGCCATCAATAGAAACATATGAAAAATGTAAAATACAATTTGAAAATCTCAGAATAAAATTGGACGCTATCAAATCTGAACACCTGCAACTAAACAATGAACTTAATGAGAAATCCCGAGTAAAGATCATAATTGAGAAAAATATTAAGCTGCGTACAAATAAAGAACGACTAGCAGCTATTAAACATGAATTATCTTCATATGACGAGAAACATCATTTTGATTTACAAAATCAGAAGATTTCGATTAATAAGAAAGTTGATAAAATTACAATTGCTGAAAGTGTAATTAAAGGAGAATTAAAACAATTGTACCTGGGAATTGAAAGATCAAAACAAGAAATTAAGTTATATAAAGATGTAATTGAAAATTATAATAGTAATTTGCTTGAAATAAAATTTAACGAAACCTCGATAGCTGATCTTGATAGAACGATAACAGTGTTGGATAAAGCTATTGTGGAATATCATCAAAGCAAGCTGATTGAAGTGAATGCATGTTTAAGAGATCTTTGGATAAACACTTATAAAGGAAATGAAATTGATTTTATTGAGATACAAAGTGATGTTACAGCCACAAGCTATAATTATCGAATTGTGATGTATAAGAATGGAGCAGAAATTGATATGAGAGGAAGATGTTCTGCTGGACAAAAAATGATAGCTTCGCTTTTGATTCGAATGGCACTTGCAGAATCATTCTCTGATGCAAATATTCTTACGCTTGATGAACCAACCACCAACTTAGATAAAGCTAATATTGAAGCATTGGCTGTGACTCTTGGAAATGTTGTGCGTGAGAAAAAAAATATTCAGTTGATAGTTATTACGCATGACGAGGAATTTCTTTCTATGCTGACATGTGTAGGAATTGAATCTTTTTACCGACTTCGAAAAGATTCAACGGTTGGTTCGGTTATTGAGAAGTTTGGATTATGTTAATTAAAATGTTTTATTAAAATTTTCTACTTACACTAAATGATATATTTATAGGATACTAGTTAAATGTAATATATAATATTTAAATATGAAATAATTTTAATAAAATTAAAAACAAGTAAATTTATTAATTAACAAAAATTATTAAACTTTCACTTCACCTGGAGCATTTCAACAATTCACTTTGGATGAAATAAATTGTTTTAATCAACTATCAAATTAAGTAACATAATATTAAAACCCAACAGATTTTCTTCATAATAATAAATTCATTTTTAAATAAAATATTGTTTGCATTAAAATATTTTAGTCATTTATGTATCCTAATGAGAAGCTATAAATCCCTCCAAAATCTTATCTCACAAGAATTTACAGATGATTCCAAAGAACAACTCAAGGCACTTCTTACATCAAATACACCACCAACCCATCCCCCATTTCTCATTCAACTCTTAGAAACTCCATATTTTTCTCTTTTTCCTGATCAGATATTTGATTGCTTTGTTTTATGTATTACTACAAAGGAAAGTAAGGATTCTAAAAACAATGCAGGAATAAAACTCGCATTATTTAATGCAGTTCTTAGAAAATATGATTTAATGCATATTTTTGACGCACTTGTTTCTAATTATGCATATATAGAGAACTTTACTTTGGACGATAGTATATTTAAGAATTACATGCTTCATAGAATAATTCAATTAGTTTTGGAAAAACCTACTTCTAATGCCCTTAAATCTATATTTTTAATATGCAATCAAATAGAAAATGTTCCTCCGTTTTTAGATTATATAACCAGCAATATAACAGATTCTGTTAATATATGCTTTATATTATGTTATGTATATAATTGGCTTTCTAATTGCGGCATGGATTTAACTACATTAAATCCTCGTTGTTCTAGGGACGAACATGCAATAAAAGAAGATCATTCAAAAGCCACAATGATTATAGGAAAGATAATTGCTGTATATCCTATTTTATATAAACGAATCCTTTTGATATTGAATGAAGAAGAATCAAATATGAACATCATATTTATTAAAGATTTATATAATGCTTCAGATATTAAACCAATTGTTTTAACAACATATAAGAGAATGTTTTATTATTTGATAGTCAAAGATAAAAGAAAACTTCAAAAAATTGATATTTTGCATGCATTTAAACCAGATGAGCTTTTAAAACTATATCAGGCTCTAAAAAATAACACTCCAACATTTATAAACGTTTTTAAAGAACTAAATTATGATTATTTGATTAGAGAATTGGAAAGAACTCCTTCAAAAGCTCTTTTGGAGAGTTTATCAAACGCGGAATTTATTTATCTTCCCCGTCTCTATAAAAGATTTCTTTATATATTAGAAATTGAAAAAGAACTTGATTTTACTGTTAAAGATATTAAAATTCTTGCACGAGAATTTAACAAGCTTCCTCTTGCAATGAAATCTGATATGGTTTCTTTACTTTCAAAATATATTACATGCCGTGAATTTGATTTGGCTGATGCAGAATCGGTTTTTATGCTCACATTTTTTAAAGATATTCCACTTGATATTGTAGAGTTGGTTGGGATTATTATTGATGAACCTACAAAATTAAAAAGAGCTTCTGCTATAGCATATTATAATGATATTCTTCAATTAATATTTGATAGAAAAGAACCTCTTAAAGATAATACTCTACTACTTAATAGATTTGATCCTATTCTTAAAAGATTGATATCTTATCGGGCATATTTAGATATGTCAGGACAGCTATTTAATTTTTTTTATAGAATTGATGGTGATTTTATGAATACTTCAAATATAATATATGCAGCTATCAATCATCCTTTATATAAACAATCTAATTTAAAGAATATTTATACAGAGAACACCATCAATACCGTAGAATACCAGATAAACAAGACTGAATCAAAGCATACTTCTACCACTCATAATATTGAATCATCTGGTATAGATGATGCTTTGGCATTTGCCTATAATTTAAAATATACTGTAGAAGTAGATTTTACTAAAATTATACGTGCATTATCATTTAATAATAGAGAGATTAATAATCTTGTTCTTAGATTTATTTATAATAGCAATAGAATTTCATATTCGTTTATAGATTCATCAATTCATATATTTAATCAACTCATGTTTAACGAGTTTGATATTATAATTGCAATTTATTTAAAAGGTCTTAAAAATAATCAGTTGATTCCAGGCGATGTAGTTCCATATATTCTTGTCTTTTATGAATGTAGTTACTTATATAGAATGTATTTAGATACGTGTATTAATACTGTTAATAAAAGTATAGAGATATCTGTATCTTTAATAACTCAAGAAATTTTATCGGTATCGGAAAATGGTACTTTCAGTAAAGAGGATGTAATCAAAACAGCTACGAAATATACAACAAATTCTTTTATTTATGCGTTGTATAAATATATAGGTATCCATAAATTATGCAACATTTTAAACATAGAAGATGATCCAATTTTTATATTTGTATTTCTTTCTAACATATCTAAAATGAAAAAAGAAGACAAGGAAATATATCTTAGTTATATTAAGCAAAGACTTTCTAATGAAAAGTTAGTTAAAATGGTTGATGAATATAAAAGAAAAGAATGCTGCATTAGATTGCTTATAAAATATTTACAATAAAATATTAATCATATAATTAGTTTTATATACTGACAACAAAAGTTAATTAGATATTCAAAACAAATATTATATGTTGTTACTGAAATCAAGGATTTCCAGATTTAAAGTTTCCACTCTAGACTATATGTCCACGGGAAAAGTAGAGAATTTTACCCGTTGCGCAATGACCAAGAAGCGAGCTTAAGAAAGCACCAATAAAACATATTTCCTAGCCAACACTCCTCCCTTGACCGACGAAGACAACATATTTAACTTTGATGTTAGAACAGTATTTATTATATTAAAACACGATGAGTATAGAAATATTTTATTGAAAATATGATGTTACAGTCTAAAAACATATTATTTAATATAATCAAATATATTATAACAATACTACTAACGCATTTTACCCTATAGCAAAATTTTGGAGGAGGGCTATACGAGTGTAAAAACAAAACGCACAAGAGTTTGTACAGGGCATACACTCCTTCCGCTTGTATGGTCGAAAAAAATAGCAACACCCGACGATCATAGAACGATCAAAATAGGTTGCAAGGAAGTACCTCCCTGACTGAACTATGATTTTAATATTTTTTATAAAGCCTGATGAAAGGCTTATTCTCATCCACACATGATTATCGAAGCGTACTAGACGATGTATTTGGTTGGAAAAAATTGTTAATAATGGGTTTGTTCACCAACGAGTGATTTCCATAGATTCTAAATTTATTTGCCTTTTAACACATTTCTATAGAAAACCATATATTTTTTTGCCCATGTCCATAAATTCTAAGGACAAAAGAGATCATTACTATTACATGGCTAAAAACGAAGGATATAGAGCAAGAAGTGTATATAAACTATTGGATATTCAAGAAAAGTATAAAATATTTGATGATGTTAAGAATGTTGTTGATCTTTGTGCAGCACCAGGATCATGGTCACAGTGCATAGTAAGAAACTTTGTTTGGGTAGAAAATATCATTTCTATTGATTTGCAAGACATGGAAAATATTGATGATAAGGTTACATTAAGCAAAGGCGATATAACATCCAAAAAAGTTCTTGAACAAATCAATAGCATTTCCAAATCAATAGATCTTGTTATATGTGATGGTGCACCAGACGTAACAGGTTTTCATGAATTGGATCAGTTTATGCAGTTTGATTTATTAATTGCCGGTCTTGATATTTGCAAATCTCTTTGGAATAGAAAATGCAAATTTTCTTTTGTAAGTAAAGTATTCAGAGGAGAGTATACAGGAATTTTGGTTAGACATTTTAAAAGGTTTTTTAGAAAAGTAATTCTTACTAAGCCTAGGGCAAGCAAAGGTAATTCTCGAGAGTGCTTTTTAATATGTTTTGAATTGTATAATACGAACGATGAAGAAATTGATTTTACAAAATGTAAAGATAATTTTGTTGAATGTGAATCATGCGGATATGGAACAGACCCGGATTATACCTTCGAAGATGTTATTAAAACCGATGAGTACAAAAACAGCAAACCAATTAAAGCACCATACGAGCTAGCACTCAAATTGCGTAAAAATAATTAATAATTTAAATTATATAAATAGTTGGATTTAATTCTTTTAATACAACAGTATTTATTGGAAATATCAATATTGTAATAAGAATACCATTTATTTTGCACAAACTATTTGTATTCAACTCAATTTATTGAGTGGAAAGCTAATTTTTAAAGATAAAATAGGATTTTCTCTTTCAATAAACGTATTCTTCCTATTTCCCATTCTTTATCTGTAAGCCACATTTCTTTAGAAATTTCAAGCTCTTTGAAAAAAGATCCCCCTAAGCAACATTCAGTAACAAAATCGTTATTCTCGAGTGTTCTCTCAATTAACTGTGGTACCTTGGTCTTTTTATGAAGATTAAGAAATCGAAGTCTGTTTTTAATAAGATTCTCGCTATCACTTTCGTCATAACAGAAAAATCCTTCTGTACATTGTTTCCCGTTCCTTTCTGTTGCGAGGTGCAGCATAATTTTAGTTTCAGACTCTTCTCTAAAATCGCAGGCGTTGCAAATATATTTTAATGATCTGTTCATTCGTCTCATTCGAGAATATTCTTCTGCGTAGTCTTCATTATCTACAATAATATGTGCTTCTTCAGTCGAATTTGCATTATATGCATCTACCATTGTATAATCTTCTATAAAACAATGCAATCCGTTATTATATTTTATGATTGCAGATGGAGTAGCTTCTTTTATAGCAATACAAAAAGACATAGGAAGCAACATAATTCCTCTAAAACCAATATATCTAAGAAAGAGATCTATAAAATCTATAATATGATTCCTATCTAGTTCATCATAAAATATTAGTTGTATAAACATATTACAAGGCTCAATTTCCATACCATAAAGCGTTTTAAGAATTGAATGGCTACCTCTTATCATGTCTCTTATGCATTCTATTTCTATATATTTTTGCTTATATTCCATAAATAATACATCTTTATAAAAAAGCATTATAAGAGGAGGAAATGAATATGCAGGAAAAGAATCTATCTTTTTAACAAAATATGATACATCACCTTTATCAAAGTATGATGAGATGTTTTTATTGGGAATTGTAAGCTGTGGATATGTAATAAAATTGTTTTTTGGAATATATAATAGCTTAGCATGCTTGTTTCTATCTTCCATGAGGGATCCAAAAATATTTCTCTAAATCATCACCTGTAAAAGTTAAATATTTGTAAAAGTTAAATATTTGTAAAAGTTAAATAAATTTGTAAAAGTTAAATAAATTTGTAAAAGTTGAATAAATTTGTAAAAGTTAAATATTTGTAAAAGTTAAATATTTGTAAAAGTTAAATAAATTTGTAAAAGTTAAATAAATTTGTAAAAGTTGAATAAATTTGTAAAAGTTAAATATTTGTAAAAGTTAAATATTTGTAAAAATTAAATATTTGTAAAAGTTAAATATTTGTAAAAGTTAAATATTTGTAAAAGTTAAATATTTGTAAAAATTAAATAAATTATTTGAAAATGTGCTTTGGAGAATTTATTTAATTTGTATACAAATAATAATATTATTATTTATGATATTCATGTATACACAACTAATTATTTCTTCAGCAGTACTAAATACATGTTTACATTAATTTAGCAACTAACAAGTTTTATAAACAAAATAAAAAATTTTCATTAAATCATTCATATTAAGAATCCTCCTGTTTGTGCTGTCATGATCTCTACTATGGATCCCTCTTCTAATTGGCATTTTTCTACTGTTGCCTCTTCTTTAAGAAACCTCCCATCACTCATAAGACGATATGCCTTTGGATCAACCATCTTATTTTTGCAATAGGATCGTAGAATCTTTTGAATGGTTGTTGCTTTCCTTACTGTTATTTTTTTGACTTCTCCTTGTGAATTTCTAATTCCAATTATGATTTTATCATCATTATTTTCAAATTCATCAGCCGTAGACATGGGATAGAAAATATTTCATTGAGTTATAATATTTTGATCAAAGCATAAATAACATAAAATCTGATTATAATTTATCAATGCTATGAGTATTGTTAGTTTATATAAAAAGTATAATCTCAGGCGTTCTCTTAATATGTTTTATCTAATTAAATTGTGCCATAGTAAAGCCCAATTAATATATTTTATATATTCAATACCGATTATAATACAATGAATTGATCAATCAAACTTATAAACATCAGAATACATATTAATTTATATATTATTTAATATTCATATGTTTTTTAGAAATTAAGATCTTTTTTTGTTAATACTAAATTTAATTCAACATTTTTTGAAAAAGTTATTGTTGAGATAATATCACATTAATTTATATATTATTTGATATAACAATCAGATTTCTGAAGAATTTGATCATATTAAATCTATTTTACCAACACCAAGATTTATTGAATTCAGAGAAACTCTAAAACAAATTGTGCTACTTTGTACTTTTTAGAATTTCCAAGATTTATTGTAAAATGTGGAATAAACATAATTACCCCTTATGAAGACATTGAAAAGAACATTTCAGCATATGCTATCTTTTCAATGCTTATTCATATTATCCACAATAACCATTCTGATGGCAAGATGGCATTTAAATAAAAACATGGATAGGCGAAACTATGGAGATTTATCAGATGAAATCTTGATTGATAACGGTAAATTACTTCCATTTACATCTGAATTAAAATTAACTGTTAATGGTACCTCACTAAAATCTTTTAAGCAGTCTAGAGGTAGATTGTTCCCAATTCTAGATAAAATCTTTTTCTATGATGAAGGAACAGTTGCAACTTTAGAGAATCGCCTATATATACGCATTTGGAGACGCAGTGGGATTTCCATATTATATAATGAGCGTAACAAGGCACTTGCGTTGGCATGTTTTAGCAATATTTCTATGGAATATGAAATTCTTCTTGAAACTCTTTCATCGGAGAATCCCTTAGATATTTTATTGAAATATAAATCACCAATCGCTCGTGATAGAACCAATTTTTGGATTGATTTGGCGAATGCTTCAATTCATCCTGATATTGTTTTTTATGTAGAGCAGGTTAATGACAATGAAGTTGTTGCCTACACCAATAAAAACTATCCATTTGCATATAGAAATGTCAACCTGTCAATTTTCTTTACAAATTTATTTATAATTGAACAAATGTGGTGCACAAGCAAAGGAATTTATTTAAGAGCCGGCAATTCATATTTCTTTTTAGAATATCCCTCCGATATTCAAAATAGCATTGCATGTGAACATGAATCTAGAAATAATCTGCATTTTCCTCTTGAAAACTATCAAGTACTAAATTTTGAAAATTTTTTGAATTTGCATTTTGCTCAAATACTTCAACAGCTACTTTTACATAATAAAACCACAGGGCAATTCAAAGATTTAGATGAATTGGTGCCAGATCCATTAATAGAGTGTTCTTATGGGTTTACTTGTATTCCTTTATTTAACAAGAAAATCAAGCTTACGATTCTACCTAATTGACATTAAGATGTTTTTACTTATATTTATTGCTTATCAGCTATTATAAGTTAGCAAAGATCAATTTTATTGAATATATTATTAATTTTATACCTTATTAAAAATAATCGTATACTAATGGTTTGTGTAAAGTATTCAACAAAGCTGCAGGATATGATTATTGTGTTCTAAAACTTTTTAAATAAATTGTATGTTTTTTGAATTTTGGTTTTAAAGAAATTTTTTAAATAAAAATTTGCCCCAATGTCAATAGCCGTAGATACAATTCCAGTCACTCGCGAGGAGCCTACAAGAGTCTTTCCAGAAAAGAAAGCTGGCCAGCTTGAACTGGCAAAGAAGCTCTTTACCAAATATGACAAATTTATAATTTTAAGCTTAAACAAGGTTGTTTCCAACCAGTATAAGAACATTAAATCAGAATTTCCTGCGGATGCAATTCTGTTTTTTGCCAAAAACAAGATAATTAAAAAGGCGCTTTCTGAACTTAATACCAACGGAAAATTCAACGATGTCATTTCCTTCCTTAAAAATAACATGATTATTTGCTTTTATGAAAAGTCTGAATCCGCAAAAGAGATTTATCAAGTTTGCCAGAAATACAGGCGTACTGCATATGCACGACCAGGAGATGTTGCAGCCGAAGATGTTATTCTGCCATCTGGTCAGACAGAAATCAGTGCATCTTTAGTTAATGCCTTCGTTTCTATAAAAATCAACACTCAGATTGTTAAAAACAAGATTTTTATTGTCACGAACCATCTTCTTGTTCAGCAGGGCTCGCCGGTCGGAATTTCTGATTCGAAGATGTTGATCATGCTTGATATTAAGCCATTCAGCTATGGTCTTTCAATTCTTCAGATCTTTGAAGGCGCTGAACGATACACCAAAGAAATTCTTTCTATTACTGACGATGAAATCACAAGTGTATTCAAGGAAGCCATTTCTTTGCTTGCTGGCGTTTCTCTTGGAACAGACACACTCACAGCTGCCTCTGTTCCTTATGAACTGCTCAGAGCAAAGACCGATATCAAGAAGGTATCTCTTGGTGCAGGATTTTCCATTGAATAAAATTATTGTTACCTGTTAATTTCTATAACTTATTAAAATTTATAATATGTATTAATGAAATTAAGATTCTATAATAAAAACATTTAAGAGATGAAGAATATGTTTTAGTATATAGAAATATTATCAAGCTTAGATTTATGTATATCCATTTGATAAAGAAACTATCTAGTTTAATCAATACTATTCTTAAGCAACTAAAAAGATATTCAACTTTAAATGAATATTTGTAGTAAGCCGAAAGTTTACTTTTTTAGTATGAGAACATATATTTATATAAATTTTGTTTGATTAGTAATTTCAAATTTGGGTTTAAATAATATTTTTTTCATAATATTAATTAGAAAAAAATTTTTTATTTTATAGCCCAACTATATGCATGTTAAATTAATCAAAAATATGACTTTCAATATGTAAAGGTTATCTAAGTATAGTTGGTTTGAGGGTTCAATTTGTTGTATTTAACAGTATGTCGTATTATTAAAATGTCTGTATTTTAACATTTGGGGTATGCTGTGCAATTAATATGTCTTGAAATATACAATATTCAGATTAAAAACGTTAATCGTATACAATTATTTTTGTATACGATTTTAATATATTAATTTGGAAATGGGGCTTTCAATATTTTTAATGTAGCATCACAACCAATTATAGGTAGTTTTTAGTGATTTTTCACATGTATACTCTAAAATTAGTAAACAACTTAAATGTCAATTTTATACTTTTTAGCAGAAAATAATGTTATGTACTATTATTACTGAAAAAACATTAAATATGAAATTCCTGTACTTATTGTGCCCGACAATATTGGTGGTACAGCATGGAAGTCCTAATATTAGGAAATGATAACTTTTCTAAAATCAATATATTTATGATTTTCTATATCTAAATTGTTTAGTGGAATTATTATAAGTCAAGAGGAGTTAAGAAACACCATTAAAATTATTTATTACGTGACGTGTGAATAAAAAAAGTTTCCAAATACTTATACTAGATTGGATTATAGTATGCACCAACAATTAAAAATGAGAAATCAGATAAGTAATATACTGCACTTTATCAAGTTAATAGTGAAAATATTTTTAACCTAAATCATATAAACTAATTTATTAAATATGAAAATTAAATATAAAAAGATTGAAGTGTTAAAAATTATGTTATTTTGTTTATAATTATTAAAATACTGGTTTGTAACATTGTATTTGATGTAGAAACTCGCCTTATAATTCCTTTCAGCTATTAACATAACCTTTCTATTGTTATATTAAAAATAGGCTCGTTGCACTAAAATTTTATTTTATTTAAATTTAACTGTCATGGATGTGTACTTACGTTGATATTTAAACTATTCAAGATGTGCTTTGGTAAATTACTGAAAGCATTGTTGTGCTCATCACTTATTAAATGCCCCAGTGCCGCCATAGACAATGTTTCAATTGATATTCGACACATTAATAATATTTTTAAAAAATATAAAATGTCTAGGATTTTCCAACACATAAAATGTTTTGCATTGATAGAATAAATTTATATTCTTTAAAAATACTATTTTTAACTAAAAATCTTTATTCCGATGGTTTTGGGGATGCACATATTGCACATTGTGTATCGTCTGCATTATTTAAATAAGTACATACAGCACAATTCCAAGGGTTGCTTTTTTCCTCATCTAAAAGACAAATAAATGAAGAAAATTCAGCCGACGTTAGAATATTAAAAAATCCAGCCTCGTCATTATTTGCAACATATTTAAACAACGCCGGTGTCCCGGCATAATGATGATACATGCACATAAGTAAAGAGAAGTTTTTATATTTGTTAAAAGAATCATATTCGCCTTGAAAATGTGAACTGAGCCTTTTTAAAGAACATTTAGAAAAACTTGTGGTATCATGGAAGAGAGGCTTATGCAAATATCCAACTTCGGAAGTTACAATAAAATAATCAACCGGAACAAGAGGGTCTGCTTTTACAGAAACATCTTTATGATATTCATTTCTATAGAGATATACAATTTCTCTACCTGTATTAATAAATGAAGCTGGATCAGTACACAAACGAAGAGTTTTGGCTTTCATAAGTGCAGAAAATTGATCAGATATCATAAAATTTTTTAGACTGATTTGACCATCTTCGTCTGTACTAACACAAATATTTACTAAAGGATTATATTTTTTAAGTAGTTGACCTATTTCATAAAAAAATACAAGTTCCATTGCAGAAATAGTATAGTTCATGCTTATTTTATATGAACATTGCTTTTTATCTTTTACAAATAAATCTGTATAAATTATTCCAAGAATTTTAAGAGAAGAATCTGGAAATGGCCATTCAGGAATCTCTTTAATATGAACTCCATCTGGATACGGCTCTACATCAATATTCCATATGGCGTTTACAACTGCTCGTTGCGAATTTTCATTTAAAGTGTGTTTTCCTATTAACAGTCCAACTTGTTGTTTTAGACTTCCTTTCCATTGGTTTATAAAGTTTTCTACAATTCGCTTATTATCAAATTCTACATAATCTATTCTTCTGAATATTTGTGGTACAAGTGTTATGACCTTATCCATGCATTTCACGCATGTAACGTTCGATCCGTGGTCTTTACATATTCTTCTTACATAATCGTATTCAGGCTCATTCGTTCCTTTATTCTTAAGCATTTCTTTATAATAATTGTATGGAATATATTTATAGTTTTTCTTTTCATCTTTCTCCATGTCCATAGGATTGATTGCGCAATAATGGCATGTTTTGTCTTTTGAATGATTGCATAGATTTGCTTTAATCGTTTCTTTTTTAAATGACTCGCAACTCACATGCACCTGCATTTTATTTGTGAGTTCAGTTAAACAAGTTGTTTTTTCTTTATCAGAGTACATTGTAAACTCCTCTACTTTTAACTTTTCTTTGATTTTCTTTTCTAGATCCTCCGGAGATGTTGCATTTACTGGAAGTCTTCCCCATGGCCCAAAAACAAACACTTGTGGCATAGGGCAAATATTTTAAATCTTTATTAACCATTTCACAAACTTAATTATATAATACATCGATATAATACAATTATCACATGTTTTTTGGGCGCATTAATAAAATTAACATATCATTCATGCAGATTGTTTTTTATATTTACTTATGTTATATATTAAAGTTTTTCTTTTTTTAAAATTCGTTTTCTTTGAACCAACTTCTTTTGAAATTTTGCTTTCCTTCGGTTTACATATCATATTTACTTTATACTCATTTTCTATAAATTCTATCTGCTTTAGATCATTTTCTTTAGTATTGATATTAGAAATAGACTTATTACTAAAATGCATATCTTTTGTTGAAGAATTCTCTTGTAATATACTTTTTTCTTGTAGTATGCTATTTTTTTTAAAATTGCTTATTGAAGCCAAATTTGAACCATTCGGATCAATTTCTTTGTGTTTTTCCATTATAGAAAACGCATCTACTATTTTAATTTCGTTATATCTGTTTTTAACATGAAGTTTTATTTTTCTGCAATTTCCTAGTGCTATTTCAATGGTTTTTATATTTTCATCGATCGCCTGAATCAATAATTCGTAACCTTGATCATTACAATATTCAGTTCGAAGTATTCTCCTTAATAATCTTTCGTTTTCATCTTTTATCTCTCCTACTATTTTTCTGAGAGACATATTTTCATTTAACCATTTATTATTTTTGTTGCTCATGCATAATAATATTTTTTTATTTTAGTAGAAGAATTTTTTTAAGTAAACGTGATATTTTTTAAAATAAGAATTTAGACAACAATACGGTTTAAAAGCCTGGGATTTCTTTGTTGGATATAAAATTTGACACTATATTAGAGCCGCAATATGTTAGTAAAGCGTGGTACCTTCAAGATTTGAATAATAATAAAAATACTAATTTCTGGAAATCACTCAGTTTCCTTTGTGCACAAATCAACAAACTTTTCATATCATATGCATCGTCTAGTGTGCTCCGATAGACAATGAATAATAAAGAATTTGATTTAGAGTTGATACCTTGAACATCTCTTATAGTAGGACAGCCAAAAATCTAATATTAAATGATGAATACCTATTATTTATTATAAAAGTTGTATACACTAAATAATTTATTCAATCCATTTTTAAAATATGATATGTATTAAAAAAACAGTTATAGCATATTACAATATTCCTTATTGCTTGAAATGGCGTTACTAAATAGATTTATCGATGATATTTTATAAATGCATATTTATTACTGCTTAAAATTTAACTTCCAACTGAATAACTAAAATATATAATTTTATTAATACAAATTTAAATAAAATGTTTTAATATAACTATAATTTTAATAAACATTTCTATAGGTCAAATAAATTTTATTCTTCCTTTCTGCCAATTGTTTTATGTTCTACAACATCAGAAAAAGTTACTTTTGCTTTACTTTCTTCTTTAGCAAATCCCCGTATGTTCACCAAAAAATTCAATTCTTGAAATTGAGTTTTAAGATCATTCAACTCTTTTTTAATTGAATTTGTTTCGAATTCAAGTTTATCACATTTGGCCTCCAATTCTAGAGTGTTTAAATCAGCACGCATAGGTTCAAGATTACTGAAATCTTCCTCGAGTTCTTTAATAACATCTTCTTCAAGTTGGGTTAAAAAAGAATATCTTTCTGTGTCTAAATTGAATTGATACTTTCGATTGCATTCCTTACTATTTCTGTTTTCAGATGCTATCATTGTGTCATTTTTCTTATGACTTTCTGAATTAATACACATTTTTTCTTTACATCTTGGAAGTTCTAGATTTACTTGTTTTGTTTTCAAAAAATTTGAAGACACATCTGTCAATATTTCTTGAGAGCAAAGCACCTTTGGACAAGACGATGACATATACTCGTAATAGTCTATTAAAGAACGTACATCCGTAGTGATACCTTCTGGGGTGTCAATAAGTCGCTCTTTTATGTCTCCTTCCATATTTGGGATGGGGTATAATTGTTTAATAATCATTGTTTCGATGCAAATAATATCCCATGATTTATGCAGATAAACCAGAAAGATGTAAGGAAAAAGTGGTGATATTTGATGATTCAAAAAACCAAACGTTTGAATTTTTTAGTGGAGAACTGTGGGAATCAGATGATGAATATATTGAAGAGACATTGACTAACGAACATATCTCCAATACAATGGATGAAATGAACGCATGCAACAACATAGACTCTGTTGGGAATATTATCAACCAAAAGGAGATTAAGAGTCCCGATGCAAATCTCGATAAATATGTTGAAAATGATAAAGTCAACAATTTATACTATAAAAAGAATATTCCTAAGAAAAAAACAAAAGACGATTCTTCTAATATTTCATTGCTTTCCTGTATTTTGAATGTCTTTCGTAGATCCTAGAAATTATTTGTGTAATTAAATTAATTTGGAAATGATTTGTGTAATTAAATTAATTTGAAAAAGATTTGTGTAATTAAATTAATTTGTGTAGTATTTATAGATTTTGACATGTTAGAACGTTATTTTTGTGTAATACTCCCAGTCATTACATAATAAAATAAAATTTTATGAAAGTTTATTGTTCTGAATCATAAGTTTAATTTGCTATATAATTTTATATACCTCATTCAACATTGTATAATTATTATAGCAAAAAGTTAATTATAGTTGAAAGGTATTGCTTAAACTTGTATATTTTTTAGTTATATTCAATTTTTCTGTTGAAACCAGACTTTAAAAAACAATTGCATTCTTTGTTTGTCTAAAAACCTTTAATATAAATTAAAACAGGTTTTATATTTAGCCAATTCATTTTTTCTAATATAAATTACATTTAAATAAATAGAAAAACGAAATGTTTTGCAAAATTTATTAAATCTAATAAAAAATCCAAATTATGAAGAAAGTGTATTAGTATTATCGTCTGATGATAAAAACATTTCATTGTAAAGCCTAGTAGATATATAAATTTTAGCTGGAGATGCATTTGATATAAATTTGTGTGCAAACACATTCAACTCGTCATTAGAGGGCTTGATTCCTTCATCCTTCATATTAATTTGCGGAAATTTTCTTATATCCACATAATTCTTATATTCAAGATCGATTGGTTTAAAATTAATATTAATTCTTGAAAGATCTTCACTCATTCCAATTTTATAAAATGTATCATCAAGACATAATTCCGGAGTGTTGTATAAAATTATATCAATAGGATCATTCTGTTCTTTTATAGATTCAAATAATATGTCAATATTTCTGCTAAGTATATCAATGCTATTAGTAGTTTGACTTTCCATGGGTATATCCGTTGTTTGTATTAGTTGATCTATAATTCCTTGTTTTTTAGATGCAATGGTGATGTTAAATAAATAATCTTCTGGCGAATGGCTAATATTTTCTTGTTTGGTATTATTACATATTGTATTACTTCCATTTATTTCATCTGCTGATGTATGTTGCGTATCTAATACAGAATTCCCCTTTGCCCTGGTAAGATTCTTATAAAAGTTTGATATAAGTGATATCATCATAAGGGCGTATGTTTTTGTTATATGTTCATAAATTTTAATTAAGAATTGAAAAATTTTTATGTTAGTAAAATAAATGCTAGCATATCAATATACTAAGATATATTTGCCAATAGAACGGTGGGATACATTTAAAAGATCATCTACTCTTGTACAGTATGCTCCATACACTTCCATTGAAATATTAATAAATAATAATTTCAAACATATTAATTAACATTGACATACAATTATAGCAACTGTATATGTTAAATATATCATGTTTGAATGAGTCAGCAAACAATACATTTATGTTATACTCAATTGGTTGAATCCCTATGCTGTATCTTTGTATCAGAGGATGCTATGGATTAATAAAGAACTGTGGCATAGATAGCGAAATGATATTTGATTTGCAAAATGTAACTAAAAATGTGTTTTTAAACAACTCATTTAAAAATGATATATTTAACATATACAAATCCTTTAAAACTATTAAAAACCGAGATTTTTCTGGCAATTACATATCTACATCAAATGCATTTACTAATAAGGCAAGTCCTCTAGTATTCAGAATTAAAAAAATCAAAACTGTAGTGGTTGACCTTGATCAAACACTCGTACACACCTGCTGGGTAAAAGGTGTTGTTCCTGAGCTTACATTGAAAAGCGGTAGGTCTCTACATATACGCAACCATGCAAGAGAATTCATAACACAGCTAAAAGAAAGAGGATATAGAGTTGTTATATACACTGCAGCTACTGAAGGATATGCCACGGAAATTTTAGAAGCGATGGGACTGAAGCAGTACATTGATAAAATATATCATAGGTCACACTGTATACAGGGATGGGGAAGACTCTGGAAAGATATTGAGTCGATTGGATGCAACTTTAACGACACAATAATTATTGATGATAAAAAAATATATGTTAATAGCCAAAATAAAAAAGTTTTTAATATTATTGCGTTTGAAGGAAATCAAGATCAGGAGCTTGAGAATGTGCTTTACTATATTAATATGATAGAAAATGATTATGAAAACAAAGAAAATATTATACAAACGTTTAATAAATCGCAGCAATGTTAAAAAGACGATTCTATATGATAAAAACGATTCTACTTATTTCACTTTGGCTTAAAAATTCCTTAATTATGTGAATCTCAATATGTTTCTAATTAATAAAATTGTATTTTTGAAATATGACATATATAACAATAAAATTTAATTAATAATGTTAATTTATAGAATATACCATCTTATATCTGATAATGATATAAAATAATATTGGAATATCATCATTAAATGCAATTTGTATGTTTAGCTAAATTTTAAAAACAATATGATATATTAAACTATATAAATTAACTGATGCAAAATATTATAGCAATATAATAAAAGGTAAAATTAAGAACCTTATGCCTACAACAGCTCAAGTAAAAATATTAAAAGAGAGGATCTTCCAAAGATTCAACTGGGTGTTGTAAGTAATGAACCTATTAAAGGTCTTTCTTCTATTTTTGCTTTAAAAGTATGTAATATAAAATAATTTTAATTATTAGACTTTTTAATCAATTTTAATATTATTGATAAAAATTAATTTTTTTGTATCACATACTTTTCGAACTATGATATTAATATTTAAATTATCTTTAAACATAACTTAAAAATTAAAATAATATAACTAATTTCAATTTAAATAGGAGGTTTACAATGTTACACATACCAAAGTTCTCAATTCATTGTTCAATAAATATTAATGAGCCTGCCTTTGTGTATTCATATTTATTAACAGTATCAATTTATATTAAAAATTGTTTTCTAGAAATATATCATGCGCATTTAAAATTTCTAGAAAACAATTTGTTAAAATAATATATTTTTTTAAAGGGGTATTATATGGCAGTAAATGACACAAAAGGATATTATAGACTTATGGGCTTAGAGCCCGGTGCAGATGGCGATCAAGTGAAGGCTGCGTATAAAAAAAAGCAATTGGAGTTTAATAAACACGGTCCAACACGACAAAGAATGCGAAATTCCGCTGAATATAAAAAACTTTCTAAAGAGCAACAGGAAGCCAAAGAAACAGAACTGGACGGCAAAATTGCTGAAGTCAACACAGCATATAGCGTTTTGAGTGATAATCAGAAAAAGGAAGAATATGATTCGGGTTCAGGTGAGTTTGCAGAATTTTCAGGATTCCCAGGTGGTGCTGGATTTGCAGGTGGATTCGAGGATCTTTTTGGCAGCTTTTTCTCATCTTCTAGAGGAGGTAGACAAAGAGCTGAGCCTAAATCTGATGATACGATTACCCATATTTCGATATTATTCAAAGAAGCATATACCGGAAAAGCATCTAAATTTAGAGTCACCTTAGCAAAATTCTGTGAGAAGTGTAATGGACAAGGATATCCTAGAATGGCCCCATGTGGAACATGTAAAGGACAAGGAAGCGTCTATGTACAAAGAACTGTTATGGGTGGTATGGTAGTACGACAACAAGTAGAGTGTGGAACATGTGTAGGAGCAGGTAAGATTGGACAAGGTGATAAATGTTCATCATGTGCAGGTGAAGGAACTAAACGATCAGCAAATATTACAGAAGTTGCTATAAGGCCAGGTGCTTTGCATGGAGAAATTATTCGGTACGCAGGAAAAGGAAACTGCGAATATGGAAAGAAACCAGGCGACCTTGTTTTTGTAGTAGAAATTAAAGATGATCCTATGTATGAGAGGATAAATGATGATATTATTGCTTTGGTAAAAGTAGATGCTAACACAATTTTAAAAGGAGGAAAAATATACATAGAACATCTCGATGGTAGAAAATTAGCAGTAGATGCGAATGATATTAAAACGTCCAACGACATAATAAAAATATCAGGAGAAGGATTTACACGAGAAAATGGAAGATCGAAAGGAGACTTTTATATTGAACCAAAGATTTACTTTAATAAAGGATTATCACCAAGTATAGTAGAAAATTCAATTCCTAAAATGTTCTTAGAACCTTCAGATATCTCAATGTATGAAAGAGTGCGCGGGCAAATTGTTTCTGATCTGCCTGTTCAAAAGAAAACCAGGAGAACATCTGAAGATGAATCACAATCATTCTTTACTTCAGGTGGATTTGGATTCTTCTAATAAATTTATATTTTAACTTTCTACAAATAAATTTTATGATATATCAATAATACCGGGCGCTTATTTTGCTAAATAATTATTGTATAAGCTTTATAGATCAAATCAAATGCACCACATTTGACGTATAAATATCCAATTAGATTAATTAATAAGCCTCGTTGGCGCAATGGTTAGCGCATCGGCCTTTTAAGCCGTGGGTTATGAGTTCGAGTCTCATACGGGGTATTCTTTTTAATATTTTTTACTTTGCTTTTTGAAAAATTTATCCCATGGAACAGGTAGATAAGCAAATAGAAACAGAGTTTAAAATATGGAAAAAGAACATTCCCTATTTGTATGATGTTGTTTTTACAACGAATTTAACATATCAGAGTCCCTCGGTTCAATGGTTTTCTGACTTGAATAATACAGAAAGCATGACATATCAAAAGCTATTGCTTACTACGTTTAGTAGACGAAAAGAGCCCGAATCGCTTATCATTGCTAAAGTTGGAACACCCACCGCTCTTCCATCCAGCGATTCTATTAATAATGCAAAAATCACATTTGATATTGTTCAATCCATTCCTGTACCTGTAGAAATAAACAAGGCGTGTTACTGTCCTCAAAATACTAATATTGTTGCCTGTAAGACAGAAGACTCAGAAATATTGCTATATGATATTACGAAGCATCCTTCAAAAGATTCGACCTCACCTGCAAACGAAACATTTACCGGACATACAGACGGAGGATATGCAATTGAATGGAGTCCAACACAGTTTGGAGAATTTGTTTCAGGTGGACGGGATGGACTTGTCTGTGTATTTGATATTAACGGGGGATTAAAGCAAAAGTTTGATTCTCTTCATAAAAGTATTATTAACGACGTGTCATATTCTCAATTTAATCCTTTTGTATTTGCTTCATGTTCTGATGATCAGAGTATTAAAGTAACAGACTTAAGAACACCAACAGGATGCACGGGTATAGATAACGCGCATACTTCATCAGTCGAAGGATGCGCATTTTCTCCACATAAAGCAGAGCTCCTTGCTTCTTCTTCATCAGATACCTCAGTCAAAGTTTGGGATATTAGAAATTTTCAAGAGCCCCTTGCTATTTTAAATGGACATTCTGATTCTGCAATGTCAGTAAAATGGTCACCTCATTATGAGTCGGTGCTTGCTTCTTCTTCAATTGATCGAAGAGTGATAATCTGGGATCTTAATAGGACAGACAAAGAAGCAGGCGATGAAAGTGAAGAACTGCTCTTCGTGCATGGTGGACATACCTCGGCATTGGCTGATTTTGACTGGAATCCCTGTGAACCTATAGAAATATGTTCAACCTCTGAGGAAGGAATGCTGCACGTATGGAAGATTCCTGTAGAAGAATATGTATAATAAAACAAATTGCATGTTGTATTTATCTGAATATCCAAATAAATATATTGAATGATGATTTAATTGTATTGATATATCATAAGTTTGATTTAGCTGGCCTTGAACAATTAATATAAAAGTATCCAACAAAACATAACGGATAATAAATATTCGTTCAACCATTAAAATTCCATATCTAATAAACAAAATTACTAATTTCTAGCATTTAAGACGATAAATACCAACGTTTATTGGTTATAATTAAATTATAAATATACTTTTGAATAATAAATGTGTAATTGGGTAATGTCTAAATTTCGCCCTTTGTGACTTAATTCTGTTTTCCATAAAGGAATTCGAAATCAGGAATATAATTAAATCTTGAAATTTTTTTGCAAACTCATAACTTTTAGGATTTAGGAAAAAGGGAAGCTGTTTCAAAACCACGTAGTTAATACCATTAAGATCAGATTTACAGCTATCAATGAAACTCATAGTCTCATTTTTAGTATGTGTTAGATATCAACTCTAAATCAAATAAGTTATTGTTTATCAAGTTGAAAATATATCATTTTGCACCACTCTATTAATAATCATATACAAATATATTAAGTGTTTGTTATATATTAGATCCCACCCATATATGTCATAAAATAATATATCTTACAACAATATGATTGCTTGATATATAGGTTATTGAAACATGGCATTGCTATGCATTTAAATAGGCATGCTATTGCGTATGATCTGTTCATCAATTTTAATTATTTGTTTCCAAATATAGTTATACCCTATGTTTTCAAAAAGAATCTTACAAAGTATGTTTGCAGAATTCCTTTGTTCTGCAATATTTGGATTTGCTGTATATTCTGTTGTAATAAATACAAAGTTGGAAGAGTCAATTTCAAGTGCATCTGTTGGACTGGCTGTTGGATTCTCAGGCGTTGCATTGATCTATACGTTTGTTGATCATGCTCCCGCACATTTCAATCCTGCAATTACATTTGCTGCAATAGTGACTCTTAAGATGGATGTTCTCCTGGGTATAGGATATATTATCATGCAGCTTATCGGATTTATTGTTGCTGCTTTAATGGTTGTTGTTTCCTTCCCTCCAGGATACCATGATGTTCTTACACTTATAAAGCCAGGAAAAGTATCAACCGAAGTTTCATTCAACAATGCATTTTGGCATGAATTCTGTCTCACATTTATACTTGTTTTTGTTGCCTTCGAAGTAGCAATTAACAGCCATCGAAATCCAAACTTTTCTCTATATGCTGATGAAGAGCAGGTTGATAGATCTAAATTTGCACCTCTCGTTATTGGATTGACTCTTGGATTTCTAGGATTTTTGGCACCTCTTACTTCTGGTGGTGCATTTAATCCAGGCATTGTTTTTGCTCCGTCGGTACTTTTGGGAAGTTTCCATAATACTTGGTACTACTTTGTTGCTGAATTTTGTGGTGGACTGCTTGGTGCACTTATTCAGGTCTTCCTTTTGTTTAAATAAATATGCAAATATTATATATTTATGGCGAACATATTTTAAATTGGATTTAGAGCCTAATTTTATATGTAGAAAAATTAATAATTTATAGAGTATATGTAATGGTAAATATGTTTTAATTTAAAAAGATCAAATTGAATATATTTAAATAATTAATACAACTGGCTGGTTAAAAAATTGTAAAAATGAGATTTAATGTTTCTTGTGTTCTCACTGAGCTGTAGACAACTCTCATACACGAGTTACATACTGCAAGTCGCCCTTTTAATATATTCTATTGAGATAGGATTCCAAATTTCTTAAATCATTATAGTTTCTTATCAATTTGGTATTTTCTAAGTTTAAACTTCATATAAGATCAGACATGCTCAATTGGATTTGAGTCTGGTAATTGTGAAGGCCAACCAAGCAATTCTTTGATATTTGCCTGAAAAATCTCATTGTTGGATATATTTGATGGAGATTGTAATAAATTCATTACTAATTTCCAAAATTTTATCTATAATCTGGAAAGTTCCAACTCTCTAATACGGGATGATATGCAACCCAAAACATTACATCTCCTCACCAATTTTTTTTGTTCCAATAATATTTTCAAGTGCAAATCTTCAAATGATAAAGAACTAATTTTGGTTCAGGAGAGTCTAGAATCATAACCAAGGACTGAGGATCTCTTGGAACACCAACTCCGGGTCTCTTCTATTTTATGTGCTGTCATTTTTAATAAAGTTCATAAACAATTTTTTTGAGAAGAGTTTTCTTCCTGAACCTCGTACTCTCTCAATATTATTGCCAGCTTTCAGAATTCTTATAATTTTATATACTATGGAGAGATGTACGCCAAAAATTTTATTAACTTCTTTTTGCGTTGTAGATATTATAGTGTGGGATTGCTTAGATTTGGCACGAATGTCAAGTTTATAAAATACTTTCTTTTTTGGCCATAAATACATATTAAATTTAATCAAAACATTTTGTTTAATATATTGGTTTTACTTAGTGAAATTTATAACCTGTCAATATTTGTATAATATTAAAGGTTTATTTATATAAAATTAAACAGAATATTACTCTAAATATCAATTTTTTAAGCAAATAATCCAAAACTATAACTTATATTCTATAATTTAATTAATAAAGAATACTAAAATGGAATCATAAATACAAACATTATTGTTTACTATTGAATCCAAAGTTTATAATTCCATTTTAGTATTATTCATTAATTAAATTATTATAGTTCAAGAAATATGAAATGCAAGAATTATTTCTGTTGAATATAAAATTATTGTAGTCAGACATGGATATTTATTAGTACGTTTATTTATAGTAACTTATTATAATATATCTGTCTTTTGATCCTGTGTCAAAGATTATATAATTATTTCTAATTGATTGTATGAATGTACCTGTACTTAGGATTATTTTTTCACATAGTAAATTTTTAACTGATTAAACTATTTTAAATATATTTGTTTGTCATGGCATGTTCATTAATAGCATGCATCATACTAAATTAAATTTATGAGACCAAATTTTAAATGACAATTAATTTTATATTTCAATTATAAATAATTGCATTATTTTTTGATATTTCTGTTTCATTCAAATTGAAATGATATTATATTAAAAACCAAGTCAGTCTTTCGCCATTTTAGTAAAATTATTTTTTTATAATCAAGTTGACAGTTTGAATGATGATTAATTAGGATTTTCGATATCCCTACCATGCAATATAGAAGGAAGGCACACAGTATTTTGGCAGAATTCTTATGTTCCTTTATATTCGGATATGCTACCTTTTCAGTAATCTTGAATTTTAGGCATTACCGGACAATTTCTCATACCGTTCTCGGAGTAACAATCGCATTTTCATCAACAGCGCTTATATATGCATGTATAGACATCGCACCTGCTCATTTTAATCCATCAACTACATTTGCAGCTGTTTGCTTTAACAAGATTGGGCTAATTATGGGAATCTGCTATATAATAGCCCAATTGTCAGGCTTTGTACTTGCTTCGGCATTAATAGCAGCTCTTTCAAATAAAAATTATATGACGATATTGCGTATCATAAAACCTGCAAGAGCTCCACCCAACATGTCTGTTTTAAATATTATACTTTATGAATTTATTCTCACGCTAATTCGGGTGCTTATTACGTTTGAAATATCAATTAATTCTAGGAAAGCAACCAGGATTCCTTTATATAGCAATGTGCCGTATATAACTGCTACTAAATTTATGCCATTGGCTACTGGATTGACTCTTGGGTTTATGAATTTTGCCATGCCCCCACAATCAACAGCTGTATTTAATCCAGGAATTGCATTTGCACCTTCTCTTCTTTTAGGAGATTTCCACAATACGTGGTATTATTTTTTTTCTGAATTTTTTGGTGCCTTTTGTGGCGCACTAATTCAGGTGCATTGTTTGTCAATCTAAAAGATGCATTTATTTCAAACCGCTAAGAATAATTTCTATTGCTTTTTGATGAAATTAATTAATTTATAACCGATATGTATATTAAGCATAATTTAAAGTATATTTTAACAAAAACATTATTTTATATATAAATTTTAGTTTAAGTTTAATAAAAATATTATTTTAACAAAAACATTATTTTATATATAAATATAAATTTAAGTTTAATAAAATTATATTAACTTTAAAATTACGCTGTCAAACTTAAAATATAGATTTGACTTTTTAAAAATATATAAATTGACTATGTTATTTATAAATTTGTAGATCAAAGAAAAATCTTAAATACTTTTAATGGTTAAATAAATTTAGCTATTTTCATTAATAATTTTATCTCCATAATATTTTTTTAAAACTTCATGATCTATGCCATATTCTTCAGTAAGAATGTTAATACATTCATTTATTTTTTGCATATAAATATTTGTTAATTCTGTAATATTTTGATCTTTAAATTTATAAATTGTATTTAGACGGGTGTTCTTAGACATTTCAGCTTTTATTGCTTTATTGTCTATGTCCGTTTCCTTTGAAATATAGACTGTTGCACAGGATCCTTTGATTTCTTTATATTTGCAATCTTTAGGAAGTTCTGTTTTTGAAAAATATATTGCCATGGGCAAATAATGCTATGAATAAATACGTCGTTAAGATATTTTCCTAGTTAAGGCATATCAAATACAATGTCCTTTGATCTATTGCGTTTTATCATATAATTGTAATATTTAATTACGACAGCCAAAACAAGTTTAAGCACAAACCAATAACTTGATTTTCATTTTTTCCCCGATATGTCAAGAGATGAAGTGTCTTGCAGGAATATCAAAGAAAGCAACAGTGCTGAGAATGAACAGGATGGTCAAAGAAGATCTGCTGGGACATCCATATCAGTTGAACTCAGAAAGTGTATAAATATATCTGGTCCTCGAAGGTAATGGGAACAGGATAATATTAGAATTTTCTGGAACTACCGTAGCAACAATTCTATCAAGAATGTAAAAATTTATAAACAAAAAATTGTTCGTAAATCCTTTCTTTTTGGATGAAACGAGATTCAACGTTTATATAAGGCCGAGATTGGGAATATATTCAGCAGAAGTAAGGACAATCACTACAGTTCCATTAACAAGAAGCCGAGACATTTCCGTGATTGTCGTTATGAACCGAAATAAGATTTGTATCGTAAGATAATGATCAAGCGGTTAACGGATAAAACTTTCAAATTTGTTTAAACGAGCTGAGAAAATACTGTACTGAATTAGGTAGCAAGTCGCTTGTTTTAATTATGAGCAATGTGTGAATTAACCAGTGCGGAAACTTTAATTTTGCAGGCTTCGGGTTATATTCTCGAATTCTATTGAAAACTACTTTGATAAATTTGGTTATCAGAAGCGCGTGTGCAACTGAAAAATCGAATTGAATGTATCTTTAATGAAATTATGACATCCAATTGAAATAGATATTATAAAAATATGTTTAAGTATTTAACATGCCACCTAATCAAGAGATTATTGAGTGTTAATAAAATATTATTAGCAGTTGTGTTATTTTTATTTTTTATATGTAATTTAAAATTATTTTAACAGACTAAATTAAATGCAACAACGACGCAGTATATATTAAAAAACCATGCAATAATACGAAGGAAAGCACTTGATTTTTAATGCCAATAAATAGTAGTTTGTTTTTTGTTCTATCTTACACTTTTAGGTGCTTCAATCTCCCTCATTGTAAGAAATGTGCTTGACAACATATTAACTACAAATAATAGTTTATAATGAATATTAAATGTATTTTAAAATTGACTTGTAATATCATTAACTAACAATAATCTTAAAGATATTCTATTGCAGGATTTTTGCCCATGCCATTGGATAATACATCTATAGGGAGAATGATTAAAGAGTTAAGAACTCTTCCTACCAAGGAATGCCTGCTAAAAAATATAAAGAGAGTAGATGCATTCACAGCAGTAGATATGCTCAAGCTTCTTAGCTCTAAAAAGTATTCTGCAGATGAAATTAAGGAATTCATTGCATATTTGCTTGAAGAAGGAATAATTTTCAAAATAACTGTTGCCAACCAGTCTACATTAACAGAAGGCTGTATAGTAGATATTTCGCTTAAAAAAGATTTGGAAATTCACGACAAGTTCATGTGGTCTTCCCAGGATCATGCTTGGATATACAAAACACTTGTGCTGCTAATAGTATGTATAGTAGGACTTATTTCTTTGACAATATATGCACCAAATTGGTATAGATACGTTCTTTATTATCTAAAATATCCACTCTTTGGTTTCCTATTATTTATGCTAATATCAGGTGTAGTACGCTGGATTGTATACTTGATTACATTAATGACATGCAATCAGCAGTTGTGGATATGGCCAAATCTCTTTGCAGATGTAGGCTTCTTTGGAAGCTTTGTACCTTTATATGAGTGGACCAAGCCTGAAAGTGAATATAAACATGAATAATAAAATATTACTAAATGAATGCTCTTAGTATTTTAATTTTTTAGAGATATTCATTGTACAATGTAGTGTTTTTATAAATCTATCCATTTGTCGATTGCACCATACGGACTATTGATGAACGTGTTTTCGTTAAACAATACGTTTATAAAATAATATGTTAAGATAAATTGTTGCTTCCTGGACTTTTCCTTTGATCATAAAGCAATAGACAACAAAATCGTCTATTTTTACATCTTGGCTCGAATTCCAAATTGGTACTTTAAAACGAAGAACTCTACGTTTCGATTCATCCACAGCAAATTATCAAAGTGCACTGGGTGATATGTATTATGTGATCGCTTTATTGTTGGTGGTTTTGTGCATAAAGGAAGCTGTATGATTTTTATCAATTAATAAATTTACTTGTCTTTTCTACATTCTGGTAATATTGACAATTTTAAAAATATTATGCAACAAATTATCTGATGAGGTGTGATATATAGTATTATATTGTATAGCCTTGCAATATTGAATCAATATTTGTACAGCATACAATTAAACTACATGATGGGCATCTTGCAAGAGTTTCTCCTTGTTTTAATTCTTCTAAGCTAATATAAAAAAGATCACCACACGGACAAGGATAACTGAATAGCATTTGCTCTCTATCATATTCAAAGTCGGAAATAGGAATCTCATCGTAATATCCGGCATCATTGTTCATAAAATAAGAATCATAGTCTGTACTACTTGGCATGCCCATGAGTATAGAAAAAAAATATTTAAGCTCCAAAGAAAATTCTGATAGCAATGGATTAGCAAATACAAGAAATGATTGTATAAATATAAAAGATAATTTGCCTATAATAGAAGACAATTCACTTAATAATGATAGTTTAAAGTATGATAGACAAATAAGATTGTTTGGTGGTACCGTGCAGAATCTGCTCACAACCACAGAAATTAAAATATCAGGAACTTCTGGACTTATAGCAGCTGAGATTCTAAAGAATCTTGTATTGTTGGGAGTAAGACACATTTCAGTTTCTAATGAAATTATTGAGGAAACTAAAAGACTTGTTCCTGATAATTTAGAATTGATTAACAAAAATTTTGCAGTTACTGATGGCAAGAAAGCATCTGTAATGTTTGCAATAGATGACAAATGCTTTGTTGATCATTTTAAAACATATTTTGTATGTTCAAAATGCTTATCTTTTAGAAAAGTACCTGAACATTCAGAAAAAAAATGTATTACTAAAAATATTGCAAACAGATTTGTTTATGAATGCTTATTAGGTGCAATGGTAGTGCAAGAGTTTGTTAAAGGATTGGAAGGTAAAGAAACATGTGAAGAATATTTTTTAGAGCTTTAGAATGATATATTATGATTCATGTATATTTTTTTATGATACATGATTATAAATAAATATATTTTTATGAATAATTTTGAATTTTATAATAGAAATTAACAGGCCTTGTACTTATTATAACAAAACGTTTAACTGAAATATTTATTCTTTTTATAAATAACTAATGGTTTTTATTTTATATAATCATATAAATTTATTATTGTAAATTAACATAGCATCCAATATTAGTAAAACAGTTTATTTATATTATTAATCTGCATACTTTACAATCTCTCCATCCCACTCACAGAATCCTCTTTCTTCTATTTTTTTAATTATTTGCTCAAATTCTCCAATATTCACTTTGCATTTAGAAATGCTTTTAACTTTAAAGTATAAATGTGAAAAGGTTTCTGCCTTGGTTTTTTTTAAAATTTGCATAGTAAGAGATTGTATATATGACGATACATCTACCTCATACATTCCTGCTGAACTATACTGTATATCACTTATATCCAATGATTTAGAGGGTGCTGGTCTTGCAAGTGTATATTTCTCCTTATATCTACAAATTAAAGAATTCTCCAACAGAATATCGAGATACTGTTCGGCAACAGATTCATCAATTCCAAGGCTTTTTGAGAGAGATTCAATATTTAAGGCTCCTTTACTTAACATATCTATAATCATATATTGTATGGGAGAAACTCCAAAAACTACATTATCTATTCGTATGGTCAATTTGCTAAATTTATGAGAAATTCTAAAGTTCCTTTTGGTTTGTTTATTTGTATAGAAATAACGTACAGAAGAGCCTTCAATGAGACACGAAAACGACGGCACTTCGGTTTGAATCATTTCCACAATTTTTTTACTAAGAGTCACGCTGTGAAGATCTCCACAATACATATCCCAGCAACTTTCGTCTAAAATTCGAATGTGTGGAGTATCATGCTCCAATTCGCGTATCATTTTTGCAATTTGTGAATCTGCGAAGGCATCAATGCTTTTGATAAGCAATAGCTCAAGTTCTACATTCGATGTCCGTGCAAGAATACGCCTGGCACAAACTTCTTGATAAATACTTGTAAACTCTCTATTGTTACTGACCAATGCAAGCATCTGAGAGAAAAATGCAATTTGCTTAGAAAATGTTTGAAAAGGTTGTTGTTCTAAAAGAACATGTTGATTTGAAGAAGACACCATACGTGTAGAATATTCTGCCAATCGGGTCATAAAGCACGGCTTTATTGTTTGAAGATGTCTTTTAAGAATTTGTATTAAAATTTGTATCATATCTTTATCAACATGATTAAATATATTTAATTTTTTCCATAAAGCATATATTTTGACCATAGAATTATTTAAAAGAGATGTGGATGATGAAAGAACCTTGGTTATAAAAAGACAATATGCTTTTTTATATAAAATATATCCATCAGAAAGTGAACTTAAGCTTCTAAACACCGCAATCGTGTTGCAATCGTCTTTGAATTTCCTACTATCAACGTTCGAAGTAGGATTTATACTTTTCCATCCACGTAAGAAGGCTTCTCCTTCATATCCATTTTTTTCTATCAAAACTTTAAGTTCTAAAAAATTTTCGTTTGTATAAAACTTAGTATTGAATGTTTGAAGGTCTTCTATAAAATTCGCATTGGGAGTAGAAGAAAGTAGAAAATTGTATTTGGGGTTGTTAGAATCTGCACAATTTACATTACTACTGTCACTAGTATTGCTTGAAATTGAGATTCCCGAGATCATCAAATTTACAAGCGCGTCCACAAGATGTAGACCTCTACTCGCCAGAAGAGTTTCTGCAAGACAGCTTTCTGTTTTATTTATGCTTTCCGCAAGAAAAGTGTTTTTGAAATTTATAGCTTCTGCTCGCACTATTTCAACATACTGTTCTACATATTTAAGCAGGCATGTCTCTGCGTCTATGTGCCTATATCGTTTACGTATTTCTTTGAGCGCACGTGCCTCATATTTTTGTTCATAATATAACAGAGGAATGGATACATCTGGCACAATTTGTCTTAAACCTTCTATAAATAACTGTCTTTGATCGCTATCGTGCATAGTAAACAAAACTCCAAATATATCATATTCGCGTGCATAAAGTGTCTGTATAACACATTTTTCCCATAAAAGAAAGCCAAAGTCTTTAATTTTTCTACTTTTTATACAGTCATTCAAAAAGCTACATAATTGGTTAATCGAGTCCAAAAGAAATGAAAACTCCTTGAATTTCCTATTATATGCCTCTACAACAATAAAATTGGTGTTTGTTGCGAAAAATTTCATATCTTTTGGGTTATTTGCTTGAGTATTATGTACTACATCCGCATGGTTGTGTTTAAGTATAGTATTTTTATTTTCTATAGAATCAGCCATTGTATTAATTGACTGCCCATTTTGTATAATTCTAACCAATTCTTCCCTCATTTCATTACATCGATTGTATAGAAAATCTCCAATTTTCCAATACAGTTTATTCTGTAATATTTGACTGCTTGTACAAATTGCAAATATAGTGTTGTATGCAAGAGTGGCATCACACTGTTCTATATTGTAAAGGCTTGTAAATTCTTTGTATAATATTAGCCACAGCTCGTTGAATGTGCTTTCTGAAATATCTTGCCTGCATATGTCCATGTTTGTTTTGTTATGGTTTTATTTTTGTTTTGCTTTGTTTAGGTTTTGTGTTAATCGTACCTATAAGGCCTAACTTGATATGTTTTTGATAGTTGGTCTTGAATTGTGTGTAAATAGAATTATAGACAGGACTGATGGGCATCAAATATTTCCAAACATACGACATGATTTTGAGAAGATGAACCTTAAATTTATGATTGACAACAACTTAGCACACAGCAAATCGCAACATATTTATTCACAATAATACGCTCACAGGTATAAAAATCTATATGTTACATGGTGGTTTTAGGATATTATATTTTATTAATAGTTAAAATTATTATGTATGAAAATATTAAAAATCCCATTTGGTTGCATGTTTCGCCACACTATAATTATAGATTAATGATATTGTGCTTGTAATAGAAAATGCAACTGAAATTAATGATTAATACATTTAATAGTATTTATACAAACATGTAAACATACACATGAAATTTATTTATATTCTATTAAAAACCGAATGAAAAATATAAATATTTATAAATCAATTCAATATGAGATAATTGAAAATTTTTCTTCAGGTGCCATGAAGAACTCAAACTTTCCTGAATGTGGAAAAATAATGAGAATATGTAATCGTGGTGAATTTCAATTTTTGAAATAGGAAAAAATTCCCAAGATGTTATACAAATTTGTAAACTTATCTACAACATATATAATAACCCATTTTTGTCATTGGTGAGCCAGACCAAATTGTTGAGATTGACGAAATAAAGATTGGAACTGTAAATACGAAAGAGGGCAATGAGTCATAACTATGGATTTTTGTTGCAATTTTACGTATCATCAAGTAAGCAAAAACGAAATAGTTGGAAGTTTGTAACGAAAATATTTTAGATATCAATCAGAATTAAAATATTTTGATCATGGACAAAAATCTGGATAAGAGAATACTATAATATATTTATAAATATGAAATCCATTGTATGCAATGAATTTTAATATAATTAGCCATACTACATATTTTTATAAAATTACATTAGTTAAATTTAAATACCTGTACAAAAAAATCATGTTTAATAATAGATCTTACTGTGGGAAACGCGTATTAAAGTTTACAATATGCCATTGACATTTGAAAAACATACTATAAGATATGTTACCGAACAGCTTGGTATTCCAAAATCAGCCATTGCTGATATGACAAATAAATGAAGGAACGAGGAAATTTAAAACGCGGGGTTGATTCTGATTACATTGTTTATTTGAATTTTTTAAAAGAAAAGATTTTATTGAAATCCATTATAAACCTCGGGTGACCTGAAAAATGACACAACCGCCTTGATATGAAAGAGGGTTTCAAGAAAATCTATATGGCACATACCAATCATTATGGTTTTTTGCCAGTGTTTCTTGGAATTGCAGATGATGAATATACATTTAGGATATTTCATCATTTAATACATCGGTGTTGTATCATGAAAATAATATAGCTTATGAATCTTAGCACGTGGATCGGATTTAAAGTTTGAATTTGGAGAAATATTATATGTCTCTTGTAAATGAATTGATCAATTAGATTTCATTCTACCAAGAGCTAAATATATATAACATGTCCAATAATTTATATAAATCAACATACCTAATGTGCCTTGACAGGTATATTTTCAATAAGACGGTGCATCTTGCTACATATAAAGACCATCAATGGATTGTTTTGATAGAAACAATATTGAATTGCTTAACTAAGGTGATAAATCTCCTGATTTAAACTCACTTGAACGTTTGTAGGTTTTATAAATTGCATCATAAAGTATGGATATTAGAAAGCTAATATTTTGTGTATGTGAAATAATATTTCAAAGAATTTTCCAGAAACTTGTTGAAAGCATTGAAAAAGTACTATGCATGCACTTAAAATTTACGACTTAACAATATAGTTGCAATAAACTATAATTGAATTTTGTTAAATATATTATGCATTATCAAATAATAAAGCATTATTAATTGACACGTATTGACAGTTTGTGTGGAATAAAGCAGATCATAATTAAAAACATTGGTTTTTTTACCCATTACTATAATGTCTGAAGATGAAAAACTGATTCAGAGTGATATAACCTTGCAAAATGAAAATCTAAACGTAGAGAATGAGGCGAATCTACAGAGAACAGAAACTAATGGCTTAAAGGATACGATCGAGTCTTTAAATGGAGAGCATGTAGATTCACATGCAATATTAGAAAATAAAATCAATGAACTAGTTAGTATTGGTGAAGACAGATTGTCTGATATAGCGGATCTTAAGTTGGTGAGGAAAAAATTAGAACAGGAAAATAGATTGATTGGTGAAAATTGTGAGTTTCTTTTAAAAGAAAAAGAAGCACTGCGAAATGCAAATGAAAATGGCACTTTAAGAATTAAATCTATTGAGAAAAAAATATACGATATAGAAATGCAAGTTAAAAAGTTGGGTGAACAAAAAAACATGCAGAAGATTCTAGAAAATATTGTAAAACTGCGAAATGCCTGCGAAGCACTTATTAAAGACAGTTTTGAAAAGAAATTAGAATGCGACAGACTAAAAGATATAAACAGGCAATTGAATGATGAATTTAATTCTGTAGTTAAAAAACTTAAAGATGAAAATGAAAAATATATTAATATAAAAAATGCAGCTATCGAAGAACTGAATGGGAAAGTTGTAAATGCCACTTCTCTGCTTAATGGGAGTGTCCAGCAAATTGAAGACCTTAAGAACGATCTCTCAGCTTCTAAAAAGGAATTACAGCTTAAAATAAATTATGTTGCTGAATTGGAAAATGAAGTTGACACTGCAAACAAAGAACTTTTGTTTTATCAGGAACAATTAGTTAAGTCGGATTTAGCATTGCATGAATTACAAAAAAAAATGCATAAATAAACATTATTTAAAAATATATGATGTTAAATAATTATTGTACCAAAGATTTTGAATTAATTAGATAGTAAATCATGCTAATTAAGGCTTATTAATATGTAATTGTGTTGTAAAATTTTCTAATTAAGCTTTTGTGTTATAACTACAAAAATAAATAATAATCTACCAATAAATCTCTCACAATGTCAATATGTTCTATTGTATATACATACTAACTAATAAATTTCCAATAGAGTATCTAAATGATATGTCAAAATTATAATTATACTAATTAGATATTTTTGATTTTAATTTGTAATCATATAGTTGAAGTACACTCACTGGCATGTACAGTACAGATAATGAATATCAATACATGACAGCAAAGAGATTTATCAAGTATTTTTATAAATGTATTTAAATATTTTTACCTCGCTAGAAGATACTTTGTATAGATGCTATGGATTTATTACCCAAATGGGCATGTGGTTGCTGAGAGAAAACCAATCTTTGTTTGTTAGAATTGTAAAATTGGTTGTTCATATTTCCAACTTTGATAGGATACTTTGTTAATTTTTTATATATACAGCGAGCGCTAAAACGGTGTTATTGCCTGTTTTGGAGTGAAAAATGCTTTAAAGCCAAATTTCACCTCTTGCAGCTCTCCATATCATTTATACATGGTATTAATAAATTAAATTTAAAAAAATTACATACTCAAAACAAAACAACTAATTATAATAATTGATGGAAGTCATTAATTAGTACACAGAACCATTATTAACAAACTTTTCCAATCAAATACGTCGTCTAGTGTACTTTGATAATCCACTGTGAATGGGAATAAGTTAGTTAGGCTTTATGAAAAATAATAAAATTTTAGCTCACTTAGGATGGAATCTCCTTACAACATATTTTGATCTTTCTATTATCATCGAGCGTTGCTTTTTTTGATCATATAAGCGGAAAACATGTATCACTGTACAAACTCTTTGTACAGAGTGCGCAATAATAGTGTTTTGTGAGAATCCCATTGTAGGGATATATAAGTCTCCAACGTATCCCTTAATCACATACAAAAGAGAATATCTTATTTTTACACTCGTATAGCCCTTCTCAAAATTTTGCGGAAGAGTCGCATACTAAAAATTGCGCCACTTTATATATAAATGGGAAAACACAGCGCATTTGTCGTAAATATAGTTTATATTAAAGTTTGAAGAATGAAAAAATTCAATATTTTGTGATATTGTAATTAACTCGCTTCATAGCAGAAGTTCAATGGGGAATCAGGTCATAAAACCTCTTAATATACGTGGGAGATATATTTGCTGCCTCCTCATTACGAATTCTTACAACCCATCAATATTAAAAATTTCATTTTGTCTAAGTCTAATCTTTGAATCAAAATAAGACTTTGAATTTTCAATATGGCTCATATTAGGAAACTGTAATGGCCATGTCATACCGTTGGTGGTTTGATCTTTAAACAATGCCATGGTTCATTTTGACACGTAGAATGGTGCATTATTATGCTAAATTTAATATTTTGTTTTGATAGTGTAATTTTGGGATCACCTTACAACTAATAAAGTGTAATTTTTCAGAATTCTCCTATATTTATCGTCTTTCAATTTCACGATTGGAAAGACCATCCAAATGCATTGAATTGGCCTTTAAGTTTACTTGCTTGACCAAAATATTTTAATGGGTTACTCAAAAATTCACATTTCAACTATCAACCCATTTATTATCTGCTTTAAAATAAGTATATTCTATTTTATTGATTCTTTATATAAAGTAGCGTAGTTTTAAGCATGTGATTTTAAATTTTTAAAAAATTTAACATGCCAAATAAATTAATTTAATCTAAATATGGAATTTTTAATTTGTAAATACCCATACATAAACAATATAGAGAACTATAGGAGATGAAATTTAGCTTTAAGGTATTTTGTCACTCTAAAACGGAGAATGCCGCACTATATACACGGTATATTATTGTCACCTATTTTATGGAGATGTCATGTATCACAATTCTATTTTTGTAATGTTAAGACAGCACATTATAAAATATTAAATACACCCAGGTTATTATTTATTGTATTACTTGTTATTAAACTTGAATTTTATATCAATGATGGTAAAATTATTATCATGAGATATATATAAGCATTTGACAAACAATATTATTGTTGTTTCCTTACATACCCTAACTTAATCAATTATTTGTTACTACCAGGTTTTCTGTTCAACTAGCAGCTTTATTTTACTATATAACATTGTAAATAATCATGTTTTTTATATAAAGAGTTTATTAAACAATGCGTACAAAAACTTTATCATTTTAATTGATTTAGATAAAATTTACCAATCAAACGTATGGAAACAGATTCAACAAAAAATTGAAGATAAATATGAAGACGCTTTATAAGAATAATATTTTTAGCTACAAATAAGAATTTGTCAATGACCAATAATTTTTATTTAAATTGATATAATAGCTTATTAATAAATGTGCATGTAAAAAATTTACATCGAATATTTAAAAAATTATTTGGACTAAATCTTAGAAATCCATATTTATAATGTAAATATTAAAGGTCTCATGCAATATTGTTTGTTTTTGGATTAACTAACACAAACTATAAAATGATATAATTAATTTTCCAATTGAAGTTAACAAAAAATCATTGAAAACACAAACAACTATTTATGTACAGTAAGCATTATATTTGTTTGTTATTGATACCCCCTATGCTCCCACTCACTCGTAGATTCGCCCATGACAGACAACTCGTGTTTCTCGTATGTGACTATCACGATAAAAGACATATCCCAGAGTCCATCGACGAGATGGAACAACACATTTCCTTATATCCAGTAGACAAGTATCCATTAATTGATTATATTCTTTATAATTTGGCAGAGCAAAAATTTTACGATATCGTTTTGGTTGGATACAAAATTGAGAGAATAATCAATTACGTTAGTAATAGTAGGTATGCTCTTTTTATGAACTTTGCGTACATGTCCAGTGACTGCATTGATGGCAGTCGTGCATGGTATGGGCTATACAATGTCGGATTGGTGTTTAAAGCCTTACATCAACTTGATCTCTCAAAAAACTTCTTGGTACTCCACGCCAACCAATTCACTAATATTAATTTTAACAGTCTTTTCAAACTTCACAGAAAAGCACAAAATCTCTTAACAATATATCTCTATGAAAGAGAAAGCAATGATCCACTACGATATTTTTACGAAATTGACACACATGGGCATATTGGTGCATGCGAATTGCTCAAAAACGGGGAAAGTATTGTGAATATGCTCCCCTATTCGACACCGTCTATATTTGTGGCATCTCCCGATCTTTGTACAGCCTTCGACCAACTTCCCGATTGTAGAGACATCATCCAGTTCATTGAAGATATCAATTCTATTGGAAATTCAAAGTTCTGTCAAATCCAAGGTATTTTTGAAAATGAACTCATTTCACTATCAAAGCAGATTGGTCAGAGTGCATCTCCTCCTGAAAGGATTTCTACATCGCAGTCAACTATATTTTATAACAGGGAAATAACCACTGTATTCGACTTCGTTTCTATAAATCTCGATTTGAAAAGCAAAGGTGCTATCCTCCTGTCAAATCCAAGCATCCATCTAACTACACCTATAGAAGAAGAAATCACAATTTCACAAAGTTTACGATGGGAAGTATGTGCATCTGGAGAGGGGGATAGTTATATTCTTGATCTTGGGAATAGTATTAACGTGGACACATATCATGTATTTATAGAAGAAGAATATTTCTCTGCGGATGACACACAAAAACGATCATTTTTTGAAGAAGCCGAAGATTATTTGCTAAAGGAAAGTATCAAACCAACAGTTGATTGTGAAAAGATAGAAAAGAACATTGTTCTATTTAAAATATGTTGGAATGCAAGCTCGTATGAGCTTCTCGAGGTGTATGCCTCTTTTTTAATAGATGGTGTTACGCATGATAATATTAGGCGATCTATTCCGATAGAAAATGCAGTATGCAACGCAGCACGCTTTTTCCCACTCATTGCGAACGAAATGAAGGAACAGGTTGAACTACAAGAATATTTTATGAGTTCCTTGATTGATTGTGTTGATGTTTGTCAGATTGATAAGCTTAAAGTGATGCGTGCATTTATATACTTGTTTAGACAATGTGGATTAATTGAAAAGAAGATTCTTAAACAATATAAAAGTATTTTGAAGGAAAAATCCATAGAGTGGTAAACTGAAGAATTATAAATAAATTAAAAAGACGATTTTGTTAAATATTTGACTTAATATAGATCGATACGGGATGTTTTGAATTTTAACATAACTAAATGGTAATATTGATGATACAACAACCAAAACGAATACATTTCCAACATATCGACTATTAAACATTATATTTAACAGAATATTTTAATATAGGAATATTTTATATAACAGAATATTTTAATTTAGGAATATTGTCTTTTGAGAATTACTTTTCATAGGGGTGATTAAATTATTTAAATACTAAATAAAACAACCAACTGATATTTTTTGAACATATGATATACTTAAATTATTGGATCTAAATTCTCTTAATAAATAAATTTTTAAAAATACAAATAATTTAATGGGTTTAAAAAATTTATTAAAAATAATATAAATATTTTACTATATCATAGTAGCTTAATCAAGGATTAGAAAGTTCTTGGATTTTTGCTTGAAGAAACAAATACAGTTCATTTCTATGTAATCCATCGATTTTCAAGTTGAACCGTGGTGCAATTCCTACAATTTTATCTAGAATAGTATCAGAACTATATCGATATTGTTTAATATTTTTTGAATCAACATAATTAATAACATATTCTACTATTTTACGATGGTCAGTGCAGTCTGAATTCAACTTTTGACCAATAAGAAACGACTTAAATCCCCCAAATGATGAAATCAAATTAAATTCAGAAATTCTAAAGTTCGCAAAATACTTTGTCAATCCTTCATAAGGATCAGGTCCTATTGGAGGTCTTTGAGCTTCCATGTCTGATATACATCCGTGGCATAGATTTCTATATCTCGTGCTTTTAGAAAATCGCTTATAGAAGCGCTCTTCATTTCGAATATAGAATATAACAACTAAATCGTTTTCATAAAAATCATAAAATAAATCGACAAAGTCAAGGGATATCTTATGCAGTGTTGAATCTGTCGATTGCAAAAATCTTACTATATTAATACATTTGGAGACAGGCATTCCTTGATAGTGTATTTTTTTAAGTGTTTTTAGAATAAGATTCTTTGTATTATTATCTGATATGATAAATTGTTCAAAAAGATATTCCTCTATAGAATTCTGGCTGCTAGGTAATAATCCATGTAATTGTGCAATGTCTTTCAGCATGAGTTCCTTTTCCCAATATTCTTTTTCATATAGCTTTTTATCCAAGTTTTTATAGAAATCAATGCCATATAGCATGGGCAATAATGTTATTGATGGCATTCGGCCTAAATTTCTAAATATAATTGAAATAGTGAATGATACGGGAGTGTTTTGGCAGAATTTTGGTATGTAAACAATACGTTTATGTACAGTATGTCAAAAATCCATATACTCGAAAAATTCTAAATTTTAATAGGAATTTTCAATCTTGTTGTGATAAATAATGTGGTATAATACTGCATGGGTGCAGCAATACGTATAATATAAACAATGAAATGGCTATTTTATTATAACAAATTATATTAAAGTGTTTTTATATAATAGTTTCCTTTTTTTGGCCACAATTTTCAATTCATTTTATAAATTAAAATTTAATAATGGATAAATAACGATTACATACACCTATCCGAAAAATATTGAACCTATAACGAAAGAAATAGGATTAAAATTTAATTTAGAACAAAGTATATTATTTTGCCATAAGTGTATAATAATAAAAAATATTGATGTAACAATAATTTTAGGATACCCATGTCTAAAAATTTTTATATATCCAAATCAAGAAGTAGAAAAACACCCTCAATAGAAATTAATTCATCAAATAGAAACCAGCACAACAATATACGAACAAAAGTGATTTCACAACGGAGTATATTTAAGTACAATAATATAAGACTATATTGGAACAGTATTTTAATAACATTGTATTGGTTAATTATACTATATAAAAACATAATGTTTGACAAAAAAATACAACGTTTAGAAAATTATATATCACAAGGCTTATTTAGTAACACACGAAATTCAATTGTTCCCGATGCTGTTATCATAGGATCTAAGGATGTAGGACTTGGAATATTCAATAACCAACTTAAACATTCTATGGTAGGCGTATTTAAACCATCTCCATACTATGGAAATTTAGAAATACAATCAGCTGGTCAAATCCAATGCCTTATTGAACATCAGAACGCACACATAATATTTAGTCCATTCAACTATAATTTTAATCAGCATGTCGATTCACGTATTACAGAGTTTGAAAATGTATATTTTTTGGATTTTGATATATCAATATATTTGGATATGAAAATTTTTTCAAAATGCATGGAGCTTGTCAATATTGTAAAATCAAGATACGGCAACGGTTTTAAAAACAACATTTTACAATACTCTGTAATACACACGCCAAACAAAGGTTTTATCGAGATTTCACGATTCCGAGGACTTTTTACGTTTTATACGTTATCAAAAGAAAATGAAATTACGAAAGCTCTTAACAAAATTATTGATTTCCATATATCTACTTTAAATAAAATATCGGCAGATATATTTTCGAGCAACTTATCTGATGCCTTGGTCGATTTTCTTGTAGAGATAGGAGTGCTACAAGCAAAAGTGTGCCTTAAGGAATATCCTGATCTACTTTGTATTTTAACAGCAAACATTCCGTTTATAGAGCGTCATTGGGGTTATTGGCCAAAAGTAGCAGTCATTAATTTAGGGTTTGATATTACAAACGTAGAAAATTCAGATATTTTAGAATTATTTGATATTAATAAGATCAGGATGTTGATTAAAACCACCGGAGGATTATATGTAGTGAGTAGATTATACTCTAAATAATAGAAAGTATATTAAGTTAAACAACGTATAGTTAATTGTATTCATAATGTTTAGGTATAAAGTATTGAAATTTGTATTATTATATTATAAAACTAGTAAATAATTTACTATGGTATTTTGAAATTATAAATGTCATTTAAATCTTATTAAAAAATGTTAAATGCTTCACAAAAATATTCTTCATCGTAACTTCATAAAAATCTATAAATAAATATTTTATTGCATTGTTTTTATCTAAAGTTGCCAGTAATCTTTTGAGATGTGAGATTCAGGATCTTTCAAGTGCAAATCGTGTCTTACAATGCTTGCAAATAGGTACATGTTTGCAATATATTGCTAGGCATATTGGACAGCACAACCCCTGATCTATTGGGTTAGTACAACATAGGCATTTAATTTGAAATATATGTTCTATATGGGTAGGAGGTGAACTTGAAACCATCTGTAAGAGTCCATACAGTTCTGTTGCATATATACCTCCTGTTCCATAAGATAAATATTTAGCAAGTTGATTATTTTGATTGCTCATATCAAAAACATGAATTTTAAGTGCTTTCTTTTGTGCCGCAAATGAGCATTTTAAATATTTTAAATATTCACTATCCTCTCCATTAAATGCGCCTGAACAGGTGAATATAACAATTCTAGAAGGATTCAAAAGAATTGAAAGTCCTAAATCACTGGGTGCTATTTCTGAAGTCCCAATCAACTCAAGCGTCTCAATTAAAGCATCTGCACTAAGATTGAATCTTTTGCCTTTTTGTATAATTATGGTTTGAGAATCATAAGAACATGTCGATATAGCCTTAATAAACGCATGCATACTGTATAAATATGCTTCTGGAGTCTTTAAAGACAATTCAAGTAAAATGATTGTCTCCAACATATTTCTCTTCATAGGGAGGTATTCTTTTACCCTTGAATGATACAAAATTCTGAGAGTGAAGATAAGGACTTGGAACTGTGGGAACAAGAAATCTCTTCACAGCTTTTGGAGTGCGATCACTCTCTAAGAATGGATAGCCTTTGTGCAAAATGCGGGAAGGAAATCTTAGACCCAACAAAATTAATTACAGCAACTCATAATACAGATAGAATACTTCAAACTCAGGAAGAGGCAGATAAAGATTGTCAAATTGCTGCAGATAAACTTGATAAAAGCAAAAAATTGATTTTGGTATTAGATTTGGATCAAACTTTGCTTCACACAACCGTAGATTATGTTGATGGAAGTAGCTACGACACATCCTTTTATCTAGATGGGACCAATTTTTTTGTCAAACGCAGACCATATCTTTCTATGTTTCTTAAAAAGCTTAGACGGTTGTATGAAATGCATGTATATACGATGGGAACAAGAGCATACGCAGAAAAGATTATAGAATTTTTAGATCCCAGCGGTAAATTTTTTGGAGATAGAATTGTAACACGATGTGAGAATCTCAATAGTCTGAGTAAGTCAATTCAACGAATTACAACGGTCTTTAATAACATACTAATTCTTGATGACCGATTGGATGTATGGGAATTTTGCACAAATGTTATACCAATTAAACCTTTTTTTTATTTCAATTTTATAGATATTAACGATCCTGCTCTTATTGATGATCCTACGACATTGTCTGTGCATCCAACACCCGAAACCTCCACAGAATTTATAAATAAGGCCATTGAAGACCTTCAAAAGGAATCTCTTCAAAAGACCCAAATAGATATTTCAGAAAGCTACAGCGAATGTGTGGAACAATCAGTGAACATGACACTTCCACCATCTGTAAACGATACACTAGAGATTCTTTATAAAGCAGAAGAATCAGAAAAGATCTCAGATGCAAAACAAACAGGAAATTGCAAAAAAGATATTGAACTTAAAAAGATGGTCCACCTTTTGAAAAAAGCACATATCACATATTTTCATAAACGTGTTGAAGGAGATGCAGATGTCAGACAAATAATTAGACTCGGGGTTCTTACAGGATTCCGATTTGTCTGTAGTCCCCAATTTCATGGATATATTTGTTTTCTCGGAGGAACGGTGGTTGATTTAGAAAAGCTACAAAATGATAATAATGAAGTATATACAATTTGCAATTCAGAAATAGCAAAATTTTTAAAAATTGTAAATTTATCATTTGAATGGTTAATGGAGTGTCTTTATAAACGCAAGTTTGTTGATATTGGTCCATTTATTCTTAACGATTACCGAATCTAATTTATTGAATTTAAAAAATAATTAAAAAATATGCCAATAAAAAGTTTTTTAATATTCAGTTTTATATTTTTCTTAAATATAATTGTTATTTAAAAATATAAAATGCTACTAACTATTAAATTTTTAATACCCATGCTACGAAAAGTACAATCAAAGGAATCACAAGAAGAAATCATTTTAAAAGAAATCAATGCATTTGTTGATAAAAAGTTGAGTGTGCATTTTTTCAAGGAAAATCCATTTATGCAACATAAAACTATATTTAGTAGATTTAATGATCGCAATGAATAGTACATCCAATTCAACATGATATATGCAATGTTAAGTTTTCGGCCATGACAAATAAATGTGATTATAATAAAATATGCTGTTTTTTTATATTATGGATTTCAAAGAATTATAAAACAAATTAAATCTAAATGTTTAATTGAATTCAAAACACTGCAACGAACCGTCAAGAATCTTATAATATGTTCCTTCATAGTGGGATAATTAATTAAATTTATGATCCATAAACTAAACCCTTAAATGGAAAGCTTTATGAATGAATCAATAGATAAAATAGATCCTGAGCTATATGATATTATTAAAAGAGAAGAGGTAAGACAGAAACGAGGCTTGGAATTAATTGCAAGTGAAAACTATACATCTATTGCTGTAATGCAGGCAAATAGTTCTTGTCTTACAAATAAATATTCGGAGGGTGTTATAGGTGCTCGTTATTATGGAGGAAATGAAAATATTGATGCCATGGAATCGTTGTGCAAACAGCGTGCATTATTGCTATTTAATCTAGACCCCAGCATATGGGATGTTAATGTCCAACCTCTTTCTGGTTCAACGGCTAATCTTTCTGTGTACGTAGGTCTTCTTCCACCCGGTGGCAAAATCATGGGACTAAGTTTGAGTCACGGAGGACATTTAACACACGGCCATCAAACCAAAACAAGAAAAGTATCGGCATCTTCAATATTTTTTACGTCACAAAGCTATTTTTGTGGGAAAGACCATTTAATTGATTACAATGCATTGGAGAATCAAGCAAAAGAATTTGATCCGGATCTTTTAATATGTGGTGGCAGTGCCTATTCTAGAGATTTTGATTATGTAAGATTAAGGAACATTGCAGGAGAAAAATATTTAATGGCAGATATCTCTCATATTTCTGGATTCGTAGCCACAGGACTAATGAAAAATGCATTTGACTATTGCGATGTTGTGACTACAACAACGCACAAGCTATTGAGAGGTCCCCGTTCGGGAATGATTTTCTATCGAAAAGTAAAATTTATTGCCGGAAACCCAATCAATGTCAAAAAGCAAATTGACAGTGCAGTATTTCCTGGATTACACGGAGGTCCTCACAACCATCAAATTGCAGCTCTTTGTACAGCATTGAAACAAGCAAGCACTTTCGAATATAAAACTTATTGCAATCAGGTTCTTATAAATGCAAAGCATTTAGCAAAAGAACTTGAAAAAAGAGGACATTCAATTGTGACTGGTGGAACGGACTGCCATTTAATTTTAATGGATGTTGGAAGCGGAAATGGATCCTTTATCGAAAGAACATGTGAATTGGCAGATATAGTTATCAACAGAAATGCTATATCAAGTGATGTATCAATGTTCAATCCATCTGGAATTCGTCTTGGAACGCCTGCACTTACCACCAGAGGATTTAAAGAGAAAGAATTTACTAACGTAGCAGAATTTCTTGATACCGCCATTTTAATTGCCAAGGATCTTGCTATGAAAGCAAATGGTTCTAAAGACGAATTTGAAATTTTGGTTACAAGTGATTCAAGAGTAAAATCTTTAAAAAAGCAGATAGCATTGCTTATTGATGATTTTCCAATTCCATTATTTGATTTTAGAATTGAGTCTTCTAAATAAATTTATTTGAAATAATTTACCTAATATAATTATATTTATTAAAAATTTGGCAAAACGTTTTATCTGAAGTATAAATATCATGTTATAAATTAAAATATATTTAAATAGTAATAAATTCAACATTATTTAAATAGTAATAAATTCAACATTATTTAAATAGTAATAAATTCAACATTATTTAAATTATAACAAATTCAACATTATTTAAATAGTAATAAATTCAACATTATTTAAATTATAACAAATTCAACATTATTTAAATAGTAATAAATTCAACATTATTTAAATAGTAATAAATTCAACATTATTTAAATAGTTAGATTAGTTAGTACAAAATAATTTGTGACTTTGCATAATTTATCATTCATAATTTATTGATTCTTAGAACAATTATTTGGTTTGTACATTTATGACGCCATGTCCATTTATATTTTGATGTGTCTTAGCAAATACATGATAATGAAATGGCTAAAATCTTATGTTTAGGATGTTCAAAGTTTGGCAATAAATATTCTGTCCGCTGAACCCTTCAATATGGAAGAAAATCTTGAAGAGCAGCAATACTTGAAACTTGTTAAAGATTGCATGACTAAGGGAACATTTTCGGCCGATCGTACCGGAACAGGAACATATTCTTTATTTGGCGCTATGATGAGGTTCTCATTAGAAAACAACACAATTCCGTTGTTAACCACTAAACAAACTGCATATCGATCAATACTTAAGGAGCTGCTTTTTTTTATTAAAGGACAGACAGATAATCAAATTTTATTAAAACAGAATGTTAAAATATGGACAGGTAACTCTACAGCAGAATATTTTAAAAAGATTGGAATTGACAGAGCACCAGGCGATCTTGGGCCAATTTATGGCTTTCAGTGGAGGCATGCAGGTGCTAAATACAAAACATGCCATGACGATTATGAAAATCAAGGAATTGATCAACTCCAAAATGTGATAAATGAAATAAAAAACAACAAAGAATCCAGGAGATTAATTGTATGCTCATGGAATCCTTCACAATTGGATGAGATGGCATTGCCCCCATGCCATTGTTTATATCAATTTAAAGTGTATGGGAATAAATTAAGCTGTATAATGTACCAGCGCAGTGGAGATTTAGGACTTGGAGTTCCATTTAATATTTTGAGTTATTCTATTCTAACTGTTATTGTTGCGAAGCTTACAGGATTAGAGCCATACGAATACATCCACTTTTTAGGGGATTACCATGTGTATAAAGATCATATTGATCAACTCTCAATACAAATTGAACGTGTTCCTTATATATTTCCTAAACTTCGTTTGAATGAAAATAAAAAATATGAGAAACTAGAAGATTTTGAAGAATCTGATTTTATTATTGAAGACTACAAATGCCATTCAAAGCTTGCTATGAACATGTCTGTGTAATAAATTAGGATATATAAATTTTATTTAGAACCATCACATTTAATACTTTAAATTATTAATTCAGATAATTTTTATTATAATACGTATTTAAAATGTTAAATATGTTCGATGATGGTAAAGTCCAACTGATACATTGCAAATATATAATTTAAAATTTATCTAGAACTTAATAATTTAAAATTTATTTAGAACTCAATAATTTAAAATTTATCTAGAACTTAATAATTTAAAATTTATCTAGAACTTAATAAATTATTTATTCATATGTACTTAGTTCATCTTCATCAGGAAGTTGTTCTAGACAAAATAACTCTTTTTCGCCTGTTGCATTTGGAGAAGAAGGAAGAGCACCTCCTTCTATTATCTTCTCAACAGCATCAACATATTCGTCATCAGAAGAATCAGCTTGTGGATTTGCAATTGTCCATTTTAATTTCATATTAATAATATTTTCTTGAACAAGCTCACGAAATAAAAAAACAGAAATGTCCCTACCGATATATGCATCAACCGATTGTCCAAACTGTTTAAACACATCTACAAAGCTTTTAGTTCCCGTTAATTTGACTTTAAATTCTTCAAGAAGGGAAATTAATTCAAGAGGCTTTTCGCTTTTGCTTAAATTGCATGCTTGTGGTTTTTTATCATCTACATCCTCCCAATCTTCCAGATCTTCTTCCTCATCAGTAATTCTTACCTTAAATGGACATGGTGTTTTTCCATCACGATGTATTCCGTAAATTATTGATACTTTTGCTTGCTTATGAATAATGTTTTCATCTACATAACCCACACCTTTCTTTTTATGTAGAATATAACAGAAAAATGATATATTCCATAAAAGAGGATTTTTACTATTAGGTTTTGCAACAAATTTAATGCCTTCTGGGGCTTCTGATTTAGATTTGAATAGCAATGTAACTATCTCCTCTTCTGCTACGACTTCGTTTCTTTGAGGCAATTCATGTAATTTAGGAATTAATTTTAAAACTTGTCCTTTTAAATTAAATGGATCAATTAGGCCAGTCTTTGTGGCAACCTCCTCCTTAGACAATCTGGGGGATTTTCGTAATTTGGAAGTGTTAAACCCAAAACAATACGAATGCGCATACTTCGCTCTTTGAAATGATGCATAATATTCTTCATCGGTTAAAGAACCTTCTTTAGTAGACGAAGTGCAAACACCTTCAGGAGAAGTAACAGATTTGGTTGGAGTAGCAACCTCTGATGCAGATGCACATAAAGTTTTTCCAATCAACAATATTCCACTTAACATGGCTTTAAACAATTCTTTTTTATTTAAATTCCTAATATGGGAATTGTGAATATAGAAATTTTGTATTTAGAACATTTTCAAAGTTACAATTGCATTTTGTTCAAAACATCATATTTTGATTTGGCATGCATACAATATTTTGGTAATTTATATATTTGGCAATGCAAACAATATAGCAACATAAAACTTGATGTTCTTCAATATAAATTTTTTATTTATAATTAAAAAATTAAAGTAGAATTTAAAAAAATTAGTTACGCAATAAGCAACATAATTCAATAAATTTTATGATTCAGCAATCATATTTTGGTAATTTAATTTAATTAAAAATCTATTTAGATATATTCGATTATGAATGTAATATCGTTTGTATGTTTATATAATGATAAAAGCATTTTTTAAATCAAAATATACGTTAAAGCTTTTTAAATATTAGATACAAGTAGCTATTTATATATTTTATTCTGCGAATGGAATATTTTTAAAATTTACATGTAATAAATTTATAATATTATACAACCTTTCTAAGTACGAAGTAATTGGTAATTTACATTCAATAATAATCTTATAAAAAGGTATATCTAATATTATTTATTAAATCAATCTCCATATTAATCATTTTTAAAAATTAAACCTTGTTGGCCGAAGCACATCGTTAAAAATAACTTTTGGACAATCGTTTGCTAAAATACTTTCTCGATATTTGGACATATCAATTGCAATTTCAGATTCCAAATGTGAATCGTGATAAAGAGAAAGATTGGGAAAGACTAAACTACAGTTCGGTTTTTTGATGTTCTTTTCAATTTCAATTTGCTTAAAATTTTAATTAATCAAGATCAAAACCTTGGAATCGTAGTATATCCCAATACTCGACATTCAGTGATAGAAGACTGAATCGCATTTGATATGCAGAAAGAATAGAGATACCTTTTAAGTCTTCTATGATATATTGAAAATAAATATTTCCATGATTCAATTTAAATGAGCCAGAAGTTATATCTTCGGATATGCAGCTCTCATGTCAGATATGTATAACATACACCCAGCGGAAAATATTATATGTATCGTTGATAAAAAGATTCAGTGGTTTATATTCCAAATTTGGATGTTTTATAGTATCATATTCCCATTCAATTGCAATGGCTTTATTTATATGCTGCGTTAATTCATATTAAAAATTTTTTATTTTATAACAGGAAATTTTTTTTATAATTTGAACTCATACTTCTGTACTCCTACCACCAAAGTAGTACACTCAATGTCAACTTGAGAGGCGCGGGTTCTAATCCTACGGAGTGTCCATTTACAAAAAGAGAATGAAAAATAGGCGTACAAACCGAGATGACCGAAGGATATGTAAGGTAAAGAGAGGAAACACGAATATGTTGAAAAGACGATAGGAAGCAAGGGCAACATGGTGGTGGACTATGGGCAGAATGATTGTCAAGATAATGTAAAGTAATTAAACAAAAATCTTAGAAAAAGTGAGTATAACATATTTAATGCAATGTATTGGCTCAGGCCAATAGTCCTAACCAAAAATGATCGTGGGACGTTAATTATAAATAAAAGTATAATATAACAATAGAAAGATTGGCTGCGAAAATGGGCGGTCCCTAAAAACACGACAGATCCACTGGTTCAAGGTCCATGGCAGTTCTAAGTGAACTATAGGCGAGATTTTAGTGAGTAAAAATCGTACAGTACTAAGAACAGAATTTATTAATTGTCTCTATGGAAGATTTTTCTTGCCTCAAAAGAAACCAATAACTTGTCTAAAGTTACAATAATATTGCACTAGAGAAATGAATGTTCTATAACTACACCTAATATTTATATTAATTAACTTAAATAATTTCCATATAATGTCCAAGCTAAATTTTTATTGTATAATTCCCTTTTTACCCAAAATTAATATTTTATTAAGTTTTATATATTTTATGATAAAAAGAAACTCTCTGATTAAAATAAGTCGTAACATTAAATTCTTCTATGGAGTTTAATCTTCTTAATAGCTTTATCATACTTGATTTTGGTTGAAAACCATTGTTGCTCCAATTTATTTTTTTAAATTATATTGATGCGCCACTATTAATTATTTAATTGTATAGAAGAATTTAATATTGTATAAGCATTCGTAACAAATATAATGTCTGATATTTGGATTTTAATATTCGTTTATAGAAAGTTTAAACAAACGTTTAACAAAGCCTATCATACGCAAGAATTTTCTATCATAGCTAACGACCACACAGCAATTTGATTTAAGTGACAAAATTAATTTTCATACATGCATATCATTAAATAATTTATTTTCAACAATATTTGCATATAAATTATATATTTAAATATACACCCACATGAGATGCATATATAGTTGTAATACTCCAAATCCAATTGATATTTCCAAGCATCCATTATTTCAACAGTTTGAGATGTTTAGGAAGCTTAACATATTCCAGTTTGTTCCAGTAGATCGTGATGGCAATTGTCTATACTATGCAATTGCATATCACATACATACAAACAAAGAACTCTTCAACAAACTAATAAAATATTCATATAAAGAAACAAAATACCAGGAGGAGGTATATGATAGCTATTTAGATGTAATAAAAGAACATACATTTGATAAGAATGATAAAACATATTTTTCTGACCTGTTGCTGTGTTATACAGGACTGCTGCGTATTCTTGCAGCTGACATTCTTTTTAAAAAAAAAGATACATACAGCGCATTTATATTGAATAGCACTGTGGACGAATATATTAAACATAACATTGATCCTTTTAATATTCGAGCGGGTGAACTTGAAATCGTATTGCTCTCAGAAGCTTTGAATACAAATATTAAAGTAATTGATGTGATACACAACTCAGGTGATACTAATATGTCAGATGCATATTTTATCTTGCATACACCTGATCACTTTGAACCACTAATTCAAGCAACTTTAAGTGTAAGTAAAAATTCTTTATAAATAGAAATACCAGAAAATATTCATTTTTTGTATTGAATAACATAAACCCGACTTCAATACATTTATACCCAACATATTCTTGTAATTAAGAGTTTTAAAAACATTTTAATTAAAATATATACGTTCAAAAAATATAATCAATTTAATTAAAAACTCTACCCCGTTGATAAACTAAAAAATATATTGGATTAAGTTTATACAACGATCCCCCTAAGATGGTAGCAATAGAATAGCATTTACCCATGCAATTTATTAATAAATCGTTATTTTAGGTCCGGTAGTTCTCTTAATGTAACAGTTCTTAATACTCAGAGGTCCTTTCTTTAAGTTATCAGCCAAAAACTGGATTCCAGCCTTTAAATTATCAATAAGCTGTCCCTTTGTAAGTTCGGTGTATCCAGCTGGGAATGAAACCGAGTTCCAATCCTTTACCTTAAGCTTGTAGATATAACGAGTATCTTCATAAAGCTTTGCCAAATGAGCTATGTTAGAGCAAATAAAGTGAGTCTTCTTCTTCATAAGGATTTCTTTAAGAGTGAATGCTTTGTTGTATCCCGGACAGCAAATAAAATACGAAAATCCAGCAATAAACTTTTCTCGCTTCTTTACCATGTCGTCAGACTTTCCTTCATAATCTGAAATAAGTGCAAATGGCAGATCAAGTGTCCTTGCTATTTCTCTTGCATTTTCATCTCCAATACAGCATGTATCAGGATTCTTTCTCATAATAAATGGAAATCGTATCTCTTTGGTCATCTTAGGATCCTTTCTGTTATCGTATCCTTTGGTAGCAATCTGAATCTGGATGGATTCTGCTGTTCCTTCTGGTATAGATGCATATATCTCGTCTACAATTGGAACAAGTACTGTATCATTAAGAAATGTGACAATTCTCATCTTATCATCAATTTTTGGTGCCATTGGGGTAAAATTTTTAAAAATTATTATAAAAATTTATATCACTATAAATAAAATATTTTTGTCAGTATTAAATTAACCACTAAGCGAATAAACATGAAATATTTCGCTGGAATCTCTCAATTAATTTTTGAATAATATCTTGTAGCATTACAAAAAATTGCTTATACTATGTTGATAGAAGAGATTGAACTACTTGAATGTGATGCTAAATTATAGAGTATGCTAAGATATTTATAAAAAGAAAATAATCTTTTTTAATAATGGGTTCTAAATAGTTGGAGAATTATAAAATATGTTTAATTGAATTTAAAATATTAAAAATCAATACTTTGCAATATATATTGAGTTTTAAACATCTACACGTATATTAAAATTTTTATTTTATATTATAAATATTCCATTATGTCTTTAACTAAAATATGATTACACTAAAATGTAAATTTTTTAATATGCGTGTAGGTGTTTAAAACTCGCTATATATTGCAACGTGTTGGTTTTTAATATTTATAAACTTGTTGTATAGACATTTATAACGTATTAACAGTTGGAATTAAATATCTATTTATAGAAAGTTGGCAACCTACTTAAACAGATATTTAATAAATACGCAATGTCTTTCAATCGTAGTCGACTACAATATAGAAAAACCATTAATGTTCTCTTAATAAAAACATATTTTCGTTGTTTTCATATTCTATTTAAGTATCTGTTCATTGCAAAATTAGATATAATATTTAATTTTGCAGTGAGTTAAGCTAAATAAATATAGATATACACTAAATTGAATTCTTCCTTGTATGAATCACGATATGTAAAAAAATTGTCTCCTGAAAGATTTTTTAAAATATATATCCACAAATTATAAATACACAATAAAATATCTTAATTCGCGTTGTAAAGAGTTATGGGAATACATTCCAATGGAAGAATCACATTGAATTTCGTCTTTGGAATTATACTTGTATTGATTATCTTTTAAATGATATGATACTTGAAAATATTTTTTCTACTCATAAAGATTTGTGTAAGACTATTTTGACTAGCAACCATAATATGATTGAATCAATGTTGGTGCCAGAATATAACTTAATACGACTTTTATGGAAGATTAAACAATTCTTTCCTGACTGAGCAGTGGACAAAATCAATTACTGCATCAGTAGATTTTTATATGCTCTCTGAGGCAACTGCAGTTACTATTGTCAATACAGCAACCTGTTGAAATATTGCCAGTGCAGCAACCTGTTGAAATTATAGACTCATTTGCATATTTTCTTAATTTTAATTGTGCTGTTTAGACTTTTACGATATATATAGTTATTCTTTCTTACTAAAGATTACAGAAAAATACATTTATGAGTTAAAGACTTTTGTTCAATACATGAGATGTTGTAAGTTGGCTTGAATAATCGAATAGAAATCTATAATGCATAGCACTTACCGAAGAAGATTTGAAATTTAATTAAATGCTTAAATATATTTAAAACGGCTATTATAGCAAAAGTAACATATAAACACAATACATTGAGGCTATCAATGCAGGTATTGATATCAAAGAACTATTAAAATTGGTGTTACAATATCATAGAGCTGTTTATAATCAACTCGAACCAAACTTTACACCTATAGATGCTAAATCAAGATAATCATAAGTTATTATATGAAATTGTTTTAAATAAAAAAGAATCAAATCATTGGAACTTCGATTGGATAAAATTTTGTCAGAATTCAGTTATAAAGATGATGATAAGCAGGTTGAATTAGAGCTTAGAATCTTGTTTTGGAACCAACAAAGCATAGTTCAAATAATTGCTTTCCAAAGTATAATTTATTGCCAGTTAAACTCAAAAAATCATATAATTTCTGTTCTCCTACTATGTTTAAACCACTTTACGGTGATATTCAATAATTTCGTGTGTATATTATGAATATTTTATTATGAAAATGATATATAAAGTTTGAAAAATCCGATGATCCTTCTTGTTAAATGATTACAACAGTGGATCCACCAAGAAACACAAAAGATATTTAAAATATTTCGGGAAACAGTGAGCAAATCAGCTCTCATATCGAAGTTCGATTTATTTATTAATATTTCAACAATAAAATTGATACATTGAAAAAGAAAATGGCATCTATACGACAGCAGTATCATGATTTACCAAATGATTTTAAACAATTTAAAAATAGTGGGATATTAGATAAATATGAATGTGTATCAAAAACGATACGCAGTTCTATTATAAAGGTTGTTATAACGCAATTTTATTAAAATATTATGAATGCATAAGATGTAAAATTTATGTTCAAATATATAAAACTGGAAACATCAAATTGCTGGATATGCTTCCATAAAAGAATTGGGTAATAATCTTATATTTGTACTTGAAAGATCGAAATATATCAAAAAAGTATTTAAAAAATATTATAAACGCAAATAATATTTTTAGCAGAATATATTGAATTTATTATATTTTGTAATGTAACATTCACTGTAAAATCAATAAGAAAAAATTCTTATAAACCTTAAATAGTTGTTCTTAAAAAACATTTTGTAGGGATTGAAATATATGTGTGTTGCAGGCCGGGGAGCTACCGACAGTGCCAGAGAGAAATTAATTGGGTTCAGAGGAAAAAAGTATATTTTCCCTTTATTTAGTACGTAGGGTACACCAAAAAATTACAAATCAATTAACACCCATTTATTTTAAGTTTTACAAATAAAGTTTTTCCTGACATAGAAGAAGAATTTTTTAATATAAAATTCATGATCGTAATATTCAATGAAATTCGCTTATTATAATTATGTTTGTTTTTAAATCTTCTAAATCTCGATCAAAGAACTTCAATGGTGTTTGTATGGGCATCTGGATTCAGAAACAAAATTTGTAGAGGAATTAACACAATCATAATTGAATTCTGGACTATTGGAAAAAATAAAGATATATGATCGGTGTTCATTTGAACAAACAATAATTCCTTGTGTAATGGATCTTCCTTAAGCATTTGAACTGTTCTGTTTAGAACTGTTTCCATATAGAATCTGACGGATCTAAGGGTAACCGCACCAAAAACTTACCGGTGATGAATTACACGGCCACGATTGTATTTGCTACGACTTGTCACAGATTAATCAATTTCTACATTTTCAATATGATCGTGTTAAACCAACAAACGCATTTTTAATAACACGCAATATTTACTTATTTGAAACAGTGTGTGTTGTTCAATTGTCTTGTGTGGAATTTCAAATGCAAATCCTCAAACGATATGCAGAATCTTGTAAATTTGGAATTTCTGACCAAATGTGGTTTATTTCTGTAAATCGTTTATTGTATAATGAACAACGAAATGATATTTTCCCAGCTGAAAGATGCGTTTCATTTAGAATTCCATTATATGCTGAGCATTCCTTTATTAAATCACTGGTCTCAACAGCAAAATACATTAAAATATTGTCATTCGATAATATCTTATATTAGATAATTTTTCAAATAATTCCATCGGATTTACAAATAACATGACAATTAACTGTTTTTTCTTTAGTTGTGATTCAATACACACAAACTAATTGATTAACAAAATGTAAAAGGATCTATATTTTATATGTACTTTATAAAGTATTGATTTTTTATTTATATTGCTCATTAGTTGAGCTTATATTTTAAAATTCAATAATTTGAAGTTGCTATATGATGATAAGTGCATTATATGAAACAATTTATTCATTATTAAGGATGTGATCCGATACATAAATTATAATAATTGTTTAAAAACTTTGTTGTTCTGTATGTATTAAACAAAGATAAAAACAACTGTTTTTACTCTGACACCGTCGATAACATTATTTAAAATTTTCTACAAAAGTATATTAAAATTCACAACAAAAATTAATATTTAAAATTATTAAAAATCAAGTAAATTTATTAATCAATAAAAATCGATTGATTTACTTATGTACAAAACCAATATCAATATTTATAACGATAAATATATTAGAATATGATTTATTTCTCAATTAATGTTTCATAGGAAATGCGAATTCGTTTTTTAATTGATAAGTGCGGTTCACTTACCTCTTTTGGTTTCCCATTTTTTAATGGTAAAATAAAGTATAACTTTTCTACTTTAGAATTAATAAAATGCATAGTAACACTAATTCTATTGCGAATTGCGTCATCAACAACCACCTGAATAACATCCTCTTGTGAATCAAGTTCTTGAGTATCTGGCCATAGCGAACAAATATGCCCGTTATTACCAATACCCAAAAGACATAAATCTATTTTTGGAAGAATATTTCCATAGTTTTTATCAAGTCCGTTTTCTTTCGAAACTATTGGATGTACCGACCGAGCATTTATATTCTTTAAAAATACTGATGACTGGTCATAATTCAAGTGTTCCAAATCCAATCGTTCATCTGCATAGTAGATATGCCATGATGATCCATCGATTGCCTCCCACTCAACAGATCCAAGTAGGTCACATACAGAACCTCCTGCTATCATTAAGTTCATGTTTTCCCCACTATATTCCTGCAATATTTGAAAAAGCTCATCTCGAATGTTTTCTGTATAAATTGGTCCCATTTATTATATGGTAAATTATTTCTTAACTTAGAAAGTACATACCAATTTATTGCTAAAGTTTATACCAAAAAACCATGATCAACAAGTTCTTACACCACACAACATTATAAGTTTCAAAAAGAAAATATCTTTACTTAAGTATCGAATTATCAGATATATTTTCGACACAATATTACACAAGAAAAATAAACTTTCTAATACATGAAAGAAGCATTATATTCTACCTAAGCAGAGAAGTTAAAATCTACCTTTGTTAAGTTCAGCAATTATTGGATTGTCATTAATTATCTCAGCAATTATGCTTAAACTTATCAAATAATTGCATGTGACTATCCAAAGCTAAATTTGCTTATTTTTATAAATCAAAATGTTAAAATTTGGCTTTATAAATAAGTTTGTTTATTTTGCCCATAAATTTATGTTTTGGTCAATTTTAGATGGAATGTATGCATCAAACATTATACTAAGCATAGAACTTTCAAGAACACCCGTATATATGGAGGGATCCACAATGACACGCACAACCCCAAAATATATCAAGAAAAATGCATTGGATTTCAACAACTCACTATCTCTTAAAGCTGTTGACTATTCATCTTTGTCTACAATTACAGATTTCTATAAAATTTTTGAAGAAAAAAATCCATTGGTGCACATATCAAAGTATTTTGCACAACAATCACATGGTTCTATAAGTCAGTCAACACTAGAAAAACCAAATATGAACGGTACAGACGAATTAAATGAGGAAACGTTAACGAAATTGATTGAAGAATGTGAAAGTGAATTAAAAAAAGGAAACAATGCCAGCTTTGATAAAATTCTTAATAAGAATTGCAAAAAGACTATGAATAAAGAGTCGGCAAGTAAAGAGATCATAGATACTTTACCAACAATTTATGGTACAAAAGTATCTCTTCCAATTGCGCTTCGATTTTATTTGGATTCGGTTATTGAGACAAGATTAAAGCCTCAAAGTGCATTTATTAGTGTAAGAGACTATTACACCAAAGAGACCAAAAAAGCAATTGCAGCAGGCGCTTCAAAATTTAATGCATACGTTATCCCAGAAAGTACGTCGGCGGCATTTTCAATAGCAATGGCTTATCCCGAACAAACAAGCTTTACAGTATTGAATTTCAGAGGATCAAGCGTTGTAAAAAGTATTTTTGAATTTAATGAAAATAAAATCAAAGTACTTAGCAGAGAAATCCTTGTTGGGGTCAAATCCGATAAGATTATTGATGATGCCATTGACGCCATGTTATTGCATGCTGTTAAGTCTAAACTGGATTGTATTTGTGTTCCACTCGAATATGCTGTTATAGCAAGCTCAAAAACGGATGATAATACTTCGAATATAGAAAATATTTTAATTGAACAAAATAATATAAATATGCCCCAAACTTTTGAGGAAACTAGATATGTAGATGTAAGCAATATTAGAAGAGAAATATATAGAGCAATTTGTAAAAACTTCAAATCCAGTATGTTTGTAGGTATTGATGTGTTTGATAAAAACAAAAAGAAGATTGGCGTAATAGATGAATTGAAATTTGATCTATCTGAAATAATTTCATTTGCAAATGTAAAAATAGAGGAGATGGTTGAGATAAAAGATATCTCCGGTCGAATTTATATAATAAGCGATTATTATGATAAAAGTGATCTTTTGAATGTTGTAAAAACCAAGAATGATAGTATTTTTAAAGGAAATCTTGAATATAATACATTTAAGGTAGAAGATCCGGATATGGAAGAACCATGTATTATAGACTATTCATTTTCTGTCTTAAATAGCAGATATCAAAAGATCAAAAAAACACAAGAGCTTATTAAAGAAGTAAATTTTGAATTCTTAACCCCCGAAGAAATAGGACCATTGAATTTACTTATAAATGAAAGCAGAGAGGTGTTTGAGAAAACAGAATATATACCTGAAATATACACAAAAGCATCTGCAATCTTGAATCAATATCGTGTCTTAGAAGCCAAAAATAAAGCTATACATTCCAATTATGTACTTTTAAAAAGCACACTGGCGCAATTCGAAAAAACACTTACAAAATTAACTAATGAATTTCCCGAAGAACTTAAAGAAATCGGTGCAGAAAACAAGACATTTTTAGAAGAATTTCAGCATGCAGCCGACAAAACCCACGAATTTAGAACAAGAATGATTAAAATGAAAGTGGCCATGGAAATTGAAAAGAAACGAAAGTTAGAAACTATAAAAGAAAATGAACCTAAAAATGTTTCTATAAAAGATAAGACCGAAGAGCCTGTAAACAAAGAAGGCTCCTTAATAAGCAAAATAATTGTACTTATAAGTGAAAAATACAAAATAACAATTTTACCAAATGAAAATGTTTCTGAAGAAACAAACAAACAACTTGAACAGATGGAAAGGAGTGCTGGTGCTACTAATATTACTTTGTTGAGAGAATTGCTTAAGAAAAAGTACATTTTAGAAAATATTGAAGATGCAAGTGTCGATGAATGCATTTCTTTAATAATAGCAAATTCTGAAGCAAAAGAAGTTCTATAAAAAATTATCATAAAGTTTTTATAAATATCATTGTTTTATTATTTCTCTTAATAATTTTTTGATGACTTTTAAAATATATTGGCTTTCTTGTTTTTTAATGTATGTTGATAGATCATTTGAATTAATAAGTCCTTGAATTACGAATTATTAAAAGCTATTAAATAAAAATTTGTCCCATATGATTGATTTGCGCCTGTTAAGAGATGAACAATCCAGAGAAGCTATTAAAAAGAGCGAAAACAACAGATTTAAAGATTCTACAGTCGTCGATACAGTAGCCGGGCTTGATTCACAGAAACGTGAGCTTTTAATAGAAATGGAAGGCACCAATAGAGAAATCAATAGCAACCAAAAATTAATTGCTGCTGCAATTAAAAACAGGACAAAGAACGAAGACGCAAAAGAAATTGCCATGCAGTTTCTTAGAACTGATCTTTCTGACAAAACAGATCGTCTTTCAAAAGAAATTGCTCGTTTAGATGAAGAAATTTCTACTCTTCTCCATAGCATTGGAAATGTGATAGAAAATGATGTTCCTGTCTGTAAAACTGAAGATGGCAATGTAATTCTTAGGACATTTAATGACGAAGGATGCGTTATCAAGAAGACTCCTTTTAATGAGTTGATGGCATCTTTTACCAATGCAGATGCTGGATCAGCCGTTATGGGCCATCGTGGTTTCTATCTCGAAGGAAAAATGGCCATGCTTGCAACTGCATTAAAATTTTACGCCCTGAGATTTTTGACAAAAAAAGGATATACGCAGGTTCAAACACCTGTTATGATGCGAAAGAGCGTCATGAAAGAGACTGCCCAACTTTCTGAATTTGATGAGCAATTGTATAAAGTAGAGGATGATTTGTATCTTATTGCAACATCTGAGCAACCATTGACTGCATTGTATGCCAACAAACATCTTGTAGATTCTGATCTTCCTAAATATATTGCAGGTGAATCTTTATGTTTTCGAAAAGAAGCAGGTGCCTATGGAAAGGACAATGCAGGTATTTTTAGAGTGCATCAGTTTGAAAAGATAGAGCAATTTGTTATCTGCAAGCCTGAAGATTCGAGTGCAATGCACGACAAACTTATTAGCACAGCAGAAGAATTCTATCAATCTCTTAATCTTCCATATCGAGTGGTAAATATTGCGTCTGGAGAACTCAATGATGCGGCAGCTAAGAAATATGACTTAGAAGCTTGGTTCCCATATTCCCAGAAGTACAGAGAATTGGTAAGCTGCTCGAATTGTACTGATTATCAATCCAGAAATTTATGTGTATACTACGGATTTAGTAGTGATAAGCAAAAACCTGCGTTTGTGCATATGCTTAACGGAACGCTCTGTGCTGTTCAACGTGCGCTTTGCTGTATCGTAGAGAACTATCAAGAAGATGGAGTTATTAAGGTTCCTGACGTACTTAAAGAGTTTGTAGATTTTGATGAAATTTAAATATCTTTTATTTTATACTTTTAAATATTTTACCTATTAAATTATAAATTGAAATGACAATACAGCATGTTTGTATGGTATTTTGATGAATGATATATTGCATATAACTTCATACTTAGTATAATTATTTTATGTTCGCTGTGTAATTTATTCATAATTAGTTGGGTTATAAATATATTTGTTTCAATAATAACCCTTCACATGCATAGCAATTCCCTTATGCACATATTCAATGGAATACAGGCAGATAAGCCAAAAGACAATTTTTTAGAAGATGCGGTGTACTGGATAACGTGCAACGATTCATTTCTAGATGTATTAAACGTGATTCTTGTATCATCTAGAAATGTGACTGTCACTTCATTCGTAGAACGAATCCTTAAAAAACTTAAAAAAGAGGGATATATCAACATAATACAATCACTAGCAGACTATCTGTCAAAATTTTGCAGTTCCAAGTCTATTAAGGCACGAAAAAATTCATTGTATCACATTTATATGATTCTAAAAATACAGGATGTTAAAATTGATATTATTGCAATATCAACTTGTCTTTTTGATAGAGAAAAATCGGTTAGAAGAGAATGTGTTAAGATATGTATGAAATATCAACAGGAGTCATTAAATAAAAGCGGTCTTCTTTTAAAGAGTGTTCTTAAGGATGTATTGAGGTACGATTCAGATGCATCTGTAAGAAAAGCGGTTTTAAAAGAAATTGTGGTTGATCATACAACCATACGAGCTGTATTAGAAAGATGTATAGATTCAGATGATTCTATACGGGAATATTTCTATAAAGAAGGAATCTTTAAAAAATGTCTTCTATTTTCTATAGAGCAAAAAGATATGGAAGAAATGCGAATATTTCTATTAAGAAAGTCATTTAAGTTTGCACCAAACGAACTTAGAAAATTTCTATTTGAAAATGTTTCTTTAGAACAATTTGTTTTTAGTTTTATAGAAACAGTAACATTTAGAGAATCCCGTTTTGAAGAATGTACAACTCTTATTAAGGAGTATCTTATACGTTCTACAGATATAAATATAAAAACGCCTTGTTTCTTAGCATTGTACTATGAATTTATTGAGGAAATGTATGGTAGAGATGCCTTACACCTTGAAACTCTTGATGATATTTTGCTAAAAGGTGAAATTCGATTATTAAAATTTTATGATCTTGTTTTAGAAGAAGATAAAAAAAAGGTTCTGAGATTTCTTAAAGAACAATTTTTAAGTGATTCTGAAAATATTGATACGTATATTGAACTTCTTAAAATATTAAAGCACATTTATTTTAAAGACGAGCATCGATTTTGCAAATTTATTGGAGCTGCCATACGAGCTTTAAGTGATTGTCAAGATTTACGATGCCAAATGCTGATTGTTGCGTTTTTTTCACTTGAATTCTTGCAAAAATATGACGGTGCGTACGTAGAGACTCAAATAGTAGCTCTTAAAAATGCCATTGTAAGTGAAATGCTATTATCTTCTTCTATCCAATGGAATGAAAATCTATTCCTTAAAGGGTGTTATTATTTTCTACTTAATCATACAAATTTAAATGATATTTCATTTACTGCTGTTTTAGAAAAATATTTGATTTATGTACCCATTTTAAAAAATAATATATTGCATGAACCATCCAATTCCAATATAAATTTAAGTTGTTCCAGAAACGTAGTAGAAGGCCTTGTTGATCTTGTACTTTTAAACAAACTACGCTATTCATACATAGAATTTCTAGAATCTGAAGAATATGCGCTTGATGAAAATTATACAATTATACTTGGGAAGCTACTATTAGCATCAAAAATTATTAATCGATCGTTTCTTCTTAAGAATTTGCTTTGTGTATTTTATACTACTGAAAATGTAAACATACAACAATTTCTAGGATTGTTATTTTGTGAATATTTTAAATTACCTAAGAATGCGATTAACTTGATTGAAATATGCAATGATACTATTAAAGAAATCACCAAAAATGAAACTATATTTATTGATCAGGTGCTGTTCTGGCTTCCATTAGATCTTCATGAATTACTATGCAAGAATACTCTAAACTATATAGCATCCGATTATGAAAAAATAGAAAAAAGAAAAGTATATTTTAGTATTTTAGAAAAAACAAAATTTCAATGTACGTGGAATAAAGAATCTGTGAAATATATGATTGAAAAAATCAATGAAATTATTGCTAATAATCGACCAAGAGAGAACTTCAGATATTTATTAGACAGACTTTCTGCCATATTGTAAAAATGCATTTCTATAAAAAATATAATTCAAAATAATTTCGCAAGGATTTGTTTTTAATCATTATAATTTAATTGTTCTTTGTTTTTCCTTCAATTGCCTTGATTCGCTGCTCTAATTCAATAATTTTTATTTCCTTCTGCTTCAGTTCTAATGTAGTAAGACTCAATCGTATTTTTTCATGTCTTGCTATATCTTTAGAATATACTCTTTCATCTTTTTTAAGACATTCTTCTATTATGCGATTAAGTGCTGCATCTGAAGAAGATATTTTGCTTTTATGAATCTCATCATTAAGAATCTTTTTATATAAAACATCACGCGTCTCTGCTATAAATGGTCTTTCTAAATTAATAAGCTCATATAGAATTACTCCGAGTGCCCATACATCAATTCTGGTGTCGTATGGCTTCTTTCCTACTACTTCTGGTGCCATATAGTATGGCGTACCTATTACAAGTTTATTATTAATTGGTCCTTCTGTTTCAATACTTAAACTAAAATCACATAATCGAAATTCTAAATAATCTGAATCATGTACTATAGATCGATTAACTAGAATATTTGATGGTTTTAAGTCTCTGTGTATAATTGAATGTGAATGCAAATAATAAAGTGCATCTGATATCTGTGCTGCAACAGACCATATCATAGGCAATCCAGGTTTAATTTTATTTTTTATGAAGAACTTAATCATAGAATCTAAAGTTCCATAATTTGCATATTCTAAAAGAATGTACATATTTTCTGCTATTTTACAGCTGCTTATCATACGTACAATTCGCCTATGATTCAGCTTTTCTAGAATAACAATTTCTCTTTTTGCTTGTCTAGAATACTTTCCTGCAACAGACTTGCATACTACAAAGGACTTGTCTTCCACTGACCTCAATAGATATGTCGTTCCATGTGTGCCTCGTCCAATCTTCTCTATGAACTTATAGTTTTCCATGCTTTATGCATCTTTCCTATTTAAATTCCTTAAAATGATGTCATAAATATTATTGTTTCTATGTGCCAATAGAATTTAATTAATGTTAAATATGTGGTGTGTTTAAATTTTTGTTTAAACCCTGTTAAACATTTCAAATCTCAATGTATTTATTAATCATGATGAGTCAAATATTCAACAAATAGAAAGCTATTTCGTAATTCAATAACACGGAGTTCGACACCTACATGCTTTAATATGCAACTGGATTTGATTTTGGATTTACTAATATTTTTAACAAATATATTCATCATAAGTTATTATTAACCCATGAAATTTGATTTAGAGATTTCTCTTATAATGGGCATTTTTATTTTAATCCTCTATTGCAGACAAATATATCTCCCTAAGATATACACAACCAACCGAATAATACAATCTTTGCGTATGACATATATATTCCCATTTATCATTTGCAGTGGATTTTTTCAATCTGTCATTCCACTGATCATGCGTGTATCTATACGAATACCTCATAAAGTTGCCTCTCATATGTTAGAAGTAGAATCTGGTATTTTTATTTCCCTAAAAATTCTTACTCCCTTATATTGGAAAAATAGCGTTTTACATTATATCCCATTCTTAAAAAAACAATACACAGATGCATCCATTTCACACAACATGGTTCTTATACATGGTCTTAATGGAAGTTCAGAAGGTACTACAATACGTTCACTGGCAAATCTCTTTTTATCTATGAATTATCGTGTGATATGTTATAACTCACGAGGCATTTTAAGTGAAAAGAAATATTATAAGTTTACTCATATAGGACAAACGAATGATATCAAAAAAACACTTAAATATGTTATGGGTAGCTACCAAGGCAGTGTTTCACTCGTTGGTGTATCGCTTGGTGCAAATAGATTAACTAAATTTATGGGTGAATTGGATGGTATTACTGGCAATATAAATTATAATGATATTAAAAATATAAATACAAAAAGCGTATCCAACAATAATATAGATGAACATAAAAGAGGCATAGAATCTGAGATATCTTCAGTCGATCTAAATCGAGTTTCTGGTGCTTGTGCAATATGCAATCCTTTTGATTGGCAATATTTAATAGATCACTTTTCCGGTAAAAATCCTTTTATCAAATGCATGAGAATGTTTGCATTAAGATTATACAAAACATACATAAAATCTACTTCCGGTGCATCTGTAGAAGGAAAAACAACGCAGGAAATCGATCTTCAACTGCTTTCAAGATTCGGATTTTCGTCTTTAGAAGAATTCTATAATACTTCGAGTTCAGTCAATTATATTCATAACATAAAAAAGCCTACACTTTTTGTATCTTCTTCAGATGATCCTATGATTCCAATTAGTGCTATTCCTGTTGAACAAATCATGAATAACTCAAATACAGGCCTTGTTTTAATAAAAGGTGGCCACCTTGGCTTTAGATCATTATTCATGGGAAGTATTCTTGACAGATTTCTAAAAGAATTTTTTTCTAAGATAAACAATGAAATTGCTACATAGTTGTTTATATGTTTTTAATCAATTCTATTTGTAAGATATTCTCTTGAGAACACACCTGAATATGAACATTTATAAGACAGTTTGTTGAAGTTTCTCATATAACCGTAGTTCAAATTCTACCATAATATGTTTCTAATATATAATGAAATACGTTATTTTATTTACATAGCCTAAATATTTGTTTTTGATTATTATAGTTTATTAAAGAGGTGGATATAATTTATTTGTTGTAAAGCAAACTTAAGTATATGATTTAGAGAATATTGACAGCATTTTTGATGACGTCATTCGCACTGTAATATTTTGCACTTTGATATGGCCAAAATTATGTTCGATAATAAATCCATTGACAACAATAGATGTTGGATACTCCATTTACTAAATTATTGTTAGTTATTAAAATTGTGGTTCTAGTTCAAATCAAATTTTTACACAAAAATATTTATAAAATTGCAATCAAATATATCATTGTATGACACATCACCATAAGATTAATATTTCAAAACCATTTATTCTTTTATCAATAATAAATTTTATAATCTAATAGCTTATCAATAATATAAAAATTATATTTCAATAATTTAGAAGTCCAACTGCCATATAAGGAATATACAAGACCATGTCAAATCTAAACTATCAAATACTTTTTAGTTAATTGAATTTTATAATTTGTCTTTGGGCATCATACCCATAATGGTTAGTGGGCTTCTCTTAAAAATGTTTATTGCAATTTATGCCATTAGATACTTTACAAGAATACATAGACCAAAGATACATAGTACGAGCAGGCTTATTTCTTCTCTTAACATGCCCCTGATTTTTCCTTTCATAATTTTCGATGGAATTATACAGTCAATCATTCCTCATCTTTTTTCGTTACGGATCACATCTCCACACTTAATTGAAACAATTCGTTTGTATGTTGAACCAGAACAATATATTATTTTAAAAATATTCACACCACAAAAATCATATGAAAGTACAAATATTTTTATGGCTTTTATACAAAGAACAATATCTCGTTTATCGAATTCAACATTCTATAATAAACATTCGTCTCACAAGCTGCTGGAAAGTCCACCCGAAACTATTATTTTAATGCATGGCCTTAATGGAAGTTCAGAATGCAGTAGCATGCGAGGTATGACTCGTCTATTTTTATCTATGAATTATCGTGTAATATGCTACAACTCAAAAGGAACCTTAAACGACGAAAAGTATAAAAAATTCACTCATATTGGTGATACTACGGAAATTAAACAGATGGTTGAATATGTCTTAGAACAATATCCCGGTGAACTATCTTTACTGGGTGTATCGTTAGGAGCCAATCGACTGGCAAAATTCATGGGAGAATATAAATATGATCGTATAAAGGCTGCATGTTCTATATGCAATCCTTTTAACTGGACAGTCCTTAATTTATATTTTTCAGATAAAAAATCGATAGTCAAGACATTGAAGTACTTACTTATGGTTATTCTTTATAAACTTTATATTAAACGGAGTACAGGACTTTATATGAAAGGATGGAGAATAGAAGATATTGATGCTTCATTTATAGAATTATTTGGATATGATTCAGTGGAAAAATTTTATGAAGAGTCGAGTTCTGTAAACTATATTAGCAGAATATCTAAACCTATGCTCTTTATATCTGCATATGATGATCCTGTGATTCCAACAGATGTCATTCCTATAAGTACAATTATGAACAATCAAAATACAGGTCTGGTAATGCTGGAAGGAGGACATTTGGGATTCAGATCTCTTTTTCTTGAAAATTCCATTGATAGAATTGTTTCTGAGTTTTTTGAAAAAGCCAAATAATTTAATTTATAATTTTCTTAATAAAAGCTTTTGGATAACTTCACATGTAGTATAGAATGTATATACTTGAAATGGTGGTTCATATTGTTTTATATTTATGTTAAGTTAACAATAGAATGTTTTTATAAATGCAATTTCTAACTTTAAAGTTAATTCGTTATAAATAACTTAGCATTGGATAGTAATTAAAATACATTGTATTCTTTAATTATCAAAGTGTATTAAATGATGTGAATTGTTCATTAAGTTTTAATATAATAAATGACGTGTTTATCATACAATATATTTTTAGTAAATTGGTATTCTACTCAATTTTGTTTCATATAAGCACCTGTAAAAATAACAGAAGGGGGATTCGAACCCCCGCCCCCGGAGAGATCACGACCTGAACGTGACGCCTTAGACCACTCGGCCATCCTGTCTTATATTTCTTAAATCTACTTCATATCTAAATATTACAAAGGTGTAACATTTACATATGAAACATGTTTCAAACGGATGTTTCAGCAGCACGAATAAAATAAGTTTTAAATAATTTAAGCATGCTTATTAACATATTATTAAACAGTATTTCTGCTAAATTCATTCCAAGTAAATATGATCCGTTAGTAGCACTAAAAGGTACCACTGCAACCAAAGATTCTGGATCCCCAGATACAAAAGGGTTTGGAGATCTTTCATTACTAACTGTTAACGCCCAAACTTATAATGATCTTGATGAGGAATCGCAGATAAATGAACTCGTAGATATATTACGTTCAGATAAACCAAGTGTTCTGGCACTTCAAGCTGTGTCGCTTCCAATGATGGATAGACTAACTAAAGGATTGGAAGAAATAAAAGATTTACATTACGTTCTGGTTAGGCCAAGTACTTTCAATATTGACTTACGAACAAATAAAAGAGAATACAATCCAATTATTATAAATACTGGTGACGTTCTCTCGGTAACAAATGCCACCCTGCATCCATTTGGAGATGATACAGCAACATACGCACATACGTGTGTTCTTCAGCATGCAACACGGAAAGATGTTCTTTTTACACTAGTAAATGTCGATTTGTATAGCGATTCGGTAGATGCCATTACTAAACAGCTATACACAATATTGAAGCCTTACAGTGGTAGTTTAGTGAAGGGATATCCTTTAGTAGTGATGGGGCATATTAATAAAGCTGATGAAAACATGGAAACATTATTAAGAAAATATTTTGAGGAGTCTCTTCTTTCACAAGACAAAAATAACAAAGGGCTTCCTGTAACCACTTTCCATAACAATGGAAAAATAAACGAAAATGTCCAAAGAGATTTTATTCTATTCCACAATACTACGATTGAGTCATTCAAGCTTCTCTATTCAAGAATATTGCGAGAGTTCTCTACAACATCATTTAAGCATTATCCTGTTGAAACCATTATTAGGTTTGATACTGTTCCAACACCTAAAAGTGCGCTTGTTCAATAAATTTAATAATGAATATTCATTATTATTTGTTTAACAGAAAGATTTAATAAAAATTCAACTGTTAATATTTTATAAATTATTATTAAATTTTATTGATTTTTTAAATATATCTGAATTGTATATTTAAATTCCTCAAATATAATTATAATAAATGAAAATCACCACAGGTGATACGTATATTATTGCCTGTAGTGATTAAAAACAAATCTGCTACATTGATTGACTCAAAACATAAATAAACTCAATTGGTTTTTAGACTATTATATTATCCAGGCCGACCATGTCATTACACTGCTCTCACTATTGAGTTATGATCTTATTTTTTTATATAAAAACGTCTACTTGGCTTACAACCCACACTATTATGTTCTATACCAACTCGTTAACTAATAAGATAATTACAAAATATTGTTATAAAAAATTACTTAAAATCGGACAATGTATTTTATAAAAAAGATGAGTGTGAACTTGTTAAACTACATTTGTCCTCTAATTGTGTGCCTATCAAAGTATTGAAATAAGCATATTGTTAATATTTTTTTCATTGTTGTCACTCATATTGTAAATTGAATTATTAGGTACAGTATTGATTTAAAACTATTTATTGTATTTATATTAATAAAAATAACATTTACATTCAAAAATTACAAATATTGATAACAAATTCAAATAAACATGCGGACATAATTTATGTAAAGATTCCTTTGGTAACATCGTAATTGATGCCCATGCGTTCATCTGGTTTTTGTATAAGATTTGCTATTTCTATCTCTTTTGTCAAAATGTTTTAATAAATTGTCATAAAATCCGTTGATGTTGAATAAAAATAATCCAACATTTGAATCGTTGGCTATTATATTTACTATAAAATAGCAAAGGTTCTATATTCCCAGGCAATATAATACAACTACGTGCGGTTCTTTCAAATTTACAAATACTTTTCAATTCATCTGAAATGTTGTTTTTAGAACTACAAAATACTCCATGTTTCAATATACTATTGCTTGATTATTTTCCATTTCTAATATTATCAGCTGATTTCTTTATCATATTGAGATAATTTATAATTTTAAATATTGTTTAACTTAAATATAGTTTGTATTTACAATACTACTTCTGTTATTTCATTGTAAGTTAAATTGATTTAAATTTCTAAACATGGAAATCCACGTTTGTAACAAAACTGTATTACTTAATAAATTGTTTAATAATATTAGTTCATTAACTAAGTGTACAAATAAAGAAGACGCAATATATCAGTAAAGTTATTAATTATCATTTGATTGTACGTTCCTTGAATTTCAATAACATTTTTTTAAATACTTTAGATGTGTGTAGTCACAAAAGATGAATTCATATCTTTTTGTATGTTTTCGTTACACAAGAAGTAAAGTTATTGAGTCGATAATTTAAAATATTACATTTTTAGTATTTTTAATAAAATGCAAACAATGTAATATTTATCTAGAAACTTCACAAATATTTTTTAAATAAATAGCTTAATTTAAAATTATAAGTAATGTATACTGCCAAATAAAAGCTCTAATCTTGTAATATCAAAATATTTTAACAATGAATATTAAAAATTGGCATTAAGCTGTTATAAACTAAATTATTAATCTATAATATATTTATTTCTATACTTTTTATAAGCAATATATAAAATTAGGAAATAAGTTAATCAAATATAGATTCATCCTCCAGTTATTAAAACAATAAAGAAATTTATTTTTACTTTCTCAAATTAGATCCTTTGTGTACTTTTTCTCCTGCTGGGTTGCTTGCCACTTTACTGTCCTTAGACTTTTGCTTGGCGGCATGTTGTTCTTCTAAAACATTCGTAGGAATAAGATTAAATCCTCTCACTTTCTTTGTAATTGTAAAAATCTCGTCCTCATTCTTTATTAATTTATGGGTCTTCTTAAAGAAAGCTCTTGAAGACTCAGTCCACTTCACACTTCTTGAATTTACTTTTGCTGCTAAGAAGTTTCTTTCTTTTCTGGAGAAAGTTAAAGAAATCTTTCCATCATGTCCTACTTTGCTAAGACCCTTTCCTTTAGGAATAGCAATTCCACTAAATATTGACTGTCCTTGTAACATTGGGGTAAAAGTTTTACAAAAATTCATAGTACAAAATTTTAAAGTTGAAAGAAAATAATTCTTTTAGAATTAGAAAAAGCCCATGTTTCTGCCATCTAACATAAAGAAGTTTGTAAATATATCTATAGTATCTTATAAGCTCAGCAATATGCGATATGAAATATGTGTATATCCAAATAAACTATTTGAATATTTTAATGGAAATAAAGAAGTAAATTTGTCAGAGATTCTCCATAATGATACTATTTATAAAAATGCTACAAAAGGAGATGTATGCTCTAAAGATGAACTTAACGTTCTTTTTAAGCATATAAGTTGTGATGAAACATTAAATAATCGAAATTTACTTATAGAATATATTATCAATCATGGATATGAAAGAAAATCAAATATCACAAAAGAATATGAAGCCGACTTGATAGAAAAAGAAATCCTTGATGGTCTCCATAGTAAAGTAACATTAAATGGTGCATATGTAGATGATATAACACTTTCTGAAATAGTTTCAAAAATATGGAATTTTACAAATGAAAATCCTAAAAAACAAATTTTAGGAATCATTAAAAAGCTTGAAGAAATTGGATTCGAACGAATTTCATACAAAGTATCGCTTTCAAACTCTGAAAATTCCAAAATTCTTGAAAAGTTTCTGCAATACAAAACATCTGAAAATGAGTATATTGTTAAGAGTGACCAATTGCATGAGCTTCTAAATAGCTGCGTGTCCAATTCTATCGATTACATGGTAGTAAAACACGACGATGTAGAGTCAGAAGATATTTGCTAAAGACATAAATGTTTTGACTTTTGGTGGAATCTTTTATAAATATTCCCGGTGGGTCTGATAGAATGTTTAATTTATATAGTTGACGATTTATCTCGTAAATACTATAATGATTAATCAGTCATATTTAGAGCCTTACGACTTCAAATAGATAATAAAAGTGCTTGATATTTAATTTAATAATAAAAAACTTTAGAATAAAGATAATGAATTTCAATATTTTACAAGCTGTTCCAAAAACATCATTCTTCAATAAACATTGTATCAGTTACATTATTCATGCATATTTCTTGATAATCTCTATATGTGCTTCTCTGGAATTTAATGTTGGGATGCAATTTGTTTATTTCAGAAAACACATCATCGATGACACATCTTGCAACATCGACATCTTCTGCAAGATGGTATGAACATTTTTTGCCTTTATATTTGCAAAATAGAGTTATCTGACTACAAATCATAATGTTCGGAATATTACTGTTATAAAACTCAATTGCCTTCCCAATTAAGCTAGAAATATTACCTACCCGTTCTGGAGAGTATCCCTCTCTTTCTAATCCAATATAAATGACAAGCCCTTCTTTCATTTCTGAAACTGTATATTCACAACTATCTTTTACAATGCAATGATTTACCTTTTGTATTATAAGGCGTGTCATATTCAAAAATATGGGTATTACATATTAATAATAATTATGTTATAAATTATTGAAATTACAATAGGAATACCGCATTTCATTAGAACCCTGCCTCAACTATACTTTGCTCTATATTAAGTAACATAATAAACCAACATATTATTTTATCTTTGATTGATTGATTGTTAAGAGAATTTCTAAAAATATTTAATAAAAAAGTGTGAATATAAGCATTTACTATATGCTAAGAATTTGCTCTATTGAAAAAATACTTATACCAATACGAATGTATATAAAATCGACATAATTCCTTAAAACAAATCAAAATTTAGGATTTATTCATATGACAAATCCCAAATAAAGCAATAAAGTCTTTTGCCATATATTTCTCCAAATAATATATTACTACTAACAATATGATAGGACAAGTCACATATAATATTCCAAAGTTCACTATCTGATGTTTAATAATTTTAATTAATACATGATCTTACTTCAAATATAATAAATATTCAATAAGAATCACGCACGCATGTTCCTATATTTATAAATGATTCTTTCAACAATACATATTGTTGATACTTTAGCAACTTATAGCAAAGGATCTTTATGAATATTGTTCTAACTTATTGTAAATTAAGTAATACTATATGTTGCAATGAACGGAATTATATATTGCAATTGCTTTTAATGAATCCATCAAATTTTTTGGATTTGCCTTTTTCTTTTATGCTCAATCGTGGAGGCAGTCCAAGAGAAAATAGAATGGAATACATAGCTAATAAGCTTGTTTTTGAATGATTCATTGTCTATATCATGAAATCTAAAGCAATTACCTCTTTTATATGTTATTTGTAACACTATATTATAATACAGTCATATCAAATCTACTTTACCAATAAAAACATCACATATATTTTACGCGTTCTCCACATAATACATCACATGGTGTTTTTTAAAAGATATCTAAAATGTTTTTGAAAGTCATATATTTAATACACTTATATCATGTGGTTTTAACTATAAGCTAACAGGGCAAGTCATATTATTGAAATAATCTAGATCCTTTACATTCTAATCTCGCATAGTAAATAGAATTTCTAGTCATCAATAATTTTGGGATTTCAAATTAAAAAATTGCAATTTAGATAATCTCAGAAATATATTTTATATTATACAATTTTGAATAAAGCATAAAAATTTATTTTTCACAAAGAATTTGAAAAATCATATTCTTACCATTAACATTTTTATAAAACCTTCCTTTTCTAGATTCTCTTGATGTCGCTACATATAAATAATTTTCAAAGACACAAATTTTAATAGGAATTCCTGGAAAAGTTCCTAACACTGTTGGTTCTGATGATATATTTGAATTTTTATAGCTGTGTACTGTACCATCTAATGTTCCTATATATAAACATTCTCCAGTGGAGTAAACTGTTGTAATATCAAAGGAAAAGCTACACAAAATTGATTCTTGCAATGTTAAAATTGAATTTTTGGCAACAATTAAAACCGTTTCTTTTATTGGGAACAAAAATATCGGAAATAAAGACAAAACAATTTCTTTTTCTAGTTTTTCGGTTGAAACATTCATAACAGAAATTGTTAAACTATTTTCTGTAATAACATACATATTTGATTTTACAATACAAAAATCCTTAATGGAAGATTTTCCCACATAATAATAGCTTTTGGTCATTCCTGTTTCATCTAATCTTGCTATTTTTGGTATATCACTAGATACTAGTAGATCAGCTTTATGTTTTTTAATTTCATTGATATGTGCAGTATCAACACCAGCTTTAAACACTGTCTTATTTTCTTCGTTAAGACCATAAATTTTTCCGTTTGAACAACCACAATAAAGAATAGTGTTGTTTGAATAAAGAGAACTAATTACTGTTTTAAATATAACTATCGTACGTTTCTCGTTATAAAAAGTGTATAATCGTTTGTTTTTTGTTGAGCAATGAATTAGCCCACTATTAACTGTCATGTCGGTTGGTGGTGATTTTAAATGGAATCTTCTAATTATTTGTGCATTATTATTGCATACGATTGTATTTAATGCTTTCATAAGGAGAAAAAAATATTAGTTTCAAAATTTTCATTTAATTAAAATATCTAGACTACACATACAAAAATTGCAATATTTGTATTTTTAGATGAAAATTATTATTTTGCAGTTTAAGTTTCTCTGGATAGTATCATATTTCAAATGATTTAAAAAGAAATATTAAAAAAAACAATTGAAGATCGCCAAAAACTGCGATATTAAACGTACAAAATAATAATAATGTATAAATAGATCTAATTTATTTCATACATGCTTCTTTTTTTACAAAAAGGAGAAAGCCCATTAATATATTCCTCACGAGGTTTTTTTTGATTGCGCCGTGGAGGAGAAATCCATCATGGAGACCTGATTAGAGTCATCAGGTACTGTGAGATTCTAGATAAGATAAATCTAATTTATTTTATACCTGCTTCATTTTTGCAGGGAGGAGAAAGTCTATTAATATGTTCCTCACGAGGTTTAAACTGAAAACTCCCCCGTCGTACAAATAAATTTTGGGCTTCAGCCCTATCATACGCTACTTGCGCTCTGATTTTTGGGATCTCCCTTATTTGCTAGGGCAAGCATTTGAGGATCTGACTGCATCAGCTACCTCATCATCAACATTGGCGTGATGTCACCAACTCCGATATATAATGAGTATGAAGCTACTCTATGTTTCTTATTTCGCTTCGTCTTTTAGCAACCGTCGCCTTTATAAACTCGAACAAGTTCTGTGTTTTTTGGCGAAACGTCTCTCCAGACGTCGGATCATCTTTCCCAAAGATGCTTCCTACTAATTCTTCATCATACTTTTCATATGATGGATCTAATTGTAGGGAATTTTTAATTGTACCTATGCCAAGGATTAAGGTTCTTTCCTCATCGAACTTACTACACTTGGCGAGGTAGTGTTTCAGCTCGTCCTTGACATGCTGTTTGCATACTGCGCAGTGTTGTTTCATTTCTAAATTCACAATGCCTGCGTGGATCAATTGATCCGTATATGCAAATGTTCGAGTTTTCAACCTGATATAGGTTTCAATGACCCAACGAGGATATCGGCCTGTCAGTTCTAATTTTAGAGCCTGTTTACAGTTACCGAATCCAAATTGCTTTCCGTCTAGGAATGCTTTTGTCTTGCAAGAAGACTCTTCCCTTTTGCGAACAATTTCTGCAGCTAGCATACTTATTTCAGTTGCTGATTGAGAGATGTCAATCTTGCAAGTTTTCAACCAGACTTTAGATTGCATTGTCCAGGACCGCTTTCTTGTTTTTACATAGGCGGTCGAACGAATCAGGTCTCCAATTATCTTGGTTGAATGGCTCCACTTTGCATATGCACGTGCTCTCATTCGAGCGGCATGCTCTGCCAAAGATGGAATTGATAGTTCCCTGTAGGTACGAATTCTACAGAAATTTGGAACCTTGACAATTGTCTGTATTCCTTTATCGATTACGGTTTTTAGTCTTTTCATTCGGTCAGTACACATGCCGAAGACCTCGCAGCCAAATGCAGTCGCTGTGTATAACAGGACTTTGATTAGCATCACTTTGTAGCATATTGCTACATGTTTATTATGCAGTAATGCACTAAGTGATCCTAGTGTTCTCTTTGCTTTATCGACTCTATAACTAGCCATTTTGGCCAAGTCAAGGTCTTTGTTGATTTCCACACCAAGATAGACATATTTGTCTACCATTGGTATTGGATCACCTCTAAAGCAAAGAGTTGGTGGTTCAGATGTATTAAACACCATTGTTCCACATTTTGACACGTTTATTTCCATGCAGTTCTGGTGCAGCCAGTCCTCTACCTTATTCAGGTTTTCCTGGAGTTGGCTGGCAGAGTCTGCAATTAAAACAGTGTCGTCTGCGAAGTGTAATCCAGGGATTTTTAAATTTATACCTGGTATAGACACTCCAGTCATGTCGTTTAACACGTCATCTATGTACATGTTAAATATAATTGGCGATGTCGGACATCCTTGCCGGACGCCTCGCCTTATTGAGAATGCTTCTGTGAGTTCGTTTCCGATTCTCACCCGAGTTCTCGTATCTCTGTACATATTTTCGAAGAATTTCATAAACTTAGGTCCCAGTCCTTTTCCCGTGAGCTTTTGAAATAGTCCCTTATGTGGGACTAAGTCATACACCTTTCTCAGGTCTAGGAAGCAGACGTGGGTTTGAAGTCCCTTGTTTGTTCTTCTCTGACAGATTTCTAGGAGTGCAGTTGCCTGACCAAGACATTCTTCTAGTCGTTCAAAGCCTGCTTGCTCCTTCCTGACAAGATTGTAGCTTTCATTGATAAGTTGCACTCGTCTTGCTAAGATCTTACAGAGAACTTTTTCAAGCGTATTGATTATGGCAATACCTCGGTAATTCTCTGGATCTCTTTGATCACCTTTTTTAAAGATTGGTACTAGAGTACAGGAATTCCAATAGTCTGGAATTGTTCCTGTCTCATAGACCCGGTGGATCATTTTTAATATTGCTTTTCCCAACTCACATGTTGGTTCTGCTCTATTATTTGTTGCTAGTTTGTAGACTTCACATGGGATCATGTCGTCACTGGCAGCTTTGTTGTTACGCAACTTTTTAAGTTCGAATACAACCTCTTCCCATTTGATCGGTGCGTCGGTTATGTCACCGATCAGTGGATTAATAGGTTGTTTTGGAATGAAGTCGTGATGGTCAGCCTCAGCTGCTCCAAGAGATTCAAAGTGTACTTTCCATGCATTCAGGATTTCCTCCTTGCATACAGTGAGTCCCCCGTCTTTAGTAAGAGTGGGCCCAAAGGATGCTCCAATTGACCTTTTTGATATGAGTTTCTTAGCCCATAACCATGATCTACGTATGTCACGAGTCCTAAGATACTCAAGACCACTATTGTAGAATTTATTTCTACTATGTGATCTGGCTTTTTTAATAGCCTTACGTAGTTCTATTTTCTTGGACTCAAGATCTTCTGCTGGTTTTAGATTGTTCCAGACTTTCTTTTCAAGAGACAACTTCTCTTTAATCAGGATTCTGATCTCTTTGTTCAAGAATATGTGAGTTGGTTGGTTTGGATTGATAGTTTTTATCAAATTAAGCTTTCTGAGTGAGGTTCTCAGTCGCTCACCAAGATCTACCAACTCATTGGCTAAGGATGTGTCACGTTTTAGACTTTGTGCCTGTTCTCCAACAAGTTTGTCTCTGAGCACAACTTCTTTAGCTGTTGCCTCTCTATCCTCACCAACGAGGTTTAGAGTGATACGCATTGGGACGTGGTCTGTTACCGTCAGTGGGCGACAGGCCTTTTGATTTAGAATCAATCCATCCCAGCTACTAATAGCATAATCAATTACTCTATTAGTGTTTACACCTGTTAGGGCATTCAGTCTTGTTCCTTTGGTAGGAATAGTTTCTATGCCATATAGGTGTGCTTTACTCCCAAGTCCTTTATTCAACGACATGGGAGTTGTATTCCAGTCTCCTATTATTAAAGCCTTTTGCTGACTTTGAGACCTGAGAATTTCTGCTACCTTTTCAAGAGTGCTTTTTCTCAGATCTGGAGATCCCGAATTGTGTCTATAGATATTAAATATCGAAAGACTTTCTGTGTCAATAGTCAGTTTGACACCTAAGATATTTGGATCTTCAAAAATAGTACTTGAGCTTCCACTGAGAGAAGAACGTATTCCTATGTAGAGTCCATGACTATTTGGACCTTGAAATGATTCCAATGATCGATATCCTTGAAGGTATGTTTTAGCTGGTCCTTTATTCTTAGTTTCTTGTATACACACCACTTCTGGCATGTAGAACTTAAGAAGGTACTCTAGCTCCTCTTTTTTTGAGGCCATCCCATTTATGTTGATAGTTATCACGCGGATATTATTAATCCTATGTGGTTGTACTACCTTGACTATTGCATTCGGATTAATGTGCTGGTATCTTATTCGAACACCATCCATCACTTGGATGCATTGCAGAATGTTATGCATCATTTGGTTGTATGAGCCATCCTGTGTTTTTACAAAATTTATTCTTAAATACTTGGCTGTGCCTTTCTTTTGAATTCGTTTTGTAATCATAGCATTCACACATAGATCTTCTTTCCTCAAATTCATGTACATGCTGGTCAGAAACCCAATGTCGCTTGAATTGATTATGAAGCTATGTAGATCCTCATTTCTGAGTTTTTTGTGGTTTGCCTTTGCTTCCCTGATAGTATTAATTATACTATTTCCATTTTGGGAAATCCGAGAACATCGTGGATAGACGATTAGTTCTTTTCGACTTAGGCCCAAATAGAAAAACTGTTGTTCTAATGATTGATCCGTGTCGATTGCACCATTTATATTTTTGTCCAGGAGGCTAGTTGTGTTTCTAGCCTCTGTGGGGGACATTAAGTATCGGAGGAAGGTTTGTTACCTTCTTCCGTGATGCTAATTTGGATCTCCTTGGATTTATCTGGAGATCGTTTGCGCCGTTTGGGTTGTGTGTGTTCGTCTGTGAAGATTCTATCACACACCTCCAACTCATGGGATATGTCCCAATTAAGCTTCCGGCATTTTGGTCGATTGAGATCATATGTAACAATCTCATCAAGCCAAGCCAATTTTATTTCAAAACTCTTTGAAGTTTGTAAATTGGTAATTGTGCTTGCCAGTTCTTGACTCTTACCTCTGCAAGAGTCTTTCACTGGAAGCACTTTAAATGAAGAAGAAGAATAAAGTTCAGAATTTATTTTCTTAGTCTTTTCACACTTCTTCTGTTTCTTTCCTTTCGGTTTCTCAGTAAGAGTTTCCGTCGGATAGAGAATTGATGGTTCAATGAATGGCGGAGTTCTTACTCCCTTAGGTAGCATTTCTTCTACAAACACTCGACCATTCATTTCATCGGCCATGTCTCTGGCAATTGCGGATCGCTCATTGTATGAGGATAGCACTGCATTCGCCAGGTCAACTTCGGCTTTTGTTCTACTCTTGTCCAATGCAATTTTACCTGCTATAGTAGCAAGCTCATTGGAAAGTAGAATGCCGTTCGAGGCTTCAGAGCAGAAAGTTCTCACCTCTGCCCATCTCCTCCGCATGAAGAGTTCTTTGTTGTTCAGGTACTGCGTGTCAGAGGCACGTCTAACTTCCCCCAACATCTCCATTGCGGCAACCAACTCTTCGAAAGACCTGGCCATGTGTTTTTCATGCACAAACAGCCAAGTGTGTATCGGAGAGTCCTTTTTTGACAGCCCGGTCTCAAGTTTCTTAAGACCTTTTCGGGAGATCAGTATCAAATATGAGTTGTCATATTGATAGATCCCAAGAGTTGCCAAAGGTGAGCTGATGGAGTTCGTCACCGTCCTTCCTGGTACTTGTTTAATAGCCAGGATGTCGACAGGATTAGCTCCAATGCCCTTCGCAAGCATCTCTCTTCCTTTCTTAGGATTTTCTAGGTTGAGAGATGCTTTGATTGCAACTCTAAGAATTGCATATCCACCGGTGTTGCTCTTCCCATTAGTCATTGAAAAGGGCGATCCAACCCAAGCATTCACTTTTTTGCCCGTGATGTGGTTTACACCATCACTTACGCATTGTGAACGCAATTTGAATGTGTTCCTTCCTAGGTATACTGGGATGTATTTGGAAGAGATAACTCGTTTATAGAGCTTTTCTGAATTAAACCTTCGTTTTTTATGGTTGACCTGGGACTTGAACCCAGAACCTCCATTAAGAGGAGCTCCACTGGTATACCATTCAGCTAATTTATTATAATTTAAATTATATGGTAAATAAATATCATTTATTAAAACTGTAAGAGAATCAATTATATGATAAGGATGATTTATTGTGCCGCATTGCGGTACTAAATCGACTTGGATGGTCCTTTCTATAAGCAGATGCTTATATACTTGGAGGACTCTATACAGAGCGCCATCCCTGGTACTTTTTTCAGCTTTTTTGCAAAAACTTACTAGATGAATCCCCGAAGGGAAAGTACAATGGCCGAGTCCCGGAGGACAAGGCATGGGTATAGCTGGCTTGCGCCAGTGTTTACCATATATGATAGCGACTTTACAGTCGCCACCAATGTCTGTTTTAAGACAGAGAAGGAGGCCTTCTCTCGTTTTCACTAAGAGCAAAAACATGGTCTTTAAATGTATCATAAGTGTTACTAGTTATTACTATTTTTTCAAAATATTATTATCATGTATATATAAATCTAATATATTTTTGCTGGAATGGGAACATTCATTTTTAAAGAATACAACTTAATAAAGTATATTTCAAAAAAAAAGGGAAATGGAACACGCAACCTTAAATATTCGCAACTAGCTCATATCGTACAGTTCATGTCCATACACGTGTCGTCTTCACATCCCAATACATTCTTAAGTATACATTCTGGCTTAGAGGCTTTCAGCCATTACATAAAGGACGTAGCTGCGCCCCAACACCTTAACAGATGAAGGCTAGACCAGTGGTCCTGACCAGTACTTCCTCTCGTACTACTCCGGTCTACTTTCAAATACTGTGCAGTAGGGTAAAACTAACCTGTCTCGCGACGGTCTAAACCCAGCTCACGTTCCCTGTTGGTGGGTGAACAATCCAAATCAAGCTGATTTATGCTTCAGCAATCTAGGAAGAGCCGACATCGAAGAATCAAAAAGCGGAGTCGCTATGATCGCTCGCCCGCCACAAGCCAGTTATCCCTGTGGTAACTTTTCCGTCACCTCCAATCTTAGCATTATTGGAGGATCTCTAGGCCACTGTTTCCAGTATATGTTATTCACATAACATACTAAAGCTAGCTTTTGCCCTTGTACTCAATGAGTGGTTTCCATCCTCTCTGAGCTAACCTTTGGACGTCTGCGTTATTGTTTAGCAGTCGTACCGCCCCAGTCAAACTCCCCACGAAATATTTCTCTTAAAAAGAAAGAGCAAACATCTCCATTACATATGTCAGTGGTCTCACACAATTCTCCCACCTCGCTACGACAAACAAATAGAGATCTCTATTACGCTAGAGTCAAGCTCAACAGGGTCTTCTTTCCCCGCTGCACATCCCAAGCCCGTTCCCTTGGCTGTAGGTTCGCAAAGATGTAGGTAGGGACAGTGGGAATCTCGTTAATCCATTCATGCGCGTCACTAATTAGATGACGAGGCATTTGGCTACCTTAAGAGAGTCATAGTTACTCCCGCCGTTTACTCATGCTTACTTGAAATTACTTCCTTAACGTCCTAAGCACTGGGCAGAACTCACTATGCGTAATCACATAGCTATGTTTTTATTAAACAGTCAGATTCCCCTTGTCAGTCCAGTTCTAGCATGCTAGAGCCAATGATTATTCCGAAGATACTCATCTATTTTGCCGATTTCCCTTACCTACTTTAACTTACGCACTGGGCTTCTAACCCTTGAGTCCTGATGCGGTTCGGTACGATAACTACTCTTCTTTTTAATCTACACCCTATAACTCCTTCTCAATATTACTTTCCAGAGTCTCCAGACAAGGCAAATTTACACCTACGTCCATCGGGTATGTCATTGTCGTGTCACCACTCAGAGCAGATTAGCTGTAATATCTAACAGCTTCCCTTTTACTAGGATCGTATCACCTCCTTCTATACAAAGGATGAACCCTCCTCAAATGCGCATTACAATGATGCTACTACTTCCAGGATCTGCTCCGAATCTTTCTCCAAGCACAATCACTCGCACTCTTCTCTGAAAAAATCGTGCCAGCCTACTATACCGTGTATCTAGGGCCTCACAGTAGAGATTAGCGCCATCCATTTTCGAAAACCACAAATTCGGTTGGTACGTTGTAACACGTTTCTTAGCGGATACCAACCTCCATGGCCACCGTCCAACTGTCTTGATTTGTGTGTCTTCTTTATGGGTTCTCTGTTCTCTATTTGGCTGTTTATCCCTATGCTAGGTTCATCCCTTTTTGCGACTCATGCTTACCACAAGTCGCCCACTGGTGCTATCTAGGTATGTGTCCAAAGTCACCTTTTACACACATACACCTTCGGAGTTTATTGACAATGTCCATATCCTCTCTACGGCATATCCCTATACAAAGCACCGCTGTCCTGCGAGACATTTCGGCTGGAACCAGCTACCAGATAGTTCGATTGGTCTTTCGCCCCTATATCCACCTCTCGTCAACGAGTTGAACATCAGTATGACTTAGATCCTCCACCAGGGTTTCCCCCGGCTTCAATCAAGGCAGATATAGTTCACTATCTTTCGGGTCTTACCATCACGACTATCTAATCTCTTTCGGCTACTGCTTTCATGCATTCACCTCGCCGTAATGGAAATCTCCCTGGTCCGTGTTTCAATACGGGTCCGAGTATCTCGACTTAAATTATTGTATTTTCACTATTTCACTTTCAAAACGAAACTTTTTCAATCTTCGATCGCTCTACTTATTCGCTATCGGTCTCCAGGTATATTTAGCTTTAGGAGGCACTACCTCCCTCTTCATACTGCACTACCAAGCAGCACTACTCCATCTCTACGCGTTATATTTATAGGACTATCACCCACTATGGTCTCTTTTTCCAAAGAATCTTTGATAAACGCTTATTACAACGACTTTCGTCTTACCATCAGAGCTTTTCCGTGTTCACTCGCCGCTACTAACAGAATCGTCGTTACTTTCTTTTCCTACCTTTAATGATATGCTTAAGTTCAAGGCGTTCCCATACACTATCGTGTATCATTCGGATCGCAATACACTAGTATTGCATTTCGGTTTCTGTTCCGTCCGTCATCGCTACTGGAGCCAAATGATCCCATACAATAATTGTTAAAACTTAAGTATTACTACTCAAAGATTTGTTGAAAAATTGTATTATATTTTTAAGCCTACTAGACTTTATTTTATATTATAAAAATATTCTTTTCCATTAAAATTTAAATATATGTTATGTATTTATGTTAGTGTATTCATGATTAAAGATTTAAGTGCTTGCAAAGATTTATTTTATCGAGTTTGGAAGTATTTCTTAAGATATGACCGTAATAATATATTGTTGGTATTTGAATATTTTATTTCTAGCATTCTATTATTAAAAACATTGTAATGTATAAATCTTTGTAAATCACTCAATTTCCTTTGTACACAAATTAACATACGCAAATGAATTTATTGATTAAGTAAATCACACATTTATATCAAAGATATTTTTATGTCATATATTACGCTTAACCAATTTAAATAAATAGAGATTTAATATTTTCGTCAAAACTTATATGGTCTAATTTATTTTTTAAAAGTTATATTGATACATTATGAAAATATATCAAAGATCGTTTTTACAAAATATTTCTCAAATGGCCGTCTCCCACCTCGTGTACACACTAATGATATTCATAAAATATATATTGCAGTAGTGTATTCAATTATGTTTCAATTAATTAAATTAAAAACGTATAATTAATCATGTACTTGAAAGAAATGGCAATGTTTCTTAAACTTCCACGAACTTTCTAAGTTTTATGTCTTAGAATAGAAAGAAGTCAAATATCGAGGTGGAGACCATCATGGGAAATTATATATAGCAAAAGAAATGTAGTTGGATAAATAAAAAGTGTGTATTGAAAGAATTCCTTTATACGACTAAAAATCTCCTTTAAATTCCCATAGCTCACAATTAATTTTTAGTTAAGAATTTCATCGACTGAAAAAGAATCTTTCTTGTTTTTGGATTTAAGGCTTTCACTAGGCCAAAAAGACGATGATCCAGAGTATATGTGTGATAACATTATTACCCTATACAAGAAGCAAACATATTTATGCGATAGCTGTTATGAATCAATACAACTTATTATATAGTAAAGTGTGCTATTAATGGAGAAAAATGCCAATCAATTGGTATTGTATTTACTTGACACGCTACTATATATTTTTAATTAAAAATTGTTTTGCTAGATGGAAAGTCCTTAATATGAAATTTGATTAAAAGCTCAAATCAGCTTTACGTTTCTAAAGATTACCGTCTCTGGTTATAACAGATAATGTTAACACTATTTTAATTTATTAAAAAATATAATTATAACTATAAAACAGTATATTAAAAATTACAGTACCCATCTTTCCCATTCAGTACTCGAGTAGGCTCGCAAAGACTTATTTACCGAGATCTAACGAGTTCGGAAGTATTCCTTAAGATATGACCGTAATTATTAATAATATGTTGTTGGTATTTGAATATTGTATTTCTAACATGCTATTGTAAAATATGACTTGTTCTGCCTGTTTATAACTATTGCTAACAAATATAAATAATACATTATCTGCTTTTAAAAATACTTTTGATATGGATTTTTAAATTATAAATCAATTATGCAAAAAAGTAACTTTTAAGAATGATAAGTAATAAATGTCAATACGTAAGTTTAAACATATTGTATATTTACAAACAGTATTTAATACTTAATGTTTTTATAAGGCAATAAGCATTTCATTACTAAAATATGTATTTGTAATGTTGAGGTATTCAAGATTATTTATCATCTTACTTTTAGTATTTTATGACATATTGCCTTACCATTTCAAAAATCAATATATTGAAACAAAAAACTTTAATTGATTCAATTGATATTATGCAAGCAGTCATTACAAGTAGAAATCGGTGTGTCCGCAGTGCAAAGTTTAATACATTCTTACTAATATTTATACATATATCATTCCTGGTATATTCACTAATGCTACCTTGATATTACATAAATATATGCTGTCGATCCAAAAAATCAGACATTGATCTATTTTCAAACTGGGAATTAATTTAAACAAAAAAAGAATTTAAAATCTATAATATTACGAGAATGCTTATGAAATTGGTTTTGAAAACTAATTGAATAAGAAGAACTTCTGGTAAATTTCTTATATGATTTCTGATATTTTTTGATTATGATATTTGATTAACTAGATTAAAAATTGGTTAAGAAACAATTTATTGCAAAAATAAATTCAAAATTATATGGGTGTAATTCTGCAATAAAGTGTACTTCTTCAAATATCCTACCTACAATTTGTACATAGAAAGTATGTAAATATAAAATTTCAAACTTTGACCCTGTATTACTTGAAACATACAAATTATCAAACTACTCATGCCGACAGATAATACAAACTTCGACGTAATATCATATGAACTTGGTTATCCTTTAAATCATTTTAAAAGGTTTATTAAAACTTTAAATGTGCTTATTAAAGATGGTCTGTCATTAAGTAAATTGTGTTTGTAAAGAGATGGTATTCTTGTTAAAATTGACCAATAGAGGTTTGGGAATCCTTTTAAATTTATACAACTGTTTTGGGAATATTGAGATCAAAATATGTCTTTGGTTTTGAATAGTATTTTTAAGTACTACAATATTCAAAACTGTTGAAGAACTAAAAACAAAATTTGGCTTTAATGTTATTTACTATTAGTCAAACGTATGATAGCCCGACTAATACTATTTGAGGTTGATATTAGTAAATAGAATCGTCGTGGGAACTATTATGTTGGAACACAATTTATTCTCTTCAACAATGGGTTCTCAATAAAGTGAAATTTTTTACCTAAAATATGATGACATGATCTAAGAACATCTTTCAACGACACTTTACTATTTTTTATTGGCTACATTAAAGTACACACCATTTAGCTTATTGAACAGCAGTTTGACTACTATTCTTACTAAAATTATTGTATTGAATTCACATCTTAATTAGATTCTTTTTCTGGTCTATATTTAAGCACGATTAAAACATATTTATAATATGCTCAAATCTTGGAAGCATTCTTATTATCAAAATCAGAATATTTATTAAATTGTTTGTTTATTACGATGTTGTTTTACGTCTTTTAAAATTAATGTTAGCTCTTCTACTGGCGTGGTAATTAAATTCATAATTTGTTTTTTCATTGATTGCTTGCAAAATTCTTTAATATCAATTGATATAGCGTCAAAAACACAAACATGCTAATATTAATCGACACATTATGAGATGACATACTTTTTATAAATATAAGATTATAAATTTGATGACATATTTGTCAGATAATGCAGTCCGCCCTTTATTCTTTGTCTATACTTAAAATTTATACCCAAGTTGTTTAAATCAAGAAAGGATCCTGTCATTTTGGAAACATTCTATTTTAGACACGAAAAATGTGCCTAACGTACCCAATTTAGTTTCAGATACATCGATTTTATTTTAAATGCTGTTAATATCTTAATTTGGGGTAGACTTTGTTCAACCATGGTTGTTTGCTAGTTTCAATTATATGTTTTACAAGCTCTCTATACAATGTTAATATCACATTTAACCAATTTTAACAACCCAATAATATTAAATGTCTCATTTATAGCATCAATATCGACTCTATATATTATTAAATTAATGCGTGTGCTTAAAAATATATCGTCACTATTTTGACATTATTTTTTCATTTTGTAGAAATATATCTGTATTTTTTTAGAATGTTCTGTTGTAGAATACATCATTATAAGATATCCCCGTTAAAATATTTGGTTTGTGTAATTCATAAATAAAAAAATATCCTCATAACATATCCTTTTAAATTTATATGTTACTTTGACGAATGATATAATTGTATTAAAATCTCTTTTATTTAAACAAATAGTTTGATGTATAATACAGAGTATTTAAGCCCGTTCAACATATTGTAAATACCATTCCCATATGTTTTAGTTGTTTTCAAAAAAATTGCATATCCTAAATTTACCATTCACGTGTGTAAGTAGAGTACCTCTCAATAAAAGAGCAGTGTATACAGATCTGGTTTTGAGAAAATTTGTTGTTCGGGTAGATTTCTTGCCGGGCTACTTACTATTATTCCTGTTTAGACTCTGCGTTGCATATATACGGGCTGCACGAGATGTTTTTGTTGGGTTGATGCTGATTCATAGTAAAGATAAGCAAATTTTATCAAAATAGGGTTTTAATTCTTAAATTATAAATAATATACTAATGTTGAGGCATGACAACAACATCTTTTTTAAAAATCGTCACACGATGCAGTGGTTATTTTCCCGTAAAATATAATATTTGGGTTAGATCATATATACATATAATATTTGAATAAACATGTGTGAAATTAAAAGGTATGCTTCACTAATATTAATTAAAACAGCACATTTTCAATGTCAAAAAATTGTTGCCATATTAAATTTCTATTAAACTGCCTATAATTTGTCTAGTATTGATGCAATAACAGTCGACAATCCAATCAAATTGTACAACATATAACAACATATTTATATATGCATACAGATGCCGCCACTGAAAGCGTATTTAATATACTGACATTAAAAACCCAACTGATTTCCCGGCAAACAACATATATTTAAAAGGAAATACTGCATGACGGAACAATTATATTTAGCTGTTTCCCTTTTATAATTCATCAAAACATTGTTTACAATTCAAAAACAGTGCTCTTTTATAAACAAGACATTTCAACATGGAACTGTAAATGAAAATTGTTACTGGGTAGATTTAATTATAACTCGTTCTTGTTTAAAACGAATCTAATATATTGTTTAATTACATCGCATGGGCATATATAATCACGGTGCAAAACAAACATCATAAACAAATAAATTGGGCATTGACAGCATCTTTAGACATCTTCCTTTTATTTTCAAATTCGAATTACATTCTTAAAGTGCGTTTAAGTATGTACATGTTCATATATGATCTTTTCTTATATCCCAAACTTTCAATGATTGCCAAATTTAAAGATTGGGCTATCTGTATGAGCATTGTTTAAAACAAATAACTTTTTAAAATACATTGTTCTTCTATATAATTCTTATTTAAATATGATCTTTTTAACCCATCTCTTATGACCAGGAGAAAAACACAAATTTAAAAAGAAAAGGGTTTAAGTGTATTGAAAAACCCCCAGGAATTATTCAATGAAGAGGTGGGTTATTCTCAATGTCTTCTTTTATCAAAACACAAACAAACAATGCATTTGCGTGGTGGATATCAAATGTGTGGCGTTTTATATAAATAATTCTTAATTCAGAAAATAAAATCGTTGACACAAATGGATATATTGCAACAACACGCATTCAAATTGGTAATTTCACAAGGGAACTACAATATTATAGCGTCAGTCAAATAGCTCAATTCAGTTTTTTTCAAGCGTATAGCATCATCAAAAAGAACCATTGACGATGCAAAAACCATAGACAGAAGGTATAGCCTTAATTTTAAAAAACGTGTATGTCAAAGCTAAAAGACTATTAAAATAAAAAACATATTTATGACGAAACAGGGCTGCTAAAGATAAAATTACTATACCAGTGGATGTATGTTTGGTTGGCGAAAAATCAACTCGTCTAACAATAGGCGGTTGAAGAGATCTTGTTATTTTAAAAACTTAATATGCAAAACCTATCCGGGTATTATCATTTAATATAAAGTCTTGGATGACCCCATTCATTTGTCGGGATTATTTAAATAGTATAGTGCAAGCGAATAATAGGTTTTTCTATTGTTATTATATAGTGCCTTTATTCATTCAAAAGATGTTGAATTATATATTTTTAATAAATTATTATAACAAATTATACAGCCTTTCAACAAATTTAAATAACAATATTGCAAAAAATTGACTCGTATCAAGCCGTTGTTTGGATTTCAAATACATGGAAGTGTGTAAACCCCGCAGCTGTTTTCAACTATGTTGCCAAATTTTTTGAAAATGTGTATGTTAAAGAACTGAGTACACGATTGTTAAAACTTTACATATTTTTTAATTAATTGTATAGCGGACAAAAACATTTTATTTGATCTAATAGAAAAGCATGACAACAACATTTTTGAACAAGGCAACCCAGATGACAATTCCATCAACGAGATAAAAGAAGACAATATAATAATGGGATTTGAAGTTTACGAATGTGCAAGAATCAATATAACATATGAGATTTACGTGAAGAAATTTGACCAGAAAAGACATACCGACAATAAAAATCTTAGAATTTATTTTATGTCAAAAACAATCAATAAAACAGGTTTTAATGATGCTATTGAATTAACAATTGTTATAATACTTTTAATATGAACACGGGGGAAATTGAAATGTGTGTATTCATATTTGAAGAGAATTTATTTAAAATACTACTGTTTGTTGCTTTTTTCCGCCGAATTTAATGAGGAACAGGAACATATTATTCAGCAAAGCAAAATGAAGCGGTATATTTTTGGTATTTAGTAATACATAAAGTACCATATAAATAAACGTATTAGAACAATTTTTAGATTGTCGACTCGAAATGAATTTGAGGAAGACAACTCTAATTAGGTCTCTGTGATGGATTTCTCCTCTACTGCGCAATTAAAAAAGAAGTTGGGTCAAGGGTTTAAACCAATAGCCAGAATCCCCAACATTCAGTTAACTATTGATATAATTGAATTATGTGTTTCCAGTAATATGTTTTTGCCTTATAGATTTCAAGAGACAATTCAGTATAATATCCCATGGGTATGGATTATCTCTTGATGATGTGCCTGTGTTAAAAATACAACTTTTTATGAGTTTAAAATATTAAATTATGTACTTGGAACCATGTCATCACTTTTGTCTCCTTCGATACACTATGATTCTTTTAAAACACGTTTTGATGTGGACAACGCACTTGCTTTGTTTAAGAACAGACTCAAAAAATTTGATGGATATATTAAAAGGTTTTGTGTACCAAAACACCAGAAGGTTTCAAAAACATCCTTTATTTGCACAATGTTATTATTAACAATAGTTTTGAATACATACTTATTTAAAATTATTGTCTAGAGTTCTGCTCATCGTGGGTTTATCATTATCAATTTAGAATCTTTGACTTTTTTCACGTGCTTTTCATACCCATCGATTATATTTAGATGGTTTATCTAATGCCCAAATCTAACCGCAGATTTGGTTCTCTTGTTTAACTATCAATAAAGCGACAACTATTAATTTTAGATTTGGTTTCCTCAACTTTACCCAGCCTTTCTTTTTAATTGTGGTTTTTAATCAGACGCCGATGTTCCTGATTTATTGATTTCTGTTGTTTTGACTCTGTATATAAATAGAAGTTGAATATACACGGAAGTAACGCTGGGCTAATTAAACTCTTCGTTTACAACATTTGACCTTTTGGGAAAATCAATATATTCTGCTAAGTGTTTTGATTGTTATGAATCGTGTAGTTTTGCTTTTATTAAATATATGTGATAGTTACCATATATAAATTTTATATTTGATGCTCTCATTTTATATATACATTATTGGAGAAACTCTTAGACACTATATATTTTATTAATAAAACAAATGTTTATTGTGCTTACATAAATTTATCTTTTAAATTTCAACTAATACGAGTTGCCATATAAAGTCAAAATTCTAATAAACCCATTTGGTTGGTGAAATTTGGGAGCATGGATATTTTAAATACATTAAAGATACGTATAAATGCCTTATGCAGTTAAATCTGCCTCATTGAAAAAGTTTGCCTTAAAGGCCAGTGCTTTAACATTGAAAGAAGAATCCTTTAAATTAAAACATTTGCAAGAAAAAAGGTATTCCAAAAAGAACAATATATCATACACTGAAATTGTTCAAAAAAACAACGCTCTCACTAGAAAAATATGTTAGGCAGAACCATGTTTTTAAAGGTGTGATTTAAATGGTATTCAAAACATTTCGGATACAAATGCAATGGCTTCTTCATCAAAAATGGCTTCCGCCTTAGCTTTAAAATAATAACAACGATATACAAAAAGACCATGGCAAATACTCTTAATGTCAAAGGTCAAAGCAATGGTCCTAATCATAAACCAAAACATTATTCAACGGGTTTTAAATTAAACAATATAAATATGATGAGGTGATCACCCAAATGTTCAGCATTGATCCAATCGAGCATTTATAAGATTTTTAAAGAAAAACGCTCGAGAATTAAAACAATGTACACTAAGCACACGTGGAATAACATTTCCAAAGAACCATGACAATCATCAATAGCTTAAACAGCATGAAAAATAGAAACTTTGATCAGAATCCGAGGTGACCATACTAAATATTAAATGAAATTTGTCTAGTACTTTGCCACGATATTTTTTACTAATGATTGTAATCATATTTACTTCAAATTATAAATATGTGTCTATAGAAGCATAACAAATAAATGCGTGGAGTTATCTGATCCAATATGTTGTCCTATTAGCAATATAAAACGTATAATTTCCGGGTTTTTTCAACACCGAAGTGTAAATGCAACACGTGGGATGCAATATCAAGAATCCTAGCATTAATTTTTTTGATTGCGATGTAATGTGAAATCTGCTGTGAAAACCCTCCCAGAATCAATAGATACTATGTTATTTTGCTCGTCAAAATACATACCCTTCCCACTATTCGCTTAGAGTACCCATGTCACCACAGTCTTGAGGGGTTTAGGATTCATGTGCTTCTCGAATATAATACCCAATGGCATCTAAACAGGTTGGTTATCTCGTCCGTGACCGAGTCAATGCATTTGAAATGTTGCTGCCAGAGAAACCGCAAAGTTTGAACAAGTTCACTAAAGAAAAAACGATACTATTGGGCATTTAACCCACATAATCAATATCGAATCTATTCATATGAGCAGTACCAAAACCCGCGGTGGAGGTCTTCTTGCCTATAAACCTCGAAAAACGTAGAAACTGACTCCGAAAGAAGTCTTAGTCTGTTTGTTAATAGAAGACCTCTTGTTTTAACTATAATTAAGAAAGAATAGCGGTCAAAATGCGCTTTGTAAAAAAAATCACTGAAATATATCATAAAACCCGCGTGAACCCGTTTATAATTGCATTCAATGATTCCTAACATGGAGATTGGTCGAGCCTCTTAGGAATGGCGTTTATAGAATTTCCTTATTTATCAATAAAGTTAAAAAGCAATTCTTAGTCTGGGTTGAACAAGAGTGTAATATTGCTTTACTTGAACTTTTGACATTGATACCTTTCGGTACTATTGGTAGGACATCAAGGAAATTACAATATACGTTAAAGGTGATTGTTTTAGTTCTAGATAGAAGAAGTTGCCAATCGACAATTGGTCTTTACGCGAACTATTCTCCAATTATTAGGATGGTAGAGGTTTAAACAATGATGAAAATAGAATTTCCATCAGCAATGTGACTGTTTTCTTTTTTGTTCCTGTGGCTAGAATTAGAAATGTTTCGGGTATAACTAACTGCAACAGATAAATATAGCACGTGTTACATAAAATTCAGGACGGGCTATAAATAGAGGTTTTCCATCAGTTTTTAAAAAATAAGGAAGCGTGTCTTCGATCCGGCATTGCCAATGTCAGACTATGAAACAAAAAACTTGCATCATATAGTATTGTGTGCTGTTCTCCATATTTTCTGTTTAAAAAGCCCAAACTGGCGATGAAAGAAAACGATCATGATAAAATTCAAACAAAATAATGATAAGCGGCTGGTTTAATAAAATAAACCATGAGCATTGAGGTTCTTTGTATTGAAACTTGCAATTCAAGAATAAATGGGGTTGGGATCTACAGCCTTGAAATTGATCAATTCCCTGAATATATAAGCGTATGTTTCGCCTTTAACAACTATTTAAATTGCTTATACGCACGGCCTTGTGTTAAACAACGGTGGTGAACGCTTGTTAGATCGTTTTTTGAAAAAGAGACGAAATGTCCAAATTATTTGGTTGTTTTACGTATTGTATTGATCTTAATGCATATTTAAAAACACCATGTTTTTTAATAATTATTATCAGAACAAAATATTGTCCCCATTTGTAACGACGCTAAAAGAGTACAGCAAATGCTATTTCGCACCGTAGGTTAATGATATCAAGAAACTCCCAAGCGTTGCAACATTGCCGTAGCTTGTTTAAATATTTTGGCTCCACGGCTATAGAATTGAGGTTTGGACAAAATATTTAATGGGCACGGTGTTGTATAAAAGAATCTTTCTGTGGTATAGCAGATACTCTATGACAACTGGTGTAGGTAAAGGATGGGTGAATATGAGGCTACTCGAAGAAAAACGCTTTGTATCAGGGCAAAATTAAGCAACAGGCACTAAAATATCCAACCTATATGCGAATTAAAAAATAATTTAATAGAATTTACCAATAGCCCAACATGAAACCAGAAAATAGAAAAAGTATATAACAGAAAACTCTCTCAGATCTACCTTATAAACGTGTACTCCATGTGATTTGAACCCACCCCTCTCAATATATTCTCTAGTATGCTTCCATTGTACTAGTAATACTGAAATACAAACATTATCTTCAAACACGGGTTCTGGCAAAGTGAAGTTTTAATCTAAACTATACTATCAATGTACAAAAACATTGTTTAACAGATTTACCAAACATAAGCGACAATTGCAATAGTACACCTACTAAGAAAAAAATAATAACATAAGCAGGATTATACGAAAAAAGGGACATTGTTTGAACTTATATGCTTAAACTTTCATATGACGCCATTCGAACAATGTATCAAACACCTCATATCTTTGATTATTAGTAACACCGGTATCTTAATCCATATCATTATTAATACCTGGGTTTGAAAAATTGAAAAAGCAATGATAAATAGTTGAAATTGATTAAACTGTTGTCTGCTATGAATAATACAACTGGAACTGCCTTGTATCCCAATAGCAAATATTTGGGCATGTGTCTTTTTCATAGAAAATATTTCAAATCAAACAGAAAAAAATAATATACAATATTGGCGAAAAGGGAACGAACAGTGACTACTGTATATTTTTAAAAAACCGGTGTCGATATACTGCAGTAAATTGAATCATTTTGTTTGTTTGTTATACTTCTATACAACACGTCTTTTAAATTTTAACCAATATAAATAAATCAAATTTTAATTGAAGTCGCCGGCTAATAAAAGGATCGGCGCTCTTAAATATATTTGCATTGCACTTTTCTGTATCAGTATGATTCCCAACACTTCTTTTAATGTGTTTTTTGAGTTTATTATAAACAATATATTTAAATATATATTTCTTTTGCATTTTAATGAGGTTCTTTTTGTAAAAATACCAAAAATATAATGTTTGTTGAATTTCGCTAGTTATATCAAATTCAACGTTCATCGCGGTGCAAACCAACAGTTAAATGTTAAGCAATCGTCGCCAAATCAAGTACCGATGGTTATTTTTTGTAAAAAGCACTATATCAACATAGGTTTAAACTTATTTCATCAAAGAAAATTAACTGGTTTGAAAACTTTAATTTTAGAATTAAAAGAATAGATTTTAATTAGAGAAATTTCAAAAAGACAAGCTTGTTGTATATCTCACAATAAAATTATTTAAAGAATCGAAGAGTATGGTTGGCGATGTATTTGGCAACACAATTAAAATAGAATACACGCCATTAAATTTTAAATATACTGTCATACTATATATATATTCCTTAATAAAATTTGACACAGGGCCTTTGGAATCAAAACATTTATATATTAATTTTCTTTAAAATGTTATTATACATAAGCTTAAATCCAAAAGCGCAAACAGTTCAACAAGCATTCAAAAAATAACAACGCGTTATATTAGATTTATAATTTGAACAATATTAAACAAATAGTAATTGCACATGATAAAATAAAAGGATTTTTAAAATTGTTAAAGAGTTATATATACCATCTCGTCGTGATACTAAGCAACCTCAAATATCTTTTTGTGTTAGATTTAATTGAGTTCGTGTATGTAGAAAAATGTGTTTTTGGTATATTTCATGTGCAAAATTGATGTGTGAAAACATTCCGAATTTAACGTGCAAAATACCCGTGTATTAATCAAAAGTATTTGATACACATTCTAAATTTACACTTCCATTTCCTTTAAAAAATATACTGTCAAAAAAAAGAAAGACCATTTTAGCTCAAAAAACATGTACAGTTAATTAAAATAGACATACTAAATTTATTCACCACTGCAATATTTAAGTACTACATGATGGATTACGACATTTACAAATAAGATAAACTGTTTGTAGCTATAATATATATTGGCTATAGATACAACCCACCAATTACATTGGAAAATAGAAAACAACAGGACGGATTGCCTTAGACCACTGGATTTCTTTTCGAAGCCCATATCTTTGGTTTTAAATAAAATTAACCCCAGTTTATTGAATTATCAACACGTCATGCTTGAAAGATCTATGGGTATTTTCTGTTCATTGCATTTATTATAATGCCTCTTAATACACAAATATAATAAGTTTTCTAAAAGCACCAGATATCAGTAGGTAAAATACAATATTCGAAATAAACAACCAACAGAATTTACACATAACCAATCCATCTCACTACAATATAGGTGTTTCCGTGTTATTATAACAAACAAATAAAACTCATGTGCAAATTCAGAATTTAATGCTTGACGAAACTTTATTTAAACCCGTCATTAAATACATTTTGTTCTACTAACATATATAAAATTTGAAAAATCATTTGAACCAAAAATTTGTCATTATACAGTAAACTTGGAAAAGATCGTGTAATGATTTAAAGATACATGTCGTATAAAGGCATTGAAACAATGAACTTCATTGACAAAATAATGGATTGAGTTTAATATAAACGATTCCCTGCTGAAAACCTGAAAGCTTTGCGTGAAATGGTTAACAATCTTGTATACTATACTTCCCAGCAACGCAATGGTCTTAATCATAAGCCAAAACATTATTCAACGGGTTTTAAATTAAACAATATAAATATGATGAGGTGATCACCCAAATGTTCAGCATTGATCCAATCGAGCATTTATAAGATTTTTAAAGAAAAACGCTCGAGAATTAAAACAATGTACACTAAGCACACGTGGAATAACATTTCCAAAGAACCATGACAATCATCAATAGCTTAAACAGCATGAAAAATAGAAACTTTGATCAGAATCCGAGGTGACCATACTAAATATTAAATGAAATTTGTCTAATACTTTGCCACAATATTTTACTAATTAATGGCTTTAATTTGAATTAAAATTTTGTGTATGGGATTTTAATAATTTTAGGAATATGTGGTGTTTTTCATGCAAATCTTTATAGTTGCACTTATACTGGATTTGATCCATTTGGGATGTGCCGCTACTTAGTTTTTTTGGATTTAATTTTTTATTTAACAAGTCTTTTTTGCATCTTGTCGTGTGTTTATAACATACTTTTACGGCCTTTAATATGTAAATATAATTTTTAGCATTTTCATTATACACACCGGCTGTCCGGATAGTTTATTCTGCAGATTTATGGTTTATTCTGAAATGTTGTCTCTTAACTGTTTTACTTTAATCAGTTGGTTTTTTCATCGAACTCAATGTTATGACTTTCACATTATTGGAACATTTTCTTTGATAAAATTTAAATAAGATGATCTATTGATAATCTATCATCTACTGTATTTTACCATTTTTGTATAATGAATTTCATGATCGAATTTATGTAGTAATTTCCAGTTTTGCATTTGCTTCTCAAAATAATGTTTTAGTGTGTAAGCTAGATTTTAATTACAGGTGAAAACATATAATTCGCGTAAAAAATGCGCACTTAATATCACCCCAAAGGCGGGAAGATGCTTAAAAATATTAAGTCATTGCACAGATATTATTGGATCCATGTTATGGCTATATAAACAACAAAAACGATCTCTTCTATATCCAGCATTTTAAATTCACGTACGTTAGCACACAAAATTTATTACAAAACCACAACGATCAAACAATTTTAAAATCTCAAATAAGCCAATAGTACAAGTTTATCATAAATTTTTCCATTATATTGTATTTTATGAATATCCAGGTTGACACAAGTGTAGTATTTTGAATATGGAAATTGCCGTCAAATCGGGGAAGCAAACCTACAACCTGTTGGTTTTTAACCCAATAAAACGCAGAACTTTCTAAACCTACTGGTGGGAGGCCTAACACACACCCAGAACATAATATAAGTAGTACTCCATGGCGATTTGATACCAGCAAAGCAAAAACACACGGAGTAATATATATTTCTAAATTCTTCGGAAAAACGGGATCTAGATTAACAAGAAGTATATTTTCAAGGCGATAGTACATGTATAAAAGCTGCATTGGCATATCAAAATACAATATTTCTACATCAACTATTAAAAAACATAAATATTTTATCGGGCTCGTCAAAAAGCCACATATGATGATTTCAATAATTTCTATTCACATATATATCAATCTTTACACTTTAAACGTACATAAAGTCAAAATATTTTTAAACCTAAAAAGAGATTAAACATCTAGTATATACAATCACACCACAAGGTTAGGAGACTCCTTAAAGGTTTTTATAGTCAAAGGCACAATGACATCAAAAACAAAATACATCCTGGGTGTTAGAAGACAATCTTTAAAATGAAATTGAAAAGGAGGTCTTTACCAAAAACCATCGTTTTTAGTAAGACATTACATCTTGCCATGTCTTGAGAAACAGCACCGCAATGATTTAAAGACTAAACAACTCCAGTTTGGAATTTGTTGTTGCTGTTTCTCAATAGGATTCGTATTGAGAACATGTAGTCAGTCTTATTTTAAAAATACAATATAATTCATATTTTAAAAAAGAATCAGAAAAAGATCCACTAGCATATATTAATTGTTAATGTTTTTTTGATTGCACCGTGGAGGTGGAATCCATCATGGAGACCTGACTAGAGTCGTCAAGTACTGTGAGACCCGTACTCATTAAACCTTCCCCATTCCGACTACTTTTTACTCGCCTGGAGCACCACCCGTCCCACCATGGCCTTGGGTCCGGGTATTAAGTACCTATACAGCCTCTACATCGACGTATTGCAGCTTCTTAAAGTGAGATGACTTTGATGCAGCTAAATACCAAATAAATCAAAACATGTACATTTTAATATTATAAGCCAATGCTTTTAGTGTTGTAATAATAACAATAATGGATTTACAGTATGAATGTATGTATACCAGAATTGTCTTTATGTTATAGTATACATCTTTATGACATTGATTTTATAAGCGCGGGGTATCTTATAAAATGGAGTTTAATTTTAACTTGATATAGAATTGATTGTTTTTATGGTTTATATAGGCCATTGCAGTGGTTCAATAACATCTACACAGTGATATTGATCTTTTCCCACTGGTAATACTAAGTGCGCACTGTATGCCTTGCATATACACAGTGGTTTTGAAGGCATTAATGATAAAAATATGTCCAAACTCTCGATTCACATGGTTTAAACCCATCACTGCAAATTCCAAATATTTTGTCTTTTCGTGTTAAAAACTTCAATTTTTATTATAATATTTGTAGTTAAAACAACCTTTTAAAAATAATCTAGATAACTTAGCATATATTCTTTTACTTGCAATAAAATATATTCTGTCAATTTTCTATTTTCCGTGCCTTTTAATTTATCCATGGTATTCACAATCTGAATGCTCATGTTCTCAACAAACAATTTGATTTGATGTATATAGCACCAATTCAGTGTATTGTTCTTGGGATTTGAAGATTCCTTTAAATACGCATCGAATCTTATGATATCAGATTAAATATTCATATATTGGAAATTTTATTACATATTCCGAATATAAGTCTGATTTGGTCAATATGATTTACACTCTGTTTAATTATAACATTTGAAATAGTTATATTACATAAAATTCGTGTTCCACTATTGAAGGGTTCGAATATATTTTCACAAAATACAGTATCCGAGCATATTATTTATAGCTAGTTTAGGAGTGTATGGTAGATCTTTCAATCCAAAACATCTTCATATTAGACCATATGTACTACCGTCCAACCAACGACAACTTAATATTTTCAGGTTCTACACAATTTCAAAAATCTATGCTCTTAATCCAATTTGTTTTTTAAGTGTTCGCAAATGTTTTTCTTTTCCATACTGTTTTTTGATTGTGTGTTTTACTGCCTGTATGAGCATATTCCCTTTTCTTGAAACATTCTTTGATTTGACGCGTATGTGTTCTGCATAATGCATAATGTTTGAAATCGTTGTACGTGCACCAGTCTACTCAATTGTCGAGCTGGACGAGTTTTAATTTTTATTTAAATATTTTACTAATACTGTAAATGTTTGGAGATGGGGCCTGTTAAAAAAATGTTTACATATTAATGTTCAAGCGGTGTGTAAAAAATTATTATAAAATATATACATCTTTCTTCACAAATAATCAGAGCTTTCTAAACCTAAATAAAGTAAAATCTGGCCGAAGTCCAAATTGTTGGTAGATCTGAGTGAGTTTTCTGTTATATACATTTTCTATTTTCTGGTTTCATGTCGGGCTAATAGTAAATTGGTATTTGTATTTGCATTTCAACAAAATCTATTGAATCTAATGCGGAAAAAATTTTTTGTTGTTATTTATTTGATGTTTTAAAATACTGTTAAACAATCCTCCTTCATTTATTAATTGAAATCATATAATAACAGCATCAAATTATTGTATTTATTATAATTTTGATTGTTCAAGTATTCTCAGATTGTCAGCGTGATGACTTTTAATATAAACATTACAGATAGATTTTATAAATTACTATACATTTTTATACATAGATCAAAACATATTAACAACAAGCATTATATTATATAGTTATGATCAAAAAACCGGGTTTAAAACTTAATTTTATGTATAAATTAAAATGATTTATAGAGTACATTTAGTATACTTTAATTTAGAAAGGACTTGCAAAATAATCAACATAATTAAGTTATCGAAAAAATGCGAAAATCAAATTTAATATCGATTTTACCAGAAAAATTCTTTTACATTGCTTATTATATTATTGGCTTTTTAATAAATACTGTTAATATCAAAGCTATTCGAAAACAATATATGTATAAACCACAAGTTATATTAAAATATTTTTTGGGGCATAATATCATTAAACAAATATACTATTAATAATAAAAATATGCTGCGAATCAATTAACAGAGTTGATTTACGATACGCCTTTCCGTTATTACATCCAAAAAATTGATTCTATGCACATATAAAATTTACTAAATAAAAGAGAATTTTGAAATTAATGAACTAGAACACTGATTAAGTTCGGGCACTCAGAAGAGTACTTGTATATGCTTTAGAAGACAGAGGCAGTCCAAACATGATATTTAGATGCAAAATCAAAACACAATCCACTATTAACTAAAATTAGAGCCGGTTAAATAGAATCAAATCGTTCTTGAGCAGCTTCGTCTAAACAGAGATACGAGAACATTATGTAATGAATCATACCAAAAAAAAGATTTTTTGATTTTGGAAAATATGATTGGACTTGATGATCCCAATATTCTTAATGCCTTCCCTTGAATTTTGATGGGGGGTGCATCTTTAGTAGTAACATTAAAACGGTTTAATGACTATAAAGCTGGTTTAGCAAGCAAACACATGTCTTTATGATGCATTTATATCAGTAATGCTTAATGAAAACGCCAACGAAAAACGTTTAAAGAAAGTTGTAGAATTTCGTGACAATCCGAAATGTATTTATGTGAATTTATTATAAAGTTATAAATATAAAACACATATTTTAAAATTACTTGATGCGATAATTCACTTCCTCAAAGAACAATGCCTTAGAATCTTTTGAACTTATTTTTAGACGATTCGACTATAATTTGTGTTTTAGAACGGTTATGGTATTGTTCCAGTGATAGCATATTGGCCGTGTGCTATTACAGAACATGATATTGATAGACCCATTAAAGACAGAGCCTCTTAAAACATAAATGTCATTTAAATTTTCAATCATTGATCTTAAATAACTTGAAGGGCTATTCATAAAAGTAACACGGAAGAGGATATTCCGAGTGTAATGCCTCAAATACAAATTTGTATTCAACAACACATGTGTGTTATTGCAAATACTTTGTGTCTTTTATAAAATAAAAGAAATTTCGTTTTAGTCTTTGGAATGTTTAATAGATGACAAGCAAAATTCAACATGCGTATTCTCTGCTAAAAACTGTATTGTTAATTGCTACCATGCCCAATAAATTTAACATTCATTTCGTAAATATACTCAACGCGTGTAGATTTAGAAATCCATAAAATCAATCTGTTTTCCCGGCGGGTTATCTTACGTGCACTAAAATAAAAGTGTTTTTACTTCTAAATTGTCGATTGAATAATGCTCTGAAGACAGCTTAAGTTTATTAAAGCAATCTCGAGACACACGGCATGCATCAATAAATTGTTGTGAAGTAAACTCATTAATATGGTTAATCGAGCAGGTCGAATAGTATAAAGCGTCTTTGGTCGAGGGCTCTTCATCCAATAATTTTAATAAAATGTATCTATATGATTTTTAAAATCAATTTATACATGTATATTTGTATGACAACTCCATTAAACCCGTTTCTTTAGATTTTTAAAATTACATAAGGAATTAGATGTATCAAATAGTTTATATTTTATATAAAAGCATACATGTTCAATTGAATGTAAGTCTTGTGAATATTACCTACGTAATCCCAGCCCATTTTTTGAAAAAATCCATTTTATGAACAAACCAGTGAAAAGGTGAGTGGGTTATATTGTTAAAAAACGAATCTGTTAGATATACTGGCAATATATTTAATGTTAACTCGAGAGGCGTGTGTTCGAATTACACGGAAATACCCATTTACAAGAGGTGAGTAGATAAGAGGTGTGGCAAACCGGGTCAAACATGAATGACCAAAGTGGTATGTAAAGTAAAGAGAAGAAAAAACGAATATGTTGAAAGAATGGTAGGGTGTAAGAACACCATAGCGGGTGACTATTGACAGAGGAGAATTGCAAAATAATTTGAATGTAGATGATGCAAGGTGGCTAATTAGAGCCTTGAGAGAATGCAAGCATAACATATTTAATGTGAAGTATAGGTTCAAGCCAACAATCTTAACCAAAAAAGGGTCATGGGGCATTAGCAGCCAATTATACACAAAAACATAACATGACAATAGAAAGATTGGTTGAAAAAAGGAGAGAACCCTAAAAACGTGACATGCCCCCCGTAGCCAAGGCCTGTGGTGGACATGGCAGTTCTGAGTGAGTCTATATGCGAGGTTTTGGTGAGTAAAAATCTTACAGTATTAAGAACAGAATATGTTAATAGTTTTTATGGAAGATTTCCTTTGATGAAAAAAATATATGCGGAATTATTATTATTCCCATTTCTACTTGGTCCACTGAAACTAAAAATTCAATCTCATCAAAGAATATTAAATTTCTATCAACATTTTCTCCATCTAAAAGTTTAAAGTATAAATTATTCTGAGCTCAATTATCGAGTGGCAATCTTTTTACTTTGTAATTAAGTTCAAAAATTCACGTAGAGTAAGAATTCATTTTTGTCCTAACTGAGCCAAAAATTGCTTTTTAGCCTCATTACAAAGCAAGGAACACTTATCAATAATATGCCTAAAAGACTCAATCAATTTTTGTTTTAGATATTGTTAAACAATATTATGAACTATTTTTTGGTACATTTCTGAAATTTATTTAACACAATACATTTCAAGTGGACTTGCCTGCTATTCGTTCTCTATCTTCATTAGAAACTAAAGGGTTCTCCGAAAGGACTGGTTATGAAATTCTCCAAGGCGGCCTTCTACATCTTCTAACATAGAGGGACTTTCGCCATCAACATTGATGATATTACTTACATTAATACAATTACTATCCTTAAGGGTATAAAAGGATAAAAAATTTTGTTTTGAAATTAATCAAAAATCTTATAATACTCTGCGCAAAACAGTAGAATTAGAGACAACACACCTGTGCAAAAAACAATATTATTAATTCGAAATGCTTTTTGTAAATGGGTTGCATTAATTATAATTAAAATGGCTATCAAAAAGTGCGGCAAATTCCTCCAAATTTAAGCCACCCTTTTCTTTATTTAATAATAATGTAATAAAAATATACAACGGTTTAATCTAATTTGATTTTTTTACACATGATATTCTTCAATTGATGGGATAAAAACAATCTCATCATCTTTATTAGTAATTAATATACCATCCCATAAATCGATAATATTGTTGTTGGTGGGGGGTTAAACACGTTAATATTTCTCGCAATCTTTATAATTTTGTATATGGGCATTGTTTTGGCCCTTTATAATATTACCAATACATTGGGTAATTTTCCCGATAAACATATACAAATAAAAATCGTGTTTTTCCATATATGGTGTCATAAGTTTCTACATTCTTATCACCGATAAATGAAATTTCAAATGAATTGGTCATTTCAATATATGCCGAAGGAGCATCCATATTAAACATTACGCCAAACCTAAATCTAAACTCGTAACGTTTAATGAAATATGTTGTTTTTGTTAAAATAATAATTGTTTTTTTGTTCTATGTGGGTTGTTCTTCGCTTGACCAGGTTATGCATCTTGCGTAAGTTGAAAATACATTTATTACTACACAAAAAAGCGACGTTTAACTGTTTTTTGATGACATTAACCTGGTTTTGCAAATGGTTATAGTTCATTATTGACTTACGAACAATCCATTAAGATTTTGCCTATTTAAATATAACGTCTTCCAACTCTGGATAGAAGGCTTTTGTACCAAAAGTACCAATTATATCGGTGAAAGTTTGTTTAGTTGAGTTAATCTATTGGATTGTATTATTACGCCACAGGCGCAAATATTTTCTGTCAATACCCAGTTTTCGTGGAGCCCATGTTATACTATCATTACATTCTGACAACATGTTTTTGACGGCTAATTTTTCATAATTATATATTTAAAGTTTTTGTTAATTTATTAACAATGATATTTTGGTGTTATTATACAAATACGATATTCAAATACTAACAACATATTATTAATAATTACGGTCATATCTTAAGGAATACTTCCGAACTCGTTAGATCTCGGTAAATAAGTCTTTGCGAGCCTACTCGAGTACTGAATGGGAAAGATGGGTACTGTAATTTTTAATTCTTTTAACATGTACAGAGCAGCTTCATATTTATTTTATATTGGGATCTGTAGCGAGTGTTAATGTTGATGATAAGGTAGTCTATGCAATTAGATTCTTGAATGCCTGCATCATGAATAAATGAGGACCATTCATACAATAAAAGCTTCAATAACGTAAGATTGGACAAAACTTAAAAATTATTTATACGAAGAGGTATTTTTAGTTTATATGAACCTTTTAAAGAATATAATTAATAGAATTTTTCCTCTTAAAAATATTGAAGGCGTGTATATGAAATATATTAAATTTATTATAGCTCTATAAATTAAGTTTAATGAGTTCATGTATCAAAATATTTAGATTGTACAGTTTGTGTGATATGGTATTTAATAAATTATGTAATAAAGTAAAGTTAATTAACAATAATATCTTGAATTTTTAGCCCATGAAAGAATTAGCTGATCAGTTAAAAATAATTGTGAATTCAAAAGAGCGAGATATAGAGACACACGAAGATCTTGAATCAATAGCAGAACGAACATACTCACCAGCATATTTTAAAGACATGAAAACGACAACAGTCCTTAATAGGATGCTGCCAAAGCAATACAGAGAATTTTCATTTACTGATCCGAAACTTTCATTGCTTAATGAAGAGACGCTCTTTTATATATTCTATGCCATTACCAATAGCCGTTTACAAATCGATGCATTTAATGAATTGATTTTGCGTGGGTATGCATTTAGTAAAACACTTAATTGTTTTATTATGGATTCCAACATTAATATTACAAATGAAACATCAAATATCATTCATATATTTAATCCGAAGACCTGGGAGAAAGAAAGCTGCGAAGTGAAAATAGATGATAAATTCCTTAAAAATTTAGAACGAAAGATTTAAAACATTTGAACTGTACGTACAATAAAATTTAAATTTTGTAATAGCTTAAAAATGATATTTTATAAATCATATAATTTTTGACAAATAGCATTTTATAAAAATTTTGGATTTAGTTAATATATGACGAAACTATATATGTTTATGGTTAATGTCAAGTATTGTTAATTATATCTACAATATGAAAGGTTTTTAAGGGCAGGAGAATATTTATATATTAATATAGATTTTAATTTTAAAATACTATAACAAACAATCTTAGTATACCTAACTTGTTTATTTATATCCAAATCACAAAATATTATATACAAACCTGCTTACCTTATATTAGATAATTTTTAATATATTTTAAAGATTAACTAATATTTATTAAATACATATAATTAATATTAAATATATCTGATTATAAAATTTACCAAAAATATTTTATTTAAAGATAGAAAATACAACAAAACATTTTTCAGAACCAAATAAATATTCACTTTCTCCTATTACACTGTCAGTTTTTTTTCCAAACGAAAGTTCAGGATAGTTTTTGTTCGAAAGGGAAACAATTTTATTAGAAAATGCTGAGGAATCTAAGCTAAGAATAAGAGAATCCTCGGGACAAAGACCATACGCTTTTCTAGATCGTTGAACAAACGAAAAAAAGTCTCTTGAAAGTGTCAAATTTTTAATTTCATCCGTTTCAGTGACGTCAAAAACAATTCCAATGTCACCAAAAACAGATGAATTTTTCACCCCATCAAATTCTTTTACAAGAAGCAGTTCATTAAACGAAAGAGAAGAGAATTTTTCATGAATTTCTGATCCTGTTCTAAGGCTCTCGATATCTGAGTCTGTAAGCTGCTTAATTAATACAGACTTTTCACGAATCTCTTCTTTCTTCATAGTTTCATAAAATGGTTTAACGGTTGTTTTAAATGGGAATTTGGTTTCTTCAGCAAATTCAAGTTTTAGTACATTACATTCATCTTTTATTGTTTTTGAAAATGCCTCAATTATATTCTTAGAACTTTGGCTACGCTCATTCAAAACGATAATCACAGAGCGAAGAGGACGTTTCAGCATAAGACGAAGTTTTTCACGAAGTACGCGAATTGCTTCAATAACAGTTTTTGCAATATCAAAATCATTATTCGTAGAAATAGTATCTCTTACAAGACAGTGATGGACAGATTTTTCTTTCTTTAGATTAAGACGTTCATTGACTGCTTGATAGCAATATTCAGAGAAAAATGGAACAAAGGCAGCCATAGAAATTGAAAAGTCAAGAAGAAGAGATCCAAGAAGATATGCACCTTGCCTGAGCGCTTTTCTGTTTATTCTAAGATACCAGTTGCTAAGATCATCAATAAATATCAATGCCTTAGATATAATTCCATTTAGCTTATAAATATTCATGGCTTCCATTACACCCGCATTAAACGATGCAAATCTATCAGCAATCCATTGATCCATAAAAGTATCGTTTTTTTCTGTAGGACATTCCATAAAGAACGTCAACGAGCAATGCCATGGAATTAGAAGCATTTTAAGAAGTTCTTTAACACCGTCTTCTGAAAAGCGCAAATTCTCGGCTTCAACCACCGGAGAGGAAATGAGGTATGCCCGGAGTGCATCTGCTCCATACGCATCAAATATATGCATAGGACTTGGATAATTTTTCAATCGCTTAGACATTTTTTTACCATCCTCAGCAAGAACAATTCCGTTAACAACAACATTTTTAAACGCGGGAGAACCAAATAAAAGGGACGATATCACATGAAGAGTGTAGAACCAGCCACGGGTCTGATCTATACCTTCTCCTATAAAATCGGCAGGGAAATTATCTTTCTTCAAAAAACCAGGATTGGAAATAAATTCAGACTGTCCATTATCATTAAGCTTATTTGCAGAGATTGATAATTTTTGTGATATTTCATCATTCAAATTTTTGTTTACAATATAATTATCCATCGCATAAGGCATGGAACCAGATTCAAACCAACAATCAAGGACTTCATCAATACGCTTGTAGGTTTTTCCGTTTTTGTTCACAACAATAGAGTCAACGAATTGTCGGTGAATATTGTCAACATGCACATTACTCATAGATTCTAACTCAGCTATACTGCCTATGCATATTATATCCGTGTAATCTAGAGTACCATCGTCTTTTACACAAGCCCAGATTGGAATGGGAGTTCCCCAGAATCGATTTCGCGAGACTGCCCAATCTTTTGCTGACGCCAGCCAATTATGAAAGCGTTTGTATTTTATTGTTTCAGGCACCCATCGAATCTTCTCATTATTTTTAAGAAGTGTCTCTCTTGCATCTGCTACTTTGACAAACCAATTAGCTACGCATTTATACATCAGTGGAGTGTCTGAACGCCAGCAGAAAGGATAAGAGTGGGTTGCTCTTGAATTCATAAGAACCTGCATAGACAAGTCACTAAGAATTTGCTTATCAGCGTCTTTAAAATACATTCCTTTATATTTTGTTTCGAAAAAAATTCCATTTTCATCAATTGGGCATGGTGGTATTTCATTTTTTTCAAGCAACCCTTCTTTAAGAAATGTGTTATAATCGTCTTCACCAAATGCAGGAGCACAATGTACTATTGCAGTACCATCAGTTTCTGAAACAAATTCTCCTGAAAGTACTCTAAAATATCCTTTAGCACTGAATTCTTGATAATAGTCATACAAAGGAATGTATTCTTCTCCAATCAGAGATGTACCTTCAATTTCATATATTACAGTATATGTTTTGAAGTAACTTGATATTCTATTAGTTGCCATGACAAAGAGTTCTGTTTTGTTATCCTTTACATAAAAGATTGCATACCTTATTTTATCATTACATATTAAAGCACAATTTGAAACAAGAGTCCATGGAGTTGTAGTCCAAGCCACTAATGAAACGGGGCTAGCTGAATGATCTTCATTTTGAATTTCTTTGCTATCATTACTTTCACAATTAACCTTTAAAATAAATTTCTTGCTGTCTTTCAAAGTGAACTTAATTAAAACAGAAGGATCAGACACATCTTTATAATTCTGGACAGCCTCAAAATTACTCAGTGGCGTTTTACATGCAGTACTAAATGGCATAATTCTAAATCCTCTATAAATAAGATCTCTATCAAAAAGTTCTTTAAAAATACTCCATACACTTTCCATAAAAGATGCATCCATCGTTTTATATCCACTATTAAATTCAACCCATCGACCCATTCGTTCTACAAATTCTTCCCATTCATTGCTATATTTCATAACTATGCTTTTACATTCATCGTTATATTTTGCAATTCCTATGTCGAGAACATCTTGTCGAGATGATATTCCAAGTTTTTTGTCTATTTCGTATTCAACAGGTAACCCGTGACAATCCCATCCAAATCGTCTTTCCACATGGAATCCTTTTTGATAATAAAATCTTCCTACAACATCTTTAAGTGTACTAGTGAGAATATGACCATAGTGTGGGAGTCCTGTGGCAAATGGGGGACCATCAAAGAATGTGTATCTTGGCCTACCTGCACTCAACTCATTTCCCTTTTCAAAGCATTTGTTATCTTTCCAAAATTGCAGTATTTCTTTCTCTGCTTCAGAAAAATTTATGTTTTTATTGAACATTTATGGGGGAAATTTTACTGATTAATGAAGCTGTCAAAAAAATTATTCAAACTACATGTCAACACAGGTCTCTTTATTAGTAAATATTAGATTGTTTGGGACTATTTTATATTTTTAGTGTTTTTGCTATTTTAAAAGAACATTATTTTTTATGTATTTAAAAAAACAAGTAAATTTATTAATTGATGGAAATTATTCATTGGTACACAAAACCATTTACGCAACACACATCATCTGATGTGCTTCGATAATCCACTGTGGACAAAGGTAGGAATTATACCTTATTTGGGTGCGAGCCAAGCACACCACAATATTATAACTAATATTGTTGGCAAATCCAATTGAAATGAAATAGTTGGAAGATATCACAACGAGTGACAGAATGAAATATTTGGTTGTGGTGTGTCAATATAGATTTTGACAAAAATATTAAGCTTTTATTTATTAAAATTAATAACGAATGTCGGAATAAACTGACCAATCAAAAAGATAATGAATTCTCGGAATAGTGCAACGCGGAGTACCAATGTTATTTTATAATTATCAAACCGATATATAATTATAATATATAAAATTATATAATCTGATGGTGAGTTTTATAATAATTGTAATAGATAAAATTATTATACAAAAGGCAGATGTCAAACATCTCTAAACATATACGGGCGGTGTTAAAAACTATGACAGTTAGATTGTACAATACGTTATCTAAAATCAAAACCTCTTATATTACCATTCCCCTAAAAAGAACATAAAATAAAAATATTTATTACTGGTACATGCTACCATTTCTATCGAATTTTAGTTTATATAAAAGCTGACACAACACATTGTCAGATTATAAAAAAATATTAGTCAAAATACAATGCTATGCTTAATTAAAAACATCAAGAAATTGGTTCTGTAGACTATTGTAAAGAGAATGGACGACCAACTTTATTAATAATGAGATGAAAATTATCAATGGGCATACAATTAAAATTGATTCAATGGCGTCACCCAAAGCATTTCCAATATAGTTTTAAAAAGTAGAATATTAAAATGTCAGCATACACGACAAAACCGCCTGAATAAGCAAAATATTTTTGTATATCGGGTTTTACAGAAATCATCTTTGGAAGTTTTACATCCTAAATCTAGAATTTAATGTACAAAAGAACGGTTACGAATGGATAAAAGAGAAAATAATGTTCGGTGATGAGTCAAAATAGAATCTTTTTGAATCAGCTGGATAAGTATATACCTGAATATATCCACTTACAAAGCTTGACCTGGATAATATAGTCAACGCAGCAAAATTTATCAGAAGTCAATTAATACATGGGCTATTTTTCGTCAATAGTGTCAGGAAACCAATAAATTTGATTTTTAGCAAAAGAACGATCCAACGCGTATGTTATGACTTTCTAAAACTTATTTTGATGATAAAACCATTAAACATGTCCCATAGTCTTAATTCGACAGAAAATCCATGGCAATTGTTAAACAACCGTTTAGAAATTGGAATAGATATTTTAAAGTAATAGAGTAAATATAAAATGGTATTTACAATAAGAGAAGCTATATATGTTATTAAATTAATATACTTTTTGAATATATATTTTAATTAACAAATAAATTTTATTATATGTGATAGTTGCCTACCATTTTAAAGCAATTATAATCCTGCATTAGACAAAATTAATTGACGAGTTATTAATTTAATAAAAATATTATATAGAATTTTAAACAAGAACAAATATATTTATAGATACATTATGTTTGTGATTGACCCTGCTTTTACTCCTGTAAATTTTTTAAAAAAATATATTAAGAATCTTTTTTTTATATTGCATAAACAACATAAAAAAGTAACAAAAAAAACCGGGATGACGTATCTCCAAATCATAAGCAATATACAATCCTTAGCAAAATACAATTAGCAGCTCAAATACAAGCACGAGCACAATCTTATTATACTTTGCCTTAGAAAGCAGATCACTCACAATAAAGAAACACGTCATCCCAGCTGCCTACTGCCTTTAGGGGAGACAGTAGGTAAGGAAAGCCAATCAAATTATCCATGGGTAGAATGAAATTTCTTTATTTATAGTCCGAACAAACAAATTCTATGAAATTTGTTTGTTCTATTGTTTGCATAAACTGGGTAAGCATTTATGAGCTGAAATATTTATCATATTACCCGCCAGGGTTTAAAAATATTATATAGAGGTAGGTTTATACATATTCTAATTGTTAATAAACTTTATCTTTGCCAAAAATATCAAATAAGCCAGGTTGTCTATTTCAAATTTAGCTATTGAACATAAGTTTAATTGATATATTGCTGGTTTGTACCTTCAATAATCATACCACTGTCATTAATTAACTTATTTAATTTTATTGCGACGTGTTTATATCATTAATTTTAAATAGTTAGATTGTAAATTGATTTAAACATTAGGTGGGTTGGTACATTTATTTATGATACATTAAGATATTGTGCATATTGTTGATTTATATTTTAAATAAACATTATTAGCTATAAATAGAATAGACTAACTCCATTTTGATGGATAAATTCGTTAATAGTTAAAATATTTGGTAAAATTAGGTATTTCAATGCCGATTTATTATATAAAAAGGAGGAATATAAGAAATTCATTTTTAGCATAGCCACATATTTTAAAATTATAGTGTAGACATATTTCTAATTCGTCATAACGATAACTTTATAATGACATTTATTGTATATTTTTGACGAAATAAAAGTCTCTGCTTTATGTATTAGTTAATTGCCAAGTAAAACAAGTCCCAATCGTGGTGGAATAGATACAATAAGAGACAAACGAAACACTTAACAACGAAGTATCAATATATATTCAAAAAAAGAAATTATATTGCATAGATTTTGATAAAAATAAAGCCTTCCTTTTCATATAAATTAATCACGAACGCAGAAACAGATCGAACAATCAAAAATATCTGTATTTTAGAGACTTTGGCCTTTGAAGGTGGGTTAAGTCCTGTTATAACTAAAATCAATTTCAATATTGAAAATTCTTGTTATAATTCATTCTTCAAAAGCCAAAAAGTCTATCTTGTGACCCTCATTGAATGAAAAATATATATCTTCAATATTAATTATAAAATAATAATTTTACAAATCTAATAGTTGAAATAGATTTACTGAATCCTTGATATGCATGCTATATTTCTTTATGTTGTATCTAAAAATCTAAATGCAATTAAAATATATACAATACAGATATATCAATATTTAGTTTAAACAAGTCGTACATTTATCTAATATACACCCTCATCCAATGCAGTAACTTTGTTATGATCTACCTCGTACTCGTTGTTATGCTCATCTCGGATAATGTATGTGCTTTCTAGTTTTCTATGAAGATTGACATACGTGCCTTTGACCAGAGGTGTGTTTTCTATGTCTTCTCTAAGAACACCAATTTTGAATGTCGATCGAAAATTGCGTTGAATAGAGCGTTTTTGGCGTTTATTTTTATATACCACATAGACATACGAAAGTAGAATTAGAAACAAATGTAACGTGCAAAGACAAGCAGAAGACCATTTCCCAGTCAAAACATAAAGAAGTAAAATCAGAGGAAACTCAGCAGAAGCTTTATATATGAATACCCCCATAGAAGGCTCGTATTTATAATGTATAAAAGTAGCATCATATACTGCCTTCCTTCGCTTAATATGGAATATTGTTGCAAGCCCAACAAACATTAAGAAAAATGCAGGAACAGCTGTTTTTGGGAAAGCATCTTTATAGAGAGGCATAACTATTGCAGAGAATCCAAGAGATATAAAGCTTTGTATATAAATGATTGCGATATACGAAGGATCCATTATATGGGATAAAAATAATGAAGGAGACATTAAGGAGACATAAAGTTATGTAGCAAAATGTAAGGAGTATTTATTAAAATCTGGAGTCTAACTTTGTTATAATCTGCTAATATACTATAACAGGAATACAATATCAGTTCAAATAGTATCTTATAAATATATTTTTCAACTTTTATAACGAGTATAAATAAAGTATATTGAAAGTTAATTCGATTATTTATTAGTTCCTACAACAATATAATACTATAAATATGTTAATATTCAATAAAATGGATTTGAATAACATTTTTTAATTCGAAATAATATTATATAATTTATACTATTTATTAAAAATATTAATTTAAGCAATAGAATAAATGTTTAAGAGTTGTAAAATAATAAAACATGGGCGGATTTAATATTTAATGATATTAGATTTATTAATTATGGCACTGTACTAAAATTATTTACCAAACTTATTAAATTTAAATTTTTATTAAAGTATTGTTATTATTTATATTGCGTATAGAGTTATATAGGCTAAGAGAAATAAGTATACATAATGAAGCTTATAACATTTATTTTCAGCACTAATTAAAAAATATCTAAAATATATAAATTCAATTTATTTATAGTACATCTCTCGATAATACGTGCTAGAAATATTTGTGTTATAACAAAATAAAGTGATTTTGACCCATATCATATGTCAGAACAAAGTACTGAAGATTGCTACTATTTTTTGTATTCAATATGCAAACGAGGCTCACAATGCCAATATAGACACAACGAACTAACCAAGCAATGCAATATATTGTGCAAAGAATGGGAGAAAACAGGAGGCTGTCGCGAAGATTGTCCATTTAGACATTCACTATATCATACGCAAAAACCGAGAAATGAGGATTGGTGCTATTGGGAAGAAAAAGGAGGTTGTAAAAAGGAGTTCTGTGAATTTAAACATAAAGAGGAAGGCAAAGACGAGTGGAAGAACGGAAAAATAAAAAAGTTAGACATAATACGCAAAGAAAAAAATGAGCAACAAAACTATGCACATACAGAGATGGATATGAAAGAATTTGAAAAGGAGAGACAAGCCAAAAGAAGTCTCAAAAATATTGAAAAAATCAATATTTTGATAATTAAAAAAATGTATGAAAAATATCCCGAAGAGTCTAAAGAAGTTGCAGATAAATATGTAAGCGAATTGATAAATAATATTAAAACAACCATTAAAAACATTAAAGAGTTAAATTATGAAGATGATCATATAAAAAGAAAGAAAATACAGGCAGAAGACAATCATTCTACTGAAAACGATTTGGATGCAGAGTTAGATGAGCTTGATGAAATTATTCCTCATTGAACATTCTTTATTACATTTGGGAGGCAATATTTTTGATTTAAATTCTATGTATTACTATAAAATGTAACATATATAGCAACAATGGCCAACAAAAAAAAGCAGAATATTGATAGAATTCAATATAACATAAAAATTATTTATTAAAGCCAATAATCCATATTTTAAGTATTTTTGAATAAAGTTTATATGGTATTATTTTGAAAAATAAATTATTATCAACCCCGCTAGTTACGATAGGTAGGCACTTAACAAATTCTAATAGTGTGATAATTTATTTTTTACTCCGAGGGCAATAAAAGCACTTAATTATGTAAGATATATTGAATTGGTTATTGTTTATATTAAGAAATGTTGGTTATCATAGTTAAATCGAGCAGTTTATTATTATCATTTTAAAAATTACTGATTTTAACAGTGAGTAGTTGTGTTCTAGCATTTATTTATGTGTTATATTTGTTTGGTGGGAGACTAAACTATTTTATTATATAAATATCGATGAAATATTTATCTGAAAATAATACTTTTTCTTACTCCTATGGATTGTAAATTTAATTTGGTTAAAAATTCGTTGGTAGATGTGTATTATAAAGATAATGAATCATCTTGTTTTTGTATATTAAATGTGCAACAAAAGAATGAAACAGATGTAAGTGTTGTTTCCAATATTCCTTCGATTATTAGTTCTGCAATGTTTTCATTTCTTGATAACCATACTACTAAATACTGCATTTACTGCTATGATATTTCAAATTCATCCAGATCCACATATATCAACGCCATATGTGCTTGTTTATTAAAGTTAGGAGAGAATGCACTAACAGCTGTTGATCTTAATGAAAGCTATTTAATACTTGACACTCATAAGAATATTTATTTATGTGCATATACTACAATTAATGAATGCAAAACATTATATGATATGTGTATTTTGAAACAACAAGAAATAGTTAAGAATTCTCTTTGATAGATATTTATAAATTTTTATTAAAAATACTCAGTAGAAAAATCTATATAGATACAAGTAAACTACAAAAATTAAAAGATATCCGAGTAGTGTTTGTTTTAATTGTCATTTATTGGATGTTCGTATGATATAGCGGATTGTTATAATTTAATTACGCCTTTTAACCATGTTAAATAAGTCTTGTACTATTCTTGCTATTTTATTGGCTTCTACTGTAATTATCAACTACACTGCCGTGATCATTATTTATTCTGTTATAATACGCTACAAATGAAATTTAAATTCACATTTTTTATAATTTAATAAATATATTTAAGTATATCATTAAAATATATCAAATGTTTTTTAGAGTCAAATTGATTTCTACTATTCGTTGGTTAGACCAGGTATATTTAAAATGTTCATATTCATTATTAATATTAATGTTCGACAAACTTTTTTTCAAACCCAATAAAATGTGTAATACTATTTTTTACATTATTTTAATTAACTATACAATATTGATGGCTTTACCATACTAATTAAAAGATAACTTTATCATATAAATTGAAAGATGGCTTTATTATATTATTTAAAATCCTTGTAATACAAAAATCAAGAATAGTTATTATAAATGGAATTATTGATATTGAAGACAGTAATTAAACTTTTTGAAAATGTTGTGTGCTTTGATATAAAAGATTTTTTGGAAGTTTAGTCTCAAGTTAATGATAAATAATAAATTGTACGACAATAATATCAATTAAAATTTACTAATCTAAAAGATTCTATATTATGTGTAATACTAATTGGCTATGATTGTAACATTTAACAATTTTTGTAAAAATTGCATGTATTTGTGAATATAATTACAAATTTATTAATAATTAGGCATAAAACTAGGAAAATGTTTAACATAAAACTCTCCCAAATTTACTAACAACTTTGGGCTTCGGCACGATCTTACTTTCTTTGGATTTCAAAAGCTTTGATTGTTGTGGAGAAAATGCATTTCATAATATTTTCTATACACCGCTTGAACATTAAAATGTTTTAAGGCATTTTTTCTAGGAGGTACCATATCTCCAAACATTTACAATATTTGTAGATGTGTAATCTGTGAGATTTGAACCCACCCCTCTCAATATATTCTCTCGTATGCTTCCACCGCACCAGAAGTACAACAACCTTTATTGAATGTTAAGCTGTATCTGTAATATTAATATTTTATTGTGACTTGTTATAATCAATCAATTTTCTCATGACTTTAAAATAAATATTTATTTGCCTATAATTAAATTTATTATTATCTCTCAACACTTTTTATCATAAGATCATGGTCTAATTATAACTTTGTTTGTGTTTGAAATATCTTTTAATAGTTGATTTTTATCACTTTAATATTTTTTAAAATTTTGTTTAAATTGTATTTGTTTATGCATTAACATAATATATTATTTTGTTCCATTAAATCAATTATGAAGGAAAATGAGAGTATCTCAACATTCACGTTCAAACCAGTACCCACTCTACGTAGATATAGGAAAAACATCTTATTGCTATTCGCTGTACTTGCACTATTTATTCTCACAAGCTTTATAATGAATACCAATGCTCAAAAAAAATCATCCTTCACTATTTTTGATCCAATGATGAATACAACCATGAATTATATAAATGAGAAACTTGATTCAATCATGGAGCTTGAGACACGAGAAGAGCAGAACACGGCGTTCCGCAAATTGCGAGACACCTCACAGTTGGAGCCCATACGACTGTCTCAGAACACTGCTGTCTTTCTGTATAAAAAGAGTGCCACACAGCATCTTATTCTTAAGCGAGTCATCTGGAATCCAGACAATGGCCTCAATGAGGATGCTGTCTGTGAAAAACTAAAAGACGTGCATCCAAACCTTGTGCGTTTTTTTGCTTCTCAGAGGACTATTCGGGAAGTACCTTCAAAAATTACACCAGGAAAGATGGTAACCCAAACATTAATTTGGCTGATATTTGAGAGAATGGACATCAAAATCAACGATGCATATGTTCGTGGAAATGAAAATATAATCCGAGCTATTTTGAAAGATATATTGAAAGGTCTTAGTTTTTTGCATAATAATGGAATGGCACATTTGGACATTAAAATTGGAAATATTATGGGACAAACAGATAAATCAGGTCTGATAACGTACAAGCTTATTGATTTTGGATATACACAGTATTTTAAGCACAATGTCGCAGTAATTCCAAAAAAAAATTATGGAACATTTCCTTACAAAGCGCCAGAAGTCATTAACGGCAATCTTCATGGAATAAACGCCGATATTTGGTCTCTTGGAGCCACGGTTTGGTATCTTGCCATTGGACAGATTCCTTTCTATACAAAAAATGGCCTTAAATCTAACATTCGTTATAAGAAACTTATTGCAGATCACATGCGTGATGGGAGCGATGATATTTCATCGCGTATTCACTTTCATAAGCATACGTCCACTGAATTAAAAGACTTTGTATATCAGTGCATGCAACTTAATCCAAACAAGCGACCTTTGGCTGATGATCTTTTGGAGCATCCGTTTATTTTAACTACAAAACAATCTAATGCGCAAGCAAATATGGCAGACACTGACGATGGAGGATATGGAACAGATGGATCCTCAACCACTACAACAGATGAATAAATATCTATAGGTTGTGGTAAACAAGAATGTTTTTTCGCAATATTAATAACCTATATTTATAAGTTGTATTAAAATACATCTCCTTACATTAATCAGTTCGCAGAAATCTTTTGTCGACTTTTTAAAAAATTTATTTAAAGTATTAAGTTTAATTAGGTATATAATAAACGTTAGTTACAATAGTTAATCAACATAGTTAGGTTAGTATATTCAATTTTTCGAAGTTAGTTAATTATAAATTTTTTTAATTATTTGATATGTTAATCTTAAATATTTTATGATTATACACGATGTTTATAATATTTTGCATGTAGATTACAAAAATATATTGCAAGCAGCAGATAATTAAAAAAAGCACGGGTGTTAAGATTGTGTGCAAAGAAACAACACATCCAAGAATATTTATTAATTACCGTTAAAATTCTTAATAAAGTTTATTAAGAAAATTCTACAAAATTTTGCCCATGGATATCGTTCCAAAGGAAATTCAAGATAGAGCAGCCGAAGTTGTAGATGCCGTTATACCTTCACCAGCAAAGCAGCATAAGCGAGGCATATGTCATCTTCTTGCTACAGACAACGCAACAATTATTCACTTGACAGATATGACTGGCCGTGTTACTTATGTTAAAGTTAGTGGTGGAACGAAAGTCAAATCTAAGAAGGACGAAGGATCGGCATATGCAGGAATCCTTGCGGCACAGGATGCAGCAGCAAGAGTACTTGCCTATGGAATAGACACATTTGATCTGTACTTTAGAGGACGAGGTGGTCTTAAGAAGAATCACGCAGGACTAGGAGGACATGCAGCAGTACGTGCATTTTTTTCTACAGAAGGTATCCGATTAGGACGTATTGTGCCTAACACACCAATCCCCCATGATACCTGCAGAAGAAAAGGAGGAAATAGAGGACGTAGAATGTAATAAATTGGTTTTATTTATTTAGTAATTTCTTACAATTGTTACTATGAAATATATAATAGTTGCAAAATATTTTAATTTTGGGGAGAAAAATAAATTGTCTTGAAACTTACTGCAAATACTACTTAAGAATATAATATTTTAAAAAACGAATGCATTTATTTTAATTTTTTCTAAAGTGGCATATCTGATAACGTACAATGCAACAGCCCTCAAAACCTTATAATTTTTTATAGAGGTCACCATATTAAATATGCGAATGAATAAATAATGTTCCCTCTAAAAAACTATATTACCCCATTTTTAATTATATGATGAATAACTTATAAAAACAAAGGACACGAGTGCAAGTAAGTGATCGAATGTCTCAGTAGCAAGTCTTTTGAAGGTAGCATAAGAAGCGTTTGCTGATAAAATCAAAATATGTTGCTGAGCAAGTTGAATGTACCATCACGTGTGAAAATAGGATGATATGTGGGGAACTTGGTAGTAAAGCTTGTTAAAAATATGTTAGAAAAGGCAATTTCAAATTTGACTGTTCTCCATAAAAAAGAATTCAAAAGCTATAAGAAGTAATGTAGGCCCGATATATATTCTAAAACTATAAAGATGTGCAAAGACTTTCGTGGGCACCACAAATGCTCTACTTACCAACAACATTTAAATTGCGTATCTACTTGCGAGTCAAAGTTTAAGCTGTTTAGTGATAATTTAAGTTGTAATTATGATAACATGCTTATTTTTAATATGGCGACCTTTATAAAAAATTGAGAGGGTTGTGTGGACATTGAATAATTTCTATTAATACTGATTATACTTTTAACATTATGTTCTATTGGGCCATTGTACAGTTTATTTGATGTGTTTTATATCATATTAGCTTGACAAACCCAACACATTAGAATATAATAAAAGTGCAATCTCATATATCTATAACATAATTTTATAATCTAACATTTTTATTTATTTTTATATAAATATAAAAAACCCTCTCCAATTTCATTTTCTTTTGATTTTCTTACTATATCATCATCAATAACAAGATTATTGGCGGAAAACATGTAATGTCCAGAGTTTAGCATAATACCTTTATGTACTATTACAGAAGATACCACAAAATCATTAAAAAAAGTAAATGCCTCCGGGTTAATAAAATCTGATAGTTTTACAGGGTTTCCATCAGAAATAGCGAACCTTTTAATGCAGAGAATAAGATACTTTGGAGTAGAAAATTCTAAAGCTACTGAGTGTCCTGTTCCGCCACAAGTACAGGTGTATTCTTTATTGGCAAGGTTTTTAATGGCAGTGCCGATTGATGAACAACAATCAACATACAATACAAAGCCTTCTTCTTTAGAAACGAATTCTTTTTGGCAGCCTTCACAATATGAGAGGAATGAAGTTTTATAAAGAAAGTTGTTTGTGATTTGCTCAATAAGCATGCACTCCTCATAAGAACGAATTCTAGACAGAAGGGCATCCATTAATTCAGCACTGTCCTCTTGCATTCCTCGTTCAAACTGGGGAAATTCCTGATAGAACAGGTTTAAAAAATCAGGAATGCTAATAATATTTTCTTTATTAGAGCCTTTAAATTTAATTGATAGTTTATGCATCACTTTAAGAAATTGGCATAAAAAGCATTCGAGAGGAGATGCTGAGCAAATTTCAAAATGTGTTGAGTTGCACAAATCCATTGAATACGATAACAGTTGTAACACTGAAGATATATAACACGTATTTCCTGCGTTAATGATTCCTGTAAATTTTGATCCAAATACCTGAAGAGAAAGGTCATTTTTTTCTTTAGGAATTAAATTTACTTCTTTTGCAAAATCATATAACATTTTATGTGAAGTTCTATTATGAATAACAGGTATATTGGAGATATAATTGTCACATATATAGCAATGCACTTGTGAAGGACAGGACACAAGCATTGCTTGAGAATGTCCTGTTTCCAATGAATGAGTAAGCATATGACTCTTGCCAGGAATGTCTTGCTGTTCTCTACTACATCCAATATAATCACATGATAGACATCTCCATAAACGAGACTTTATTTCACAATCATCACATTTTATATAATCTTTGAGTGTTACTTCGTTTTCAAAAATATGTGGACATTCTACCGTGTCAGGTGGTTGTTGCAATTTTAAAGAAATTCTTTGAGCGAGTTCTTCTTCAGGTTCATCTCCAATGAATAGAGTAACATCCAATTTTTCAACAGATTTCTTATTGCCAAGATTTTTTTTATCACCCGAACCTTGTTTAATAATCACCTTGTATATACAGCAACATCCAAACTTTTCCTGATGCATATCAAAATGATTTACACACGTAGACAGTCTACAGCTACATACATTTATATCGCCAGTCTCTATATTTTCATAGCAATAGCAACAATGCTTTCTAAAACGTGATATGTCAATCCTGTTTGTATCAGAATTCACCATGGGGTAAATTTTTTACTAATCAATTAGAGACAAATAAATTTATCTGCCCATCCCCTTTAATTCATGGAAAGTACCTACATAAACGAGATAATTCTTGATTGTACGTGTAGGGATGAAATGGAGGTATTTTATAGAAGGCTGGGCATAGATGTTTTAAAAAGGAAAAATCATTCTGTGGAAAACACAGCAAATAGAGAATGTATTATTTTAAAAAGCCACTTTTCTATTAATAGAAATACTACAACAACTATGTCAAAATATAAAATAATTTCATATAAAAACAAAATCATTGAAATAGAAGGTGATGCATTATACTTCAAAAAATATTTGATGATAAATAATTGTTTAGAGACTGATGAATTAAGTAATGAAACGGGTTGGATACAAAAGAATGCAAATACATCATATAAAAATCCATTTGACATCGATTTTATAGAGAAGATCGTATTGAAAGATCCTTCTAATAATCAAATATCTATTAGATTGAAATTTTATACAGATACAAATATAGCAATTCTTACGAGTGGAGGAGATGCACCTGGAATGAATACCGCAATAAGAGCAATAGTAAAATCGTGTCATCAACATAGTATTAATGTTCACGCAATCTATGGAGGTTATGAAGGACTTATTAATGATGATATTCGATTACTTGAAGATGGAATTAATTCCGAGTATGTGTGTATGGGAGGATCATATATTCTATGTGGAAGATCCAGTAAATTTAAAACGGTAGAAGGAAGAAAAATAGCAGCCCAGAATCTTTATAAAAGAAAAATTTCAATTTTAATTGTTATAGGTGGAGATGGTACAATGGAAGGAAGTCTTAAGTTGAGTGATGAATATTCAGAATTAATTGGTTGTATAGAAAATAATGCAATATCAGATACGAATGCAAATACGCTCAGTATATATGGAATTCCTGGAACAATAGACAATGATATTTTTTTAACAGACACATCGTTAGGATATGATTCTTGCATGAAGCAAGTATTACATGCCACCGATACTTTATTTACAACGATGCAATCACATAAAAAGATTTTTGTAGTTGAAACCATGGGAAGAGATTGTGGATGGATAGCACTTTCCACGGCCATTGCAATGAATGCATTGTTTGTCTTCTTACCTGAACATTCATACAAGGAAGATGAGTGGAAAAATGATCTTCTTGCATCTGTCAAACATTTGATTGCTAGTCGAGCAAATAGATTTATTATACTATCAGAAGGTGCTATAACCACCAATGGGTCTAAAATTGCATTGGATGACATACTTAACATATTAAATACACATGGGTATGATGCACGAGGCATGGTTCTAGGTCATCTGCAAAGAGGAGGATTATCCAGTGCTAAAGATAATATTATTGCTACGCTTTCAGGTGTAGAAATTGTTAAAAGAATAATAGCAAATCGTTTATTGAATAATTCTAATCAAACAACAGAAATGGTTGCTTATGTTAAAGATAAAATAAAATTTATTTCATTACGCGAAGTAATAAATCAATGCCATAAATATAAAACAAGCAATATCAAAATATATAATCATAGAAATGAAATATTTCAATATATGTTTGAAGAATTTGAAGAGTTAAGGACAAAACGAAATGAATATTTAATACATAAAAATGTATTAACAGACGCTAAGCATAATAGAAATATTCTTATATTAGTGGATGTAGATAATACAGATACTTTCAATTGCTTTAATACTCTCATAGAGTATGGAACATCCAAAGGATTTAACATGCATTATATTAAGAATGGAATGTTAAGAAAATCTGAAATATTTGAATATGCTTCAGATTTTGGAGAATTTCTTTATATCAAAGAAGTTATCAGGAACCAACAAGAAAATATATTAAATTATACAAAAATAAGTGAATATATGAAAAATAATAATATACAGGCATTGATTGTATTAGGAAATAACAGAAACCTTGTTAATATAGTTGACAAACAACTGGGAGCAATTCTAATTCCATTTGATCGTCATGGAGACAAAAATTCCATCGGAACAGATACTTCTCTTAATGACATTCTTGATATTGCAACGGCAATTTATAAAAATTCTATAGAACAAAATCTATCTCACATTATTGAACTAGAAGGAGATCCATATGTATCAACTATGGGTAGCATAGCAATAGATGCCTATGGAGTCACCGGAGACGTGTCAATGGAAAACATTGCTGACATTAAAAGGGATTTGCAAAATATGTCCAAAACAATAATTTTGCGAAATGGACAAGATCCATCTGCACAATGCCTTTCTGAGATGTTAAAAGCTAAATGCAACTTCAAATTAAAACCCCAGTTAAAAGGAAGCATGCTCTCATTTATTGATAGGTTACATGCTAATTTGTATGCTTGTTGTGCAATTGATCAGCTTCTGTTAACTCCAAACATTCATGGAATTGCATCTATGACTCATGACATACCTGTTATTACAGACAATACGAGATAGTTGATGGAACATTACTATCAATTAATGCAATATTTATAAAATTCACTATCATTAATTAACTTTTTAAACGTATCGCATAGAATTCTTCCGTTATCTCCGAAAAATATAATTTTATCAAACATTTCTGCATATTCTAAGTTATGCATCACCATTAAAACAGTTTCATTCATTTTTAGTACAAAGTTTATGATGGTTTTTTCTGTTTCTCTTTTAACCAATGAGGTAGGTTCATCTATTAAAAACACAGATGCGTTATTTGCAACTGCTCTTATAAGCGCTACTTTTTGTTTTTCTTCTGTAGTAAGCATTTCAATTTGTTTAGAAGGATCTATGTCCATCTTTCTGCAAAGTGACTTTATTTCCTGTATACGTTCATCTACAAATGGTTTATCAAACAAGATGTTATATCCTACAGTATCATTGAAAAATGAAGAATATTGTGGTATATAAGAGAAATACGTAGTCATATTACAAATATTTTTTGAATTATTAACATACATTTCACCAGCAGTTATTTTTCCTTTTAATAATCCTAATAAGTATTTAAAGAATGTCGATTTTCCTGTTCCGTTCTGTCCTACAATTAACACTTTTTCTCCTTTAATTATTTTGAATGTGGTATTTTTCATGATATTAATATTTTTAATTTCGAGTGTAAGTGAACGTACATCAATTTCGACGGATGCCTCTTCCTTTTGACTGCGATAATTAAAAATATTTTCATTATGGTGCAAAACATTTGCACCATCCAACAATTTATTCCCTGAATCAATTAATCCTCTTCTTTCTAAATCATAAAATATCACTTCAGCTTTAGAACCACCATTTTCTGCAGTCTTATCAAGTTCCTTTTCAGATGTATTTGGAATATGCTTTATTAATTTTTCTATACTGGTACCCAGGGTATCAATATCGCCTTCAAACTTTTTAAGTTGCATAACACGGGATGTAAGTCCATCAGGATCTGTACTAGACATTATTACGTATCGTGATATTATAGGAACACTTGCAGTAAGAGTACTTTGAATTTCTTCAATGCATTTAATAATTCTTTGATGACGAGTAGCTTTAACTACTAAAGATTTGTATTCTTTCAATCTATTATCTAATCGACCTGTAGTTTTAAACAATTCATAATTCATGATAATATCTTTTAAACATCCGTTGGCTTTATCTGTATAGCTGTTAGTATGCAATAAATACTTCCAGGTAATTATGCAAATTGAAATAGACAAGAATATACGCAAGGACGTACAAATTAATACACAAATCCAATACTCTTTTAAAAATACAATTGCATATACCAACATTACAATGGTTTTAGTAGGTACAATTGCACATATCAAAACGACTGTCTTTGAAGTCGAGTTACATAATCGATCTATTACTAAAAATGTTCGTTTATATTGCTTAATGTGTTTTAGAAAGTAGGATTTATAGGCGGTAATATAAAATATTTGAAGAACCATCTTTAAAAATATTGGGACAACTACTTTTGAAAGCAATACCACTATGATGTATGATAAAATTTGGGGATTGCTGTCATCGGATGACGTTTCATGGTATTCTAAACATTTGAGCAATATAGCAAGAATTATAGATAAAAAACTGTATTTTATTCTATTTGTCATCTGTGGAGAAATTGCCATATACAGGGAATAAAATTTTAGAAATTTACAAAATCATGACAGCTTCTCTTCTATAAAATTTTTAAAAAATATGTAAAATAGTTTAAGCAACTCCTCTATAAAATTTGTAAAACATATTTTTTATAAAATATTCGCTGATATAAACTCTAATGATTCCAACTGAGCTATTCCCTGCAACCTTCTTTTTTCATTAAGATAGTATTCATTCTCCATGTATTTATGTTCCATGATTTTAAGAAATTCAATTCCTTCATTTTTTTGATAAGACAAGAGATATTCACTTTCTAAATCTTTTACTTCCTTATTTATCTCAAGTACTGCTTCATACAAATCATTCAATTTGGCATTATCAGATAATAATGCATTATATCCATTATTAATATTTACATGCCAAATAAGTTCTTTTTTATATTCATTTAGCTTATTATAAAGATCTATCTGAGACTGTTGAAGATCTGCAATTCTATCTAGCTGGTTCTTAAGATCCACTTCGACAACTTTATCTGTTGCTTTTCGTTCAAAATGGAATTTTACTGGAAATCTAAATATGTTTCTTCTTATGAAGTTTCCCATCTTGAAAACATTCAGCCGCAGCTTCTCGTAGATTTGGGAGGACAGACCACGACCTACTTGTTTCAGAGAAAGTGCCTCTCCTAACGCACTTTCCATGCTTTGCTGCATCTCCATTGTAAAGTATGATGGGACAAATCCGAAGTATTCTATTTCTTCTTCGTTCTCATGAAATCCTTCATACGTATCTACATATTCATTCATGGGTAGCTTTTTAATTTTATTTGTTTTAATAATTTTGGATGGTTGTTAGATTTTTAAAAGAATGCTATAGATATTTTATATGTAATACATAAATAATTAAAGCAATGAAGAACATTATATAATTATAATTCAGATACAATTAAAAAAACATACAAATAATTAGATATTATGTAGTAGCATTATATGATATCTATTATTCATATCAGCAAATACTTTGTAATATATTTTAAAGAATATTTTGAACTAATTTTTTTACAACCCTTGATGGATGAGCAAAGCCATAGAAAACTTATAGAAAAATATATCAGTGCTAATAAAAGAAGATTAACATCTCACACTGAAAATGATAATGGCAAAAGGAAAGATGATGTCATCCCCACAGCAAATTCTTCAATCGCAGTGCGGAATTCAAATATTAAAAATGGCCTGACTTCTACCATCAATGTAATCAAAATATCAATATTAAAATCAGGAGATTTGAAAGTAAGCCCATCCAACTCAGTGATTGCTAAACATCTTGCAAAACAGGTGGATGCTAGGTATTTCGTTCAAAGAAACGAATGGCATATCAAACCATCTATGTATGAATCACTGTTAGAAGTTTTAGAGAATACGAAATTTTCTATAGAAAAAATACCACCAGGTATTCTTCGCGTTATTAAAAATAAAAACTGCGCCAATCAATGCAATAGCTCAATCATATTGAGTGGTGGTGTATATGATAAGCTAATCTCATTCCAAAGAGATGCTGTTTTATTTGGAATACGCAAAGGTGGCAGGATTCTTCTTGCAGACGATATGGGACTGGGCAAAACCATTCAAGCACTGGCAATTGCAAATTTTTACTCAGCAGAATTTCCGCTTTTGATAATTTCACCTGCTTCTCTTTTATTCTCATGGCGGGATTCAATACAACAATTTCTTTCTGAAGAAGCTTCAATTATCAAAGAGAACGCTGATATTGGATCCAAAATTTCAATTGTGAGCTATGATATGGCATCGCGGTTCCATAAGGCTTTAGAAATGTATAAAGTAATTGTATGCGATGAGTGTCACTATTTAAAAAGCAATACATCAAAAAGGACTATTAACCTTATGCCCATTCTTCAAAAAGCTTCTCGTCTTATCATGGTATCGGGAACACCTGCATTGTCTCGTCCTATGGAGCTATATACAATTATAAATGCACTGCATCCGTCATTATTTAGAAGTTTTAAAGAATATGGGATGCGCTATTGCAATGGGCGTGTTGTTCGTGGATACTATGATTACAGCGGTTGTTCTAATGCAGAAGAGTTGGGATATATTTTGGAGACAGAAATGATGATTCGTAGAACTAAAGACGTTGTTGTTGAACAACTGCCCCCTAAAACGAGAAGACACGTAATTCTTTCAGCTGCCAAAAACAAAAAGTGCGCTGTAAGCAATTTAACAATTCACGAAGATTCACTTGTAGGAGATTTAATTGATACGTCAATCATTTCTCAATATACACTTGCAGCAACATTAAAAAAAGAACCTGTCATAACATATTTAGAATCTCTTATAGACCGAAATGTAAAATTTCTGGTATTTGCACATCACCAGGAGATGTTAGATGCAATAGAAGAATATTTTATTAAGAAAAAAGTGTCATATATACGAGTGGATGGAAATGTTCTCCCATCAAAGAGACACTCATTGGTTGAGCAATTTCAGACTGATACGGATATAAGAATTGCTTTATTAAGTGTAACTGCATGTTCTACTGGATTGACTCTTACCGCGGCCAACGCAGTTGTGTTTGCCGAGTTATATTGGAATCCAGGTGTCCTCTTGCAAGCAGAAGATAGAATTCATCGAATTGGACAAGTTGATAAAGTAGACATTCATTATTTAGTATGTCAAAATACTATTGATGAGATCGTATGGCCTAAGCTTCTTAAAAAGCTCTCTGTACTTGAAAAGATTGGGGTTGGTAAGAATGATCTACGTGATCTACCCGAAGGAATATTTCAAAAAAACACTTTAGATTCATATATTTCTAAAAACAATTAGTTGGGATAGTTATGTCCCCAATAAATCAGTTCAATACATTTCTATATCGAATTTTTAAAATGCATATTAATTCGATGTCTTAATAAGATATAAATTCAAACAACATGATATGAGTAGGTTTATACTTAACAATATATTTTAGATTTTTATGTACACAATATAATATTATTTATAATATAATCGTATTTTCATTTCTAGCAAATATTGATTTAAAAACAACATGCTATATCATATAAAAAACCATTTAGATATGATTGTACTTGCGTAGCAATTATTAATTGCAAAATATTAATCAAATAATTATATAATAGTTCCCCCAGTAGCACATATTATCGAAGTCTAAAAATGAGATAACCAGGACTCGAACCTGGGACCTGCGCAGCTTCAGTGCGTTGATCTACCGCTGATCTATTATCCCTTATTGTAAAATGCGATGCATATTTTATCATACAACACATGGTATTATAATGAAATATCTGCACCCCGATGTTCTTTTGCCCATTCTGTCAAAATCTACTTAAAGTCGATTCAGCTATAAGTGTGCATATGGAATGTGTTACATGCTGCTATATTAAAAGGATTAGAGAGCCTCTTACAACCACTATGAGATATACCATTGAAAAACCAACGGAAATAGTTGAGAACGAAACCAAATATGGTGCAAAATGCAAAGCTGAATGTTCCAAGTGTGGGCATGAAGAGGCATTATTTAAGGAGGTACAAACTAGATCCGCTGATGAGCCTATGACTATATTTTATAGATGTACACAATGCGGTTATAATTGGAAAGTATAATTTATTCTGTATCATATTTAATTTATAAATATGATATTCTAAGAATGTGGAAGATAACCGCAGGATCTATTATTTATTGGGTTGTTAGTCATAAAGTTGGAGTCAAGCAAAGCTTTTATTAAATTAAAAAATTGTATTATATTTATTTTTAAGAGACTTTTTATTTGTATAATTATACTGAATATGCCAAATTATTATGATCAGTTTAAAATTGTAATTATAGAAATTTTAATTTGCATGTTTATTGAATATGGTATATTGCCTGATATATAACATGGTTTACAAAGAATAAACATTAATATTGGATCGTAGTAAAGCCAAAAATATATTTTTAACTTTATTTAAATTCCTAATATATCATTGTTTATTGCATAAAGTCAAATCATATGTATCTTCTATAGATAAGCATGAAACAGTTCTAACTATTACATTATTAGTGTCTCATTGTAAACTAATCAGAATGAATTAATTGGCTAACAACAAATGAGATTGTAAATCAACAATAGCTATCAATGCAACTATTCATAATACTATATTCACTCTAAATATACTATTAAATTTTGATTTTATATGAAATATTTTTTAATTGTGTTAGGTAATTTAAATAAATTCAAATATTTTTAGTTATTTTAAACAAATGTATCATACCATATACAATAAATTCTAATTAAATTGGTCAAAATAATATATGAATTATTATACACAATAAATTCTAATCGACTTAATTAAAATAATATATAAATTAGTACATTCAAACTGTTTTGATGCTATTATGGCATACGTATTTATATAATAATTCATATATTTTAGAATATTTCTAACCCCATCGAATATTTGTATGGAAAAACTGTTTTCTAATTGTAAAAAATATTATTTTAATTTGTGTAAAAAGATACTACTAGAAAATACTGTCGATCCAAACTATTTATACCAATCAATTGCGCTATATCCACATGCGCACAAAACAATTATTCCTTCAGTTTCTGCACTTCCAAAAACAAACTTTTTAACTATATCAAATATAAGTTTATATTCTAAAGATGATCCTATACTTAGATTTATACCCTCAGTAAAGACTGGGTCTCCTACGTCAATTACATGGTACGAAGGGACGGTTTTAGGAGAAAATCCATACTCCCGCACAGACATGGTTGAACAAATATTTTTGGATTACTGCAAGAAAAATAATATAGAAAACGAGGCATTTGAATATTTAAAACGGCCATTTGTTAAGAAAAAGGAGTCTTCAATAAAAGGATCCTTTTGCAATGTTTGCTTAGTATTTGAGTGTGGGATTCATAATATTTTGTCAGGGGAATGTTTAAAATATAATGAATCAAAAGAATGTGTGTGCAACGATACAGCGGGTTCTGGGACATCCACACGAAATTTTAGGAAACTGGCACATCTAAAACTTCCTGGGTGTGTGCTGAGAAAAATAGGAAATATTAAATTTAATGAAGATGTGGAATGTTCCAAATTTAAAAAAACCAATATACCTGTGAAAACAATTGCTATTTCTAAGGAAGAAGTCGCTACAATGGAATTCTTCCGTCCATGCAAACATCAGGGACCTTGCAGAATTGGAGTATGCACTTGTCTGAAAAGAGGAACATCGTGCGAAGTCTCCTGCTTCTGTACCAACTGTGCCAATATGAAATATTGTAGTTGCAAGGAAAAGTGTAATGAAGATTGTTTCTGTGTAAAAAATGATCGAGAATGTTCTGAATTATGCCATTCACAAGACAACCGATTATTCAATAAAGCATCCGAAAGCAATCCACTGCTTGATAATATAGATTCACTGGCTGCCATGTATATATCAGCATCAAACATATGCAATAACACATATAATCGCAATTATAAGGATGTTTGTGTTAGTCCATCAAAATTCCACGGATATGGGTTATTTTGTAATACAAATATCATACATAAAGATGAATTTGTAATAGCATATACAGGAGAAATTATAAGTGACAAAGAAGCTGAAAGAAGAGGGAATTTCTATGAGATTAATAAATGTTCGTATCTATTTAATTCTATGAATGAAGATGGAGAGACTTTGTATTCGGTGGATGCATTTGAATTAGGTAATAAAAGCAGATACATAAATCATTCTAAAAAAGATGATAATTTAAAATCAACAATAAAAATGTCGAAAGGTACAATAAAAATTGTATTTATAGCAAAAAGAGATATTTATAAAGGCGAAGAATTATTATTTGACTATAACTTTACAGATGAAATGCTGCAAAAGCACGGCATGATAGAACAATAAAATAAATAATTTTTATACAAAAAAGTTTCGATAATAAGTAAAATTTATTCCACTTCTCGGCTGGAAAGTTAGAATAAATCATGTTATTGTACTTTTTAATATTCATAAACATATTTTTATTATATTTCAATATATTTATAGTTAATTGTTTAACTTTCTATTCCAAATAATATTATAAATAAATTATATAATATTTGACAAAAAATATAGTTTACGAATCGTCACAATCAATTGTTACAATGTCATAGGCTTCTAATACGAATGTTCTAAATGTCAAAATTATTGGGGATGGAACAAAAACCAGTTTACGTGAGGGGGATACTATTGTTGATAAAAAATCCTTGTACCTTTGATTTTCTGCAGTATTCTTTGTAAAAACCTGTTTAAGCTGGTCTCGAGTATCAACAGATCCGATTTTTTCACATTCTAATTGCGTCAGGTTTTTAATATACTGCTCATTGAATTGCTCCGCAAATGTACACAATCTGGGCTTAAATTCTGGAGGCATGGATACTCTTATTATATATTTTCCTTGAATTACAAACATAATTACACCGTCTACAATTCTTCCCATTTCAAAACCTGTGTCGAATGCGCCCCCAAAAAACATTTTGTAAGGATTACATCCACGATATAATTTTGGATATGGAAATATTGATGTTCCAATAAACATATCGGATGGACCTGGATAAAATACAAAGGACGCCTCTGTCTTATATAGCGTAGCCAGATCCATATAGAAATCATCAATATCATTTCATTAGGGATCGGAATTTTATTGGCGTATAAATAATTTATAATTTGGTCAAAGGTTTTTAAAGATTTTAGTTCATCTTCATCTCCTTTGAATGCAGCAAAATCAATATAATTCTGTCCCCTACAATCCAGTACGGCCACTCCAGTTTTAGGATACAAAAGCAGCGAAATTTTTGAAAATAAAGAAGCTGAAATAACTGTGGTATTTGTTGTAAATACTTTCGAGAGTGATTCTATAAGTGATTCACAGCTTTTAGTTTCAGTTGCTTCTCCATCGATTTGGACAAGAATTCCATCGTCTTTGGTTTTAAAATTAACCAGTTTAACCTGTCTCTGTTTTATACTAACGGGCACATGCTTTGCTCCATTGCTTAATATTAATAGAAGAGCCAGCAAAATAAAGATTGAAGACAATACTGTGGGATTTGTGAGATATATAAATGATCTTTTGGCAATTTTCATAAAGGGATATTAGGAGATATAATATATTGGTTAAAAATACGTTTATATTTGATAGAATTAAAAATATCAGCGGGATGGCGCAATGGAAGCGCGTTGGGCTCATAACTCAAAGGTTCCTGGTTCAAGTCCACGGTTCCGCTATTTAAAATTTATTTTTAAAACGTAGTAAAAGAATAATTATTGATATTAGACTTGCATATCCAAATGTGATTTTTTTTTATTGCACGTGTGTTTATTATTTAGTTGTTATATTAAAGATCTGATGCAATATTTAAGTATTCTCTTTACACAATTTAAATTATTATAAAGCGTAAAGAGAATTGTAAAAACATCTATAATTAACCGGAATACATTTAAAAACATGGAATGTCATTAATTATTGGTCATTTGATATAATTGAATGCTTTTATTAACTATACTTTGATTCATATATAATTTCTGTAGAAATATATATTTTATTGAAAATAAATTAATATTTTAGGTAGTTACATTATTATTCAATAATATTTTTCATATATAAAGATAACATTTTTAACCTATAAATATCGACAGTATGAGTAGAGATGTTAAAATTTTATTTACATATGATTTTACCCAGTATTTTTATGAAAAAATAGAGTCAAATAGGTTTTAAAACAGTAATTTAGTAAATCAACCGCAATTTTATCGTATATATAAGTTTTTGGACAAACAACTTTATATATACGATAAAATTGCCATCATATTTGAAAACAAAATTCGCGATGTCAGAGATAAATCTGTTTATTAAGCTTAAACATTCCGAAGTGCATCAAGCTTTATTTGAAAAGCTGAAGGAATCCCGAGAATTTTGAAAGAAGCTTGGTTATTTTTAGCTCCCTCAACCAGTCTAGAATATGATTATAAAGATGTATGGGCTAAGTATAATCAGCTTCTTCCAAAACATAGAGCAGAAGTAGCCCAATACAATAAGTCTGGTGCAGCGACATCATTCGGGGAATACTAGGATCTCTTTAACTCAACGTATTCACAAAAGAATCTTTTGACAAAGGAAAATGTAATTGAGTTGGGAGATTTTAATATAGAATTAGCATCGATGAAGACATTAAAATTTCAATTAGATCAGATGTCATGTTATAAAAATCAGATGGTTTGTGCAAAAAAGATCTAATGGCCAAGAAAATGGAAATTTATGATTAAATGTTTAAACAATAAAACGTCAAATGAAAAACGACTTAAAAGAGTTGAAGAATAACAATATTATTTCGGTTTAAATTCATTATAAAAATGGGTTAATATTAATCGTTATCAATGTAGAATGATGCTTTAGGAATCTCTTGACGCTTTTTGCTTGATTATCTTTTAAAAATAGATCTTGTAAATTTGTTTTTGAATAATTTAAAAGCAGTCTCAACAACAATTCTGGTTTGGGAAAGCCAATATTTTCCTGTAGGAGGAAGTGAGGATTAAACGCTACCAGTACATGTTTATATATTTCAAAATCTGCTAAATACAGAATCTCTCAATACATAAACTCCTCGTAAATTCTCAACATAAGTCATTAATTCTGGTGAAGACTTACACATGCGCATCATGAGATGTCCGCGCTCATAGCAAACTCCTCTAAACACAAGCCTGTAGCTAATTACACGAATACACAGTATTAAAAAAACATCGTGTTGATTGTAGAGTGTAAATGAATCACACATTAGTTTGGTAATTTGAAATTTAGTCTATTAATTGGAAGAATAATATTTGAAATTTCTGTTAAGAGTTCAAAACAGAGGGTTGGATCTGTATATTCGTCCTCTACAGGGAATTTTATGCATTCAATTGCTTTCAGTGCTGACGTCTTTCAAATTCCTTTGCTATAGGAAAAAGTACCGATTTTGAAATATAAAAATAATTTTAGTTTTTTAGCATGTTACTTTATGTGAAATAAGGTAAAAAACAAGTAAAGTTAAAAATTTTTATTTTAATATCAGAAATCACTAAAAGAGTTTGTTAAAACATATTCTCGACATTTTAAGTGTCTCAGAAAATTGTAAAAAGATGATTTTTTGAAGATTATTCTTTCAAATAATACAATTCTTTTTGTGTTTCGTCAGTATTATTTAAAATTTATAAAATATTTATTCGTCACTAATTTCTTCTGCAATGGCTTTACATATTTTTTCAAAGTATCCAATTTCTACTATACCTACAATGTTTTTTGAATTACTAATGAAGTTATATGAAAATTCTACCATTAAAATAAAATTATTTGAATCTGTTAAAAATGGAACAGCACCTGAATTTTTCAAAGTACATTTGAGTTCAAGCTTATTTTCAATTATACTTTTTACAAAATAAAAAGATTCTTTTTGCACCTCAACTGGTATCGCATAGTACATAGGATTTTTTAAAACATCTTCATACTTAACAAACTTTCTTTTTTGAAGTATAATTATACTTTTTTCTGAATATTCGTAGAATACTTTTTCACAATATAAGGCCCCTCCATGGCCTTTCAAGAAAAATGGGTTAGGCGCATCATAGCAATAAAAGTCGGCAGAATCGAAATACACGTCAATTTTTGAAGGAAATCTACAGACATTTAAATCTTTAAGAAGCATCGCTGATTGCACACTTGTAACGGAATATGTCTTATTTGCATTTAATATTTGTGTGAATTCTGCCATTGTAGATCCGGTACCTATTCCTATGTTATGCGCATTAATTGTGTGCTTTTCAAATATTTCTTTTATTTTGTTAGAATTTTCTGGCATGGGTTATGTCATAATAAGTTTATAATTCAAGGGAAATACAAACATAATGATATAATATAGCCTGTTCTGATTGAAAATGCTATGCAAAATGGGTATTTTTATGGGGTTTGCTTAAACAGTATTGCAACTTTTCACATATAAATATTTAAAGTTAAATGTATTATTTATTACAAATATCCGCGTCATACCACGTATTTTATGTATAAACGTTTGATAAAGAATCATTTACGATTTTAGCGTCAAACACGAGAGTTATAGCATTTGTTAAGCCAATATATCTTTATTACGCCATGTTAAAATACATTTGACATGCAATACCTTAAATACCAACAATAGTACTAACAACCCATACTTAGAATCCAGCATTCTTAATTATATTAAACGCGTTATTTTAATTAACATAATTATAATTCATTTATCTCTACTTTCGTATAGTATGTTAAAAAATATACAAGCTAATTTTCTATTAAAACGAAATTAAGTCATATATATTTTAGCATATAATAATATCCATATAAATAAGAAAAATCCAATGTTGTTATTGGGTTATTTCTCAAAAATTATATTGAACGAGAAATCTCAGATATGCTTGACATTCCAAAGTCTACTGTGCATAATATACCCACAAGGTATAGGCAACATGCCACTACTGCAAGATAGTTGCTCTGGTTTACCAATCAAAATTGATAGTGACATTTTAATTTAGAAATGAAGATCCAAAAATTTCTGTTCCAAAATTAATTCAATGCTTAATGAATGTCGCAAACTATCAAGGTACAATGTACATTATGGCAAATTTTTAAGTTCAAATGAGATTTACGCTGGATTAGTAGCCAAGAAATCTTTAATTGGTGAAAAAACGGACTTTCAAAAATTTTAAAAAAGAAACATTTTATGATATTACTTGGCATAATGGAATATTCGGCGGTATGTCAATGTTTAACCTTTCTAATTCAAATGGAGAGTGTTATGTATGATATGAACAAAAAGAACGCCTTAATATTAAATATACTTCCTCGACAGCAAAATGAATGGGGTAGTATATATGTCTATTCAGGTATTAAGAATCATATTTTCATTGATGGCGTAATAATAAAAACTTTTATGTAAACATACTGACAAATAACCTTTTGAGCCCTCAACTATTAAAAAAAATTCTTTTTTCAGCAAGATACCGGCCCCAAGTATACACAGTAATATTTTGAGAAGAAAGGAACCAGTCTACTGCCATTCTCATGATGTAAACCCAACAGAACATCTTTGGGCTCATATGATAAATGAATTGGCTAATTTCGGATTTAAAAATAATGATGAAGCAAAAGTTAAAAAGTTAGAATTAAATTCCAGAATATCTAACGCACAAATTAGTAGATTTCATCAAAAAAAGAGTTTTTCCTACGTTGTGTGTAAATGAAATGGGCACATCTTACTAAATTAGTTTTCTTATAAATTTTTGTACAGACAAGTATAAATATTATAGCCAATATTTGATATATTTTAATTAAAATAATTTACATATAATTTATTAAAATTGTTCTTGCATGTTTTTGACATATTATATCTTCGTTACACCCCGATCACTCATTAAGTATTAATGTGCTATCTTATGTATGTTTAATCAATCCGAATTTAATTTATTTTGTAAGGGAGAATCCCAATAGTAGTTAATATATATCTATAATCAACCAGCGATTATTATATATAATATTATTATATATGCTACATAACTAAATACCGATAAATGAATAAAATTTAAATGGAATGTTATTTCCTAATACTGCATATTACCCAATTTTAGAAAACCCCTTTTATTTGAGACCCAAATAGGAAAATTTAACATTTTTGTCTTTGTAATTATTTTAGTTAAGAAACTTTACAAAGTAGAAAGAATTTTTAAAATGCAATAAACATCAGCAATGTATTTATTTGGAGATTCCCTCAAATAGAAAGTTTATAAAGCATATATTAATTGTTATATTAACCGGGAATTTGTATTCTAATGAGTATTTCTTCTTTTAGAAGTGAATGTAAATTTTTAATCATCTTTACACCATATGCCAATAGGAGTATTAAATAAAGAAAATACTACTAACATCAATATTTTAAAGACTCCAAACATTGCTTCTAAACAATACCAACCAATACAAGTTACATGGAGGAATCTTTCTGTTAGTTCTGAAGGAAAAAGAATTTTAAAGAATCTTAATGGTGTATTGCATCCTGGAAAGATTGTTGGTCTCTTAGGACCAAATGGATGTGGTAAAACAACCTTAATTAAGTGTTTGACAGGAACGTTGGATAAGAATCTTACAGGAGTAGGAAATGTATATTTTAACAATGAACTTGCAACATCCGTACATTTTAGAACTTTTGTTTCGTATATTTCTCATACAATTAAATGCTATGATCATCTTTCATTGCAAGAAATTATAGAATATACTTTAAGATTATATCATGCTGATTCAAAAAACGACGCATTGAGTATTCTCAATAAGTTAAACATGTTCAAATATAAAGACTGCCTATTTAGTACACTTTCAAGAAAGCAGAAAATATCTACACATATTGCAATATGTATGGCACAAGATGCACAAATTATTATTATGGATGAACCTATGATAGAACTTGATAGATATACAATCCAAGTTGTTTTAGAAGAGCTTAAACAACGGGCTGCTTTTGACAAAACTATTCTTATGTCTATCAATCAGCCTTCGGAAGATATTTTAAGTATCTTAGACAATATTATTCTTATGTCATATGGAAATATTGTATTTCAAGGAACACTTGAAGAGGCACGTATTCATTTCAATAAGCTTGGATATTTTAAACCCAATACATCAATTACAGAAGCTGATTACTATGTTGATCTGATGAGTCTAGAAAAGAAATTAAATGGAGACGAATCAACCAAAAGAATTTCAAAGCTTATTTCAAATTGGCCACCAATTAAATATGAAATTAAAGAGAAATCGAAAATTGATTTTTCTTATAGAAAAAGAAGATTTATTGCGCATTATACAGGTTTGGTTATTCACAAGCTTGATAGTGGTTTAGGCATTACAATCTATGCAATATTATATCAAAGTATAATATTAATTTTTATTTTATTGAGAATGTTCGTAACTTCCATGCCAGTATATGATGCATGCATACAAACATTGGCTTCTTTAACTTATAAGAAAAATGAAAACCCATCTCTAATACAACAATTAAAATTCAAACTCGTGTTTTGGATTTCTTTGATTTTTGGTATTAAAGGACTTCCATACCTGCATGATGCTAAGAAATACGATCTTGCTGTTATTTCAAAGTGTCCATTATATGACGATTTAAGAAAATACGTTAAAGCTGGAATATACAACATATCAACCAATTATTTGGTTAGAAACTATCCTCCTTCTTTAGATGCTGTCAAGAATCTTCAAGGTCTTGAACATGCAGTTTTTAGATATTCTGACGAAGATGATATTCGTGCAATGGACAAAGCCATGAAAACGTATATGGATAGAATTCATGCAGAAAGATTTTTAAGTGACGCAGCTGTAGCCATGGAAAAAATACGAGTAAAAATAAAACAGAAATTGTTAGGATCAGGGATAGAAAGTACACATGAAGCGACTATGATTACTTTAATTCTAAATATTTGTGATTCAAATTTACTGGCATATTTCATGTCATCCAATCCCATATTATTACACATTATAAGTCATATTTTTAAAAAAGCTTTTAAAAAATCTCCAATTTATATGTTAACTAATGGTTTAGACATTTTAGAAACCTTATTTGATAGACTTTTCAACGAACTCAAATTTCATGAAAACTATGAAGTGATGATTTTAACAACACTTCCTTTTGATTGGTTTGCTTTAGATCCAAATATAAAGCTAAATGATTATTTCATTCCATGTGGAAGTGATCTTATTGCAAAGCTTTATTTAACATTACGCTTTATGTTTTGTATGCCGTCATGTAATAACATGATTGCTGCATTGGATATTCATAAGACTGAATTTCATCAACTCTATTTCAATTCATCAACTTATATTATTGCATTGTTTGTACATAATTATGTATTTCATATTTTTAATATTGCATGTGATATAATTTTTTTAACACTACTTTTTGGAATTAAGTTAAGAACTCTCTACTTACTTATATTATATCCTCTTATTTATACGCTATATTTTATGTTTGGTGTACTTATCAAATATTCTATATCATCAATTTATATAATTGAACGTGCTGTTAGATATTCGTTATTCCTTATAATAAGTTTTATTATTATGAATCCTTTGGGGGATTTTGCATTTTTATTTAAGTACTCTCATTCCAAAGTATACAAAGGACTGCGAATCCTCGGTTTTATTGTGAAGCTGTTGAATCGTCCTTTATTTGCATGTTTTACATTTCTTTCATGTGAAAGTTCATTTAGTATGTTTGCTAAAGATCTACTTAAGTTGTCTCTATACAATTTGATTTTGTTTATTGCATTGTTTATATGCTTTCATATGATATTCAGTAGACAATATTCTAAATTAAGAAGTCGAAAATAAATTGAATTTTTTGAAATGTAAAATATTTAAAAAATTATAATATAGAAAGATAACTTAATTAAATTTACATTTAATATAATAATATGATATTTTAAATTATGAAACAAAATAATTGTATCGGTTAGAATGGTTATTAACCGAATTAAATAGTTTTATTATTATAATAATATATAATGACTGACCAATATATTTTATTTCATTGACTAAAGTCATGTTTTTAGTATTTCTAATTTAGAACATTTGTAGATTATAAATAAATAATTTTATTTATACATACAAATTATTATTATATCTAAATATGTTTACATTTCAATATTCTATTTCTTTTAATTATATTATATAATTTTGTAAATCTATCCTTTGTAATATTCCAAATATGTATATATAATTGTGGAATCCATTTTTTAAAAATTGTGTCATAATTTTATTTATAATAATGTAATTATATTAATAAATTGTATATGATCTATTTTTAATTTAGAAAAACTAAGTAATTATTCATAAATAGAAATGTTGGGTAATTATTTTTGAATATAAAAATTTAATCATCTTTTATGAAATTCATAATACTTAATATGTCTTATAGCTTTTTGAAAGCTATAAATAGTAGACAACAAAAAGTTCATGAAAGGATTAAATATACTTTCAAAAATATAAATTGTAAAATTATTAATACACCGATTTAACTTATTAATACATATGTTGATTGGTAAAAAACTATTTGGCAATTCATTTTAAATAAAATCAAACATGAAATAAAGATTATAGAGTAAAATGTACATTTACACTATTTTAAAATGAAACATTCGTTATAGATTTGTTATTTAAGATACAATCAATTATTAAGCCCCGTGGAAATCAACTTTGGATACATTTTTTTGCAACAAGAGAAATCTTCCATAGAGATTATTAACATGTTTTGTTTCTAGTACTGTGAAATTTTTACTTACCAAATCCATAGCCTATAGTTCACTTAGAACTGCCGTGAACTTTAGTTCCAGGGAATCTGTCTCGTTTTTAAAGACCCCATCTTTTCGCAGTCAGTCTTTCTATTGGTATGTTATACTTCTATATATAATTGACAGATAACATCCCACGGCCTGTTTTAGTTAAAATTATTGGCTTGAACCAATACTTTACACTAAATATGTTATATATTCGCTTTCTCTAAAATTTCTGATTGGCTATTGTATATCATCTATATCATAAATTATTTTATAATGATTTTCTGCCTATGGTGGAGACCATTTTGCCCTAATTTCCTATCATCTTTTCAATATATTTGGGGGTTCTTCTCCTTACCTCATATATCTTTATTTGAATCAGGTTGCCACACTTTTCGTAAACGGACACTTTGTGGAATTCGAACCCACGTCTCTTAAGTTGACCTTGGGTATACTCCCATTACAATGGAAGTATAATTTTGGATACATGAACCTCAACAGCGGTTTATCAAATTATAGCCGAATACTTTTTGAACTGCATAATAAAACCATAATATATAGCTCTTCTGGTTATATGTACGGCATCTTTCTCTTTGAAGAGCATAATATACAAAATGCAAAATACTATTTTAAATGTTTAATATGTCGTAGTAAATTTAATATGTCGTTAGTAGTTTTAATAATTATAAATTAAAATATTGAATTGTAGCATTAAAACTGATTTATATGTGCTATATTGATTTAAATATTGTATTATATTTTGTATATGAAATATATTTTTTTAAATACCATGAAACATAAAAACTTTTTAAAAGAATGCATTGGAGTAAAAGAATTAAATATAGATTTAAGTGCTTTTATAGATAGAACAGTCATAACTATACATTCTGAACTTATAAAACAACTGCCTGCCATAAAAATATTAATTTTATTAGATGGACAAGAATCATTGTATTCAAGTCTTATGTTGAAATATGATATTTTGATATTTAAAGCATCTATAAGTACAATTAAAAATATAAAACAAAAACATAATTATATTCATCTACTTGGATATACTAAAGAATCTACATTTTATAAGAGTTTGCTTAATATTATTTAACTTGATTTATAATAATGAAATATACGCAAGTGAAACCATTTCAATTGAATAATATGACTTTATTCCATCTTCTATATAACCAATTCTACGTTTCTTTATAATAACATTGGATTATTAATCATTAAATATGACATACTATAGAGGAAAGTATAATTATTATAATGAGTGTGCAAAAAATACAATCATTCACATCAAGAAGCATATATTGATATAATATTAACAAGTGCATTGTCCAATAACATTTATTTCTTACAAAAAATATTTTTTGAATTTTATAAAGTTTCTTAATATAATTTTTATATATAATATTAAAGCTATTCTTTCCATAGTTTTAGAACTCCAAATAATAATTAATAATTTTTATATTTAGCAGTTTTCATTTATAAACTTTAAAATTTGGTTTCAATAAAATTTTTAGAATTCTTTTCAAAAAATTTTACCGTTATATGAGACCAACTATTATACACAAAGGAATCACCTATAAGACAGCTAGCAACAAAAGAGAAGTAGTAAAAACACCATCTGGAAAGCTGGTTGCAAAGAAGGTAGGAAAGAAAGGAAACGTACATCATTGTCACGAGTGCGAAGCTACACTCTCAAGCATTGCACCACTTAGAACTGCAAAATTCTCTAGACAGAAGGTTTCTTCAAGAAGAGTGGCTAGAGCATATGGATCTACTCTTTGTGGAAATTGTGTAGCAAAAAAAATTACAACTGCTTTTTTTACACAGGAATCCAAAGTACTTAAGAGTCGCAAATAAATCCTCTTAACATTTTTATATATAAAATTTAATATTTCTATTCATATTTAGTTGATATATTTTATAGACAATACCCAACTCACATACAGATAATAATTTTTCTTATATTTTAAAATATAACTAAATTATATAATGAATGCTACTATAATATTTAAAAAGGGACTTTAAAAATGAGTTGGCAAATACTTGTTAATACAATATATTTAAGAGTTTATTACATTTAAGCTTGATTCATATTTAATAAATTTAATACCCATGGAGTTTCCTCTTCAAAAATATTTTATATCAAATAAAAGAGAATACGTTGATAAAGAATTTAAAGGAAGTCCCGGCGAATATAAAGATCTTCTAGATAAATCCAAAACAGTATTTGTTGGGAAAATCACACTTTCTGTCACTGAAGAACGACTTTGGAATATATTTCTACTTGTAGGGCATGTCAAGACTGTTACTTTTGGAATTAACCGAGATTCACAATTCTGTGGATTTGCTTTTATAGAATTTGATACTGTAACTGATGCAAACAAAGCAGTAAATGAACTGAATGGATATAAAATTGAAGGTTGTCCACTTGTAGTAGATAAAGACATAGGAATGACACACGAAAGACGGTTTGGAAGAGGAGTAGAAGGAAATATGCGTAAGAAATCTGATTTTAATAATTATTATCCAAAGAAAAGATTCTATAATGATGATTAAATATTTCAAACTTTTACTAACTGATAATATTAAATTTTATGAATTTATAAATTACACTAAAATTAATTGGTTATTTGGCATATTGAAAGTTTCGTACTGTCAAATTCAATGTATTAAACGCAATAGTAACAGCAAGATAATAAAATAGATATCAATAACTCAATTCCAATTACCTTTAAATATGTATTTGCTGTATCAAATGTTTATTAATATCAAAAATTATATAATTGAATAAATAAAAATAACTATATGCTATTCGGTTATATGATGGGTGCGCTCATATCTCAACATTTGCTTTCCAAAATACTCAGATAAATCTATTCTTCTATATCCAGAATATGATACATATCTTCTGCATATTTCTAAAATTTTTGGATTTAGCGAAAACGTTATTTCAAGATCAAGAAGTAAATCATCAAACTGTTTGTTTTGAATATCAAAAGAAAGAGGTACTTCACATTTAGGACATTCGACAAATACATTTGTATATTTAAGATCACATTCTGGACAGATACCTTCACATGTAATATTGGTATGTAGTATTCTCAGCACTTTTTTGATATAAAAATTGGTAGAAATGGCTTTTCCACATCCATTGCATTGGGTGCTTACTTCTTGTGGTCGTCCACAGCAATCTGTTGCAAACAACATTCCTAACTTTCTGGTGTCCTTGGTTCCTTTAATGTCAAATATCATATTAATTCTTTCTGGATGAACTTCATTAAATGGACCAAGAATTCTGTATAATGGCGGAAGAATTTGATTTTTAATATAATAAATATAATCTATGGTACAAGGTTCATCTACATGAAATATTCGCTCTGCTATAGGAGTGGAACCCTCGCCAATAACATATGAAATAATATCTGAAAAGGCGATTCCTTTAGAATGCAATCTTCTTGCCAATTGAACATGGGGAGGTGCATTTTCTACAGAATACGACGCAAGTGGCTTAGTCAAAGCAACTGAAATAGCAAAATCTGTCGACGGGAAATGTCTCATTGAATTATAAAAATCAAGACATATTTGATAGATTTTTTCTGCAATATTTGGTTTTTTACAGGGAATGGTATTTTTATTTGGTGCTTCTTCAGTACTTGGCCTTTCTGGGTCCTCAAGAAGAATATCAAGTACTTGGCGAGAAAGCATAGATGATGCTTTACAGTAATCTCTACGCACAATTTCAAGACCTTTAAGTTCAATATGAGAACTAGATAAATCAAAAATTAAACCAGCATATTTTTTCTTGGTATAAAGAATTAATTTTGCAAAGCAACATTCTAATTCAATCTCTATACATGAATAGGCTGAGTTTATTTGCCTTTGCAAGGCATATACTGTTTCTATTGCTTTGGGATAATTTTCTCTTATTCCCAAAAATTCTGTTTCTATCATAATTGAATCTGTATCTCCATAAATAACTTTCATATTCATATCTTCAGCCAGTTCTTTCGTTTTTGTAAGTATTTCTCTTCCTTTTGCTGTAATAAACGATGCCATGCTGTAATTACAAAATCTAGAACCAGAAAATCCAAGACATCCATAAATTGAATTTGCAGTGAGTTTTAATGCCTTCTGACGCACATCCAATGTAAGTAGTTTTGAAGAGTCATTACAATTTTTAATTTCATCTTTAACTTCTCTTCTTCTTATAACCAAACTTTTTAAAATTGCTGGAAGAAATGATTCTCTACTTTTAAGTGGAGACTCTTCCCCACACGCGTTGCTATTACATGATCCTGTCACCACTGAAATTCCTGACAATGAAGTATTAATCTCTTGAATACCAGACGATACAAAATTTTTGCTATTAGATACGTTTATACATCCAACTGTCGAAAAGCATACATCAAATTCTTGAATGATCGACGGATATAGGCTATTAAAATCAAGCAAAAGAACAATATTGCCATGAAAGCCCCTTTCTGGATCTAGTACCATTCCACCTTCATACTTTCCTGCATCCCGAAATTTCACAGGAGGAAATAAAAAGTTTCTAGCATATAATTCATGAAGCAACATATATTCAATACGCTCTGCTCTCAGATTCATAAAACACCGATTAATAAGAAAACCTGCAATCTCAGCCATTTCTTTTGCGAGAGGTAACGCATTCATTTTATCAAATATTGCTTGAAGCACTTTACATCTATCTATTTCTGTATTTTTAAATGGAATTTTAAATTTGGCACACAATTCAGCAATTGAATAGTCACGACCGGTAATAGTTCCTAATGCAAATTGATACAAATCGCAAAAAAGATAAGATGACAAGGACAGAAATTTTTTAATATTACTGTTATGAGTAAGAATAAGATCTGGAGAATGTGATTGTATTAGTGAAATTAATGATTTTAGTAATAAATGGTGGTCCATAGCAATTCCTTTATACAAATCATTTGTTTTTCTCTCAATTACTTCATTATTTATGCAGAAAAAATATTTTTCTATTCGATCATTTACTATAATTAATAATATGCTTACAATCTTTAAATTTTCTAAAGTTCCTGTGCTTTCGTAGCAAATTTCGTTGAATTGAACCTCATCTTTATTTGGAAGAGAAATCAAACAAGGACCACGAAGATTCTTTGAAACAATCAGATTTTCAACGGGATTATTGAATTCAGTAAGCAGCAGATCACAATATTCAGATACAAATGAATCTATCCTTGGACTTTTTTTGAATGATACTTTGTATATATGCATATGTGTTGGATAGTTCGACAGAAACATGTTTGTACGTTTTGTCTGTTGAATTTGATCTATTGAGTCACCGAAGTGCAATTTGAGATCATTTAAAAATTCAGTTTCTTTATTTAACGTTGAAAGAAAATATACAGGCGAATATATCTGTTTGACATGAATGGTTCTTATATTACCAAACTGGTGTGTTCCGTCTATTTCTTTGCCATAGATCATTGCAGTGTTAATACCTTTTTGTTCTATATTATATATTTGAAATATCATGGGAGAATTTTTTATTTATTAGAAATGAAATATTCCAACCAAAATATATTTATTAAATCAACAGTCCGAGAAAAAAAATATTTAGCTTTTATTAAAATGCCGGATCTCGTTTATTTAAATATATCAAAGCAATTCTACCGCTTACATTTTAATAAAACAGATATTAATTGATTAAGTGGTGTTTCAAATTTAATATATCATTTTTATATGTTAAACTAATAATTATCTTAATGTACATTCAATAAACACATCAGTTCGATATTACTATCTTAAAAGAATATTCCAGTTTAATAAAATGCTTACTTGCTATTAAATATTGTTCCCAGATTTAAAGCTTCCACCCTAGACCATATGGCCACGGAAAAGGGGGAGAATTTTACTCCATGGCGTAATGACCAAGAAGCGAATTCAAGAAAACATTACCATGTTGTATTTCCCGGTTATCATGCCTCCCCCAACGGACGAAGACACAAATATTATAGTTTAATCATATTAGGATAGATATTTGTGTTTGATCACAATGGTTTAATATCAACAAATATGATGCTGTATCTTACATATAAAACATTTTCTTTTTCATAATTTTAATATATTGTTGACAAATGTGTTATTCAAATTAAAAATTATTCATTAATCAAGACCATTCGTTTACACATATTAACTCTTTAAACCCAAAAACATAATTTCAGTTTCTTTCACGCCTTCATAAAAGTATTTAATAGCGCTTTTCGTGTTATCTATATTATTGGAACATTTAGCTACAAGTGATTAAATTTTTGTATTTTTAAAGGCTCTATTATGATAAGTTGCATATTTGAATAGTTTATTTTTCTCCTTAGCATATAAATTTTCTTTTTAAGATATGGTTTAAAACAATTGCAATTAAATAAAAACAATAAACATTGTGTCAAAAATATAATTCATTAAATCATTGTAGAATATTAAAATTATGCTTTTTATAATGTCATTGGCCCTAAAATTCAACATTGTGTTTATACAATTACGTATAGATTTACTTTGATAAGTATTGCTATTAGCATAGATATATTGATTAATATCATTTATATTTATTTACATTTAGATAAAGTTGATTAAATCTTACAAATATTTGTTGGTAGACTATTTATGAAATTAACAATTAATTTATGTTTGGTTAAAATACTATTTACTAATTTTATATTTCATCTGTGTTTTTTATATCCTTCTTTCATAATTTTGAATTTAATTATACTTTTTTGGTAGTTTTATTATAATATTATAACTTCCGTATATAAATCTGAATATACATTTTGCAATATATTCACTGTTGCATGCATCATTTATTGAATGTTCTGCTAATAACATAGATGGGGTCTTAATTGATTAAGCAGCATATATTTTTTTGAAGTAATGGAAATCTTCCATAAAGACTATTAACAGATTTTGTTAATAGTATTGTGAGATTGTTATTCACCAAAATCTTTCCCTATAGTTCACTTATATCTGCATGGCTCGAGAGAATCTGTCGCGTTTTCAGGATCCTTACCTTGAGCAGCCAGTCTTTCTATTGTTATATTATACTTTTATGTATAATTGGCAGATTGCGTCATACGACCCATTTTGGCTAGAATTATTGCGTGAACCAATACTTACATTAAATATGTTATATATTTGCTTTCTCTAAAATTTCTATTTACATTATCTTAAATTATTTTGTAATGATTCTCTCTGCCCATAATCCCTATATCATGTTGTCCTTTAATCCCTTATTATCCTTTCAACATATTATGGGGTCCTTCTTTTTATATCATATATCCCTTCAATAATCTCCATTTAACTCAGTTCGCCGCGCTTATTATACATTTCCTTATTGTAAATGGGCATTTCGTGAAATTCGAACCCCCATTTCTCAAGTTGATTTTGAGTATACTACCATTGTACTAGGAATATAATATATAAAAAACCATACTAATCAATAAAGATTTTATAAAAACAATAATTTCTTGGGTGATAGTAAAGTCTAATTGATATATTTAATACTTTGGGTCCTAAATATTTATGATAGTGTAACTAATTATATTTGAAACTCAATATAATTAACCGAATATTCAAATTTAAAGCATATTTATCAATATATGAATCTTCATTTAAATGCACACTCTAACTTTAAAAAAAAATGAATTATTTAAGTAGATAGATAATTTATATTCTTTTATACTTAAATTTCTAAAGGTTATGTATGATAAATTAAACTAATTAATTATGGGATCATTCTGTTTTGTAAAACGATAATATAGTAAGCCTACTATAATAATTATAATAATACCAGATATTCCAAATAATAAAGGTTTTCTATATTCATCAAAGAATAATTGATTGTTAGTTGAATTATTATTATTTGTAGAATTATTATTTTTAATATTATCTTCTTTAATATTATCTTCTTTAATATTTTCAACTTTAATATTAAATTGCTCTTGTTCAGAATTATTAATAAACGCAATATAATCATAAATTGTGGTTTGGGATGTACCAGAAAATACAATTTTATGTTTATTATTTTTTATTTCTTCAGTAACAGCGGATATAAGCTCTTTAGGAAATAACCCATCTGATTCATCTATTTGTGAATACGTTGTATTACTACTTTTACCAAAAATATTGAATGCTTTAATAACATCGTTAGCATTAAAAAAACAATAATATAAGTGATTATTTTTGTTTTTTTTAACTAACTTAACATTATCTTTAATTATTTGAGGTAACTTATTTTTTTTAATATATTTTTCTTCGAATAAATTGTTTCCTGGTTGTATTTTAGAATTTTTCTTAAAATAATCATTTACAGTTGCGTCAAAGAAATATTTTAAAATGTTATCATTGAGTATAAATTTTATATTCTTATTATTCCTGATATAGTTTATATAAATAACTGGCAATTCAGTCGAATGTATATTTAACAAAATTATAATCGAGTCAATATTTTCTTTTGTGCGTTTAATTGCAACTAATTTTGTTGCTAAATTGGAATTAAAAATAAAATAATTGATGATATATTTGAGATGATCTTTTGCAATATTGTAATTCAAATCATCACACTTTGCATGCAATATCAGGTCAACCGTATTTTTATTATTTATTTTAATTTCTAAATAATTTTTTTCTTGCTTATTTAAAATATTTCTAACTGTATTTCTAACTGATTCAGTTGCCAACAAATTATAAATCATATTGATTAATACAAATTTCATAAAGGGTATTTTCTAAAAATGTTATTTAATTAAAAATTCTTAAGCAATAAGATAGAATGTTTATATAGAATGTGCTATAATCATCAATATAAACCATTTTTGGTTAATTTTGACGTGATTTTGATTTATTTTGACAGATATTATAATTTAGAATTAATCTTAATATGTCATAATATTTTTAAAAATATATTGATATACATAAAAAACGAGTAAATATATTAATCGATGAAGATTACACACTTAAAATTATTATTGTTAGATAGGAGTACAAGTTGACAATAATAAATACTGATATATTGTAAGCAATTACAATTAAGAGATATTACGCAAGATTAATATTTATTAAATGTATTAGCACCACTTCCATTGTATTATAGTGTGTTTTTAAAAGTCATTGAAAGGTGAATGGGGATTTATTTACAATTTCTTTTATGGCTTGCTAATATTTTATTCTTTTCTAGAATGCATCATCAAATTCTATTATGTAAGTGTTGTACTACCAATTCTCAAAGAAAGCCCACTGTATTGTATTGATTCTTTAATATTTCATATATAAAAGTGTTGCTTTGCAATATAGTAAGCCATAAATATTTAGCAATTATATTCAATTGAATATGACGCAGTTAGATAAATACCAATATAATGCCTGTGGATTATATAAATACTTAATAACAAATATCTTAATTGTGAAATATCGTTGAATTAAATGTTTAATTACAATATATATGATTAATTTTGAATATTTACAAAATTTAAATTCAAAATATTGCACGAGGTGATCTCATAAGTACAGGAAAGGTATTATAATAGCCAAACGCGTATATTATAAGACATACAACAATTTAAAATTAAACATTGTGTTTTATAACGAATTCATTAGACAAAAAGTTTAATTTTGCGCAAAAATCTTATCCTGAAAAAATTGCTTACATAATTTTTTGCACAGTACACAAGTTACTATACTTATATAATTTCAAATGATTTATAAAATTATAAATTAAAAGGTCAAATATCTTTTAATTTGACAAAATTCAATATTTATATATCTTTGATCAATTTTTCGGCTTCTTCAACCAAAACTTGATAAGGTGTTTCAACATCTAAAACCACTTGCTGACGCAATCTAACTTTTTTAATCAAGATATTTCCACACGTTCTCAATTAAATTCAGGTTCGGTAATTGTGCTAGCCGGTCTAAAAGTTGTGTCTTTTGCTCTAAAACTCATTTTTTTTGGATATACTCAAAACATGGCATGTGGCGTTATCTTGCTGAACAATAATATCATTCAGACATATACCAAGCCTTGTAGCCTTTGAAAGAAACATATTTTTAAAAATATTCAGGTATTCCAAAGAATTTAATTTCCTATCAACTTTACGAATTTTAGAAATAAATCACCAATACATGATCAAGCCATTCCTCGCAATGTTTTTGTTTGTGTATGTTTGGCCAAATTTCTCTTTGTACCTTTTATTCTAAAGTGTGGTTCTCCACTTTACCATTTAGTACCGTAAAGGTTGATTTATCAGTAAAAATGTAGTTTAGAAAATTTTGATGTCCAAAGTTCTTATGCGCGTTATAAAAGTTCTTTTTTTGTTTTATTGGCCTTTCAAATTCAGGTTTAGGGATTCTTCTACAGCCTTCATGACCAAATTCTATTAAAACATTTCCTTTGATATTTTAGAAACATCCATATTAAATGTAGTTTTTGCAAATTCTACTTTGTAAGCTATTGTAATAACGTTTCCCTGTTCAAACTGTCATGTAATGGTCCTTTTTTTCATAACAAAAGTTTTTGGTTTTCCACCTTAAATATTTGATAATCCCATTTTGAGTTCTTTTGAAACTCTTCGGACTGTTAATTCGCCTGTGCCAATTTGTTGCAATATATAAATTGGACCTGCCATCATAATGGTTTTTTATCTTGAAATTCGATTTTTTTTGTTCATTATATAAACCGTTTTAGAAGAAAAGATTATTTAATTAAAATGCAATTAAATATTGGTAAATATATTTTGTTTTAACATATCGATGTATCGTCCTTTATTAAAATATTTTCAATGACAATATTTTTGCCAAATATTTACTTTAGAAAAATTATTATATTTTGAGATATATTTTTAATTGTTTTATTGCTCTTTTTTGTATTTATGAGATCATTCCAGCAATACATGAATTATTAATTTTGTTTTTATTTCAAAATTTTTTTAAATGTGGTTTTTGCACAAGCTGTATATATTTTATTGGAGGCTGCAAATAGTATAAACTAGGCAATAGCAAAAGATATTGATGTCAGGTATTTTAATCAAACAAGAACTTATTTAAAATTTGGTACAACTTAATAAATTTAGATTGTGCTGGTGATATTTTTAATTTACAATAAATAGTTTTAGAACTAAAATTTATACTATCAAAACAATATATCAATATTAGTTAAAATCGGAAATATGTTATGATGGATTTGTGCGTAGAAGACATTGCAGTTTCTATTGATCGTTAAATATATTGTCTAATTGAAAAATTCTAAATATAGAATAAAAACACAATGTAAATATTTTATATAAAATGTATGATTTAAAAAAATTAAAGTTTATTTGATTAAAAAGCTACTTTAACATGTATAAATTTTCAATTCGTTCAAACCAATGAATAATAAGAAAGATTAGTACAATGCAGTATTAACAATTTAAAATTAAAATTTTAAATCTATTTAATAAAAATTTGCCCTATGAGTTTTGAAAAAAAGCCAGTAATGTGTGATGACTCAGAAACAAGTTCTGTAGATATGGAAACTACTAACGTGAGTAATGCAAATGAACTAAAAAAGAACAATGTAAGTAAAAAAGAGAAGAAGATGAATCCTACATCCAAAAATATAAAAGAAAAATCTTTTCAAAAGAATGTAGGCAATAATATGCTTCAAAATACAAAATCTAATAACATTAGTAAGCAATCAGAGGTTGAACTAAGCAATACTTCTGAAATAGAATACGATGAAGACGAAAAGCGCAATATTAAGCAGGCAATCGAAGACTTAAAAGAATTTGAGTCTGAAGATAAAATTACTGCTAAGAAAGTGAAGTTAGAAGATGAAAATGAAGTAGAGGACGACGTAGCCAGTGAAGAAACCGGGAGCGGATCTGTTGATGATGGAGAAACAACAATATTCATCAAAGGATTGGATTATGATCTTAGAAACGAGGGACTATTAGAAGAATTTTCAAGATTTGGAAAAATAGTAAGAGCGGAAGTTCCAATGAATTATACTGGTGCTAGAAATAAAGGATTTGGTTATGTAGAATATCAGAATGTAAATGGAGCAGCAAAGGCCATGGAAATGAATGGGAAAATGTTCAGAGGACGTTCCATTTCAGTAAACTATGCCAAGCCAAGAACAGCCAACATGTTTTGGACTGTCTTTGTGAATAATTTGCCATTTTCAGCAACGAAAGATGAGCTTATGGTGCATTTTAAGAAATTTGGAGATATTTACAACATTTCAGTGCCTACGGATTCAGAAAATGAAGGACGAAACAAAGGATTTGCTTTTATTGAGTTTACAGATAAGAAGACTGCAGAAAAAGTTGTAGCTGCCAAACACATACTTAACAAAAAAAGACCAATTTTTGTCAGAATGGGAAATAAGAACGAAAAGAGAGAAAATCGAAACACTCCAAGCCAAAATCATCCAAGAGGAAGTTACAACTCCAAGGAACGCAACACTCCTCTTAAAAAATCCGACAAGATTGTATTTAATGAAGATTCAGATGAGTAATATAAGACATTAATAAATATATGAATGCTTATTAAAATTATTTTATAATAAAAATTCTATTTATTAGTTTGCCGGCTATTACATTTTAATAGTTCTCTTTTTATTTAATTATGTTGCTTAACTTAAACTATAATTCTTGTCAATGTCCCGAAAAGAATTCCATGTTCAGCGCCCAATAAAGATGTTTTTTATTTCGTTCAATTTAAAATTTTTAAAGTATTCAAATTTTCAACTTTATATACACATTTCGAAGGAAAATATAAGAACTTACTTTACGATATGGTTATAAACTATTAATGTGAAAGTACTTTAAAAAAACAAACAAGTTCATTAATTAATGGAAATCATTATTAACAAGCTTTACAAATCATACGCATCATCTAGTGCGCTTCGATAATTCACTGTAGATGAGAATAAGCTTTTCATTAGGCTCTGTGCAAAATATTTAAACTTATATTTCACACAAAGAGATATCTCCTTTCAACATAAATTAATATTTCTATGATCGTCGAGTGTTGCATATTTTAATCTACATGCTTTATTAAAATCTTTGTAAAGTGCACAATAATATCATTTGCGGATGTCTCATTATGTTTTCCACGATTTTCAGAGCTATTTATATATAAGCTCTTGTGATTTATACATTCAAATAATAAAATATATATGTGTTCTAACCAATAGCAAATTTATATATTCCGACTTACTACTTAAATTAGGAAACCTTTTTATCAGGCGTTGAACACGATAACCATTATTGATATTAATATTCTTAAAATTATATAGATCATAAAATAATCAATTGTTTGACTTAAAAATATTTAAACACCACACAATATTTATACAGGGTTAACACAATTTAGTTTGTCATTTCAAATTCATAATATTATATTTAAATATTATTAAAAAATAATTTATTTTGGTTCTTCTAATAAATCGTGACTATCAATAAAAATAGCCGAAAATATAAAATGGGTAATAAGTTTGATTGATTTCCTAAATTTCAAATGCCCCCCACCTTTTAATATTTTAAGGCCAGAACATAAAAATGTCGATAATTTGATCAAAAGACAAAATACAAACACAGAAAGATTGAGCCTATAAAGAATTGCAAGTAATACGACAGTTGTGAATGTGCTATTGAAAGATCGGTTAGTAAAGAATTTGAAATAGTGTTTTTTAATATTATCAAAGAATTGATTTTTAAATGAAAAAAACAACTTTTGCTTAATATTCGCTTTGATATTCTCTGAAATATCCTTCGCTTCGGTTATATTATGCAAAGCAATATCATTATTTTCTATATTAATACTGTTGCATTCATTTACATGAGAGTTTTCAATGGTACAATCTATGTCATTCTTAGCACAATCTTCATTAACTTCATCCCATTCTTTAGAATTTCTTTTTGAAATTAATTCTTCATTTTCTAAAATAAATACTATCACTTCACCAAGAGATTTTAATGGAATTTGGTCATTGAGTTTTTTCCCTTTAAATGTAAGAATAAGATCATTTTGATGCTTCTCACATAACATATTCTTTACATCGGATATTGTTTCGTATTCTGCGCATATAAGTTCATTAATCTGTACTAAAAACTTATTTAGAATTTTTACAACCGGCATGGAACTTTTAAGGGGAAATACAAATGTTTTAAAAGGAGCATATGGCATATCAAATATTTGTTTGATATATTAATATTATTATAAAATGTATTGAAAGTTACAAACAAATTGTTTGATATATATGGAATATTTTTTTTTTTGAAAAAACTTACAAAATGCTAATAAATTAATATTGCATTGGTTAAAAAGATAAACATCAATTTAATGGTTTGTATTTTTGACATCTGACTTATTTGGTGTTATTATGATGGGTGGATGGAGACATCCAAACTTTTATCATACAGACTATCATTAATATGATTTGTGTTAACAAACAAATTAAATATTTTATTTTAACGTTTAGCAAAATCTCGTTCAAAAAATTATTTTAAGATATAGTTAGTTATAATGGGTCATCAGAGGTTTATTGATATGTTTGTTATGCGAATAAGATATTAGAAATTGTTCTAATAATGCAGTTGTTTTTGTAATAACATTAATTATAAGTTAATATTTAGTTGATTTGAAATTTTTTTAATATCTTAAGAGATTTTATTGTAAGACACAACAATATTTAATACTAAGTTTGTCTGTTATAAAGAAAAATTGCGTAATTTAAAATATCTCTCGTTTTTTATAAATAAAATTATGTTTAATAACCAATAATATGCTTTTTCAACTTGATGCATGCATAATATTTCTACTGTGAAAAATTAATTTGGATTATCATTTATACTAATAAAAATATAAATCATAAATTTTTGCTATTTTTATGTTAAAAATATATTAGTACGTTCAACTTAAGTTTAATTTTAATAAAAGTATTTTTAGATTCTCCGCCCATGATAGGAAATAAAACGCATGCAATCGTATTTGATTTAAACGGAACATTGTTTACCAAACAGCATATCAGTATGTGTAAAGATCATGGAGCATACCATGCAATGGTAGATTCATGCTGTGTAACACCAAAACTACATCTTGATAAATTAGCAAAATATTTTGAAGATAAAAATATATTTCTTATAATGTGGACTACTATGAGAAGTAAAAGAGGACATCTCTTTGACAGATATTTAAGAGAAAATTTTGGACTAAACTTTGATTTTTGTTTGTTTGGTGATAGCTGTACAAAATCTGCTGTTGATATGCTTGCTGTATATAAAAATAAAACCTCTTGCAAGGATTTGAATTTAGTAGCAGAATTAACACAGTTGCCAGTAGATAAATGTTTATTAATTGATGACAGCAAAGGGAAAAAAGTTGGAGAACAGAATTTTTATGAAATTGCCGATGAAACCGGTGGATTAGAGGCAGCAATGGAGTATATATCCACGTTTCTTTCTAAATAAACAGATTATTTGAATTTCCTATATAATATATTCTGTGATATTTCCAATATACTGCTAAATACTATATTGACAGTGTGATATCTAATAGAAACGTCTTCATCAGTTTAGATTTTACCTCTGCATACTATATTTTGTATCCACATTCGTAAACTGGAGCGTACTGACCGAAAAATGCAATTTATTAATACTTCTTGTCATATTTTGCAACCGCATAAAACCACCCATTTTTTTGGATGTGAAATATTGAATAAGATTTTAAGCCGAAGAATTTCAAGTTTTATGCTATAACAATAAATGTAGTTTTGTTATAATTTACCATTTTCAGCGATTCAATGTTTATTTGCCCATGCAATATACGCTTGGATATGTACTTAATGACATTTCTTGCAGATTTATTGTTAATTCAAAAGAATTCGTATTTCTTGATTACCAAGAATATATGTTTAAAATGGAAGAGGCACATTGGTTTGCAATGGATTTTTATAATTGCACAGGGATTTCTTTGAAAATATTTTCTGAACTACTCTTTATGCATCTAAATATTATATGTGGGTATGAAAGTATACTTGACAAATTATATGCCATAAATACTACTGAAATAAAGGATGCAACAATTTTAGAATATTTTAAAAAAAGCACACCTATCATAGAAAGTAGCACAGCGGATCTTTCCCTCAGGACTTTTCAGTCAGACTTTGATAAGTACATCCGATACAGACAATCCATTCTTGTGTTTGGTTCTATGATATTTTCGTATGACTTAAAGAAATTTCTTATTGTAAAGCAGCTGAACGGTGGGAACTATACATTTCCTAAAGGAAAGAGGACTAAAAACGAAACAGGAAGAGACTGTGCAATACGAGAAACGTATGAGGAGACCGGTCTTGATGTTTCAGATCACATTACAGACATAACAGTGACAATCTTTGGAAAGATCACTTTCTATTTGGTATTTGGAATTGATACAACGATTTCTCTGAAAACGCAGTGTAGAAATGAAATTGAACAAATTATGTGGGTGGATGTAGAAGATTTCAAAAAACGGCAGACACCCGTGCCTGAGGAATACAAATTAGTTGCATGTGCTTTTAAGCAGATAGAAGATACGTATGATGAAATGTTGCGAACCAGATTCAGATTCACTGGTTTAGGAAGATTCTTTGATATAACCAAAGAAAATACAGGAGAGCAACGATCTGCTGACTCGAATGGAAGACTTCTTAGGAAATTTATTCAGCAAAGCAAAAGAGCTAAAGAGAATGTTCCTTTAACAAAAAAAAATATTTTATAAATTGGATATTTATACAATGAATTGTGGCTGGTTGCGCCATATCAATATTTTATAGAAATTTATGATATATAAAAATATATTTAGTTGCAAATATAATTAAAATTATACTGAAGATCCTAAAAAGATCAAAATATGTTGTAAAAAACCACTTCTCTAAGCAAAATTATTAATATTTGATTTTGTGAACAAAACCACTCCGACTAAGAAATCTATTATTATTTCCTTGAATGGGCTACTTAATAATTTGAAAGGCTTATTGGGAATAGTTTTGTTCACAAAATTATTAATGTTATATTATACGATTGTTCACTAAATTGCCCAATATAAATATAATTTTACCCGTTTCTATCAATAATAATTTTAATATATTTCACACCTGCTTTCTTTTTGCAGGGAGGAGAAAAACTATTAATATATTCTTTATGGGATTTAAACTGAAAACACTTTGACATGTAAATAGATTTTAGGCCTCCGCCCGATCTAACGCTACTTGCGCTTTGGTTATTGCCGTACAATTTGCTATTCATCATTAATTTGGGACCAATTTTTTTGTCAAGGCCATGTTATATAGTATGGAAGTTTAATGATTGTCATTCCTATTTATAATTTCATTTATAACAACATTAATACGTTAAAATATAATTCCTTTCATTTAGTATTATCCACTATATGAAGATCACTCTAATTAAAGCAATGACATGCAATAATTTAATGAATTCCTTTTTCAATGTTTAATATGACAAGCAATAAATTTGTTTATTCCCCTTTATATGGTTCTTTGTATACCGACTAAAAAAATATCAAGAATGTTCTTTTCTGTTATAGATGTTACATGCATTTCGTTTCCATCATCAACATTTCGTGCATATATGGATGATGCGTGTGTTGTAGATTGTCAATTTCATCAAAATCCAATACTTTTTAATAGAATATTGAATGATCCGAACTTCTATACTTTGTATATTTCTAAAAACGGGAGTACACAGTTTTTTAGAAGTGATGCGGAGACGCCTTCAGATGATTCTATAGTTGATATTCAGATAGGATTTGACTGTTTCTATGGAATGCTGCCATATTTGGCTTTAAATCAGATTTTGTTAACTCTGTATGTACTTTCAATATGAATGTGCCTAAAGAAGAATATGAAGTACCGTCAAGTTTGAAGAATCGCACTACTAAAATATCTGTTACTGCAGAAGAATCATCTACGTTTGAAAATTTATATTTTGACGCGCCAGTTTGTAATTTTGGCAATTTGTCATTTATTTTAAGAAGTCAAAAAATATGTGCTTCAGAAAATGTACGTATTGTTAGATATTTGGTTGCACATGATAGTAAACCCTTTTGGATAAAGTTCAAGGTCTATAGAAATAATAAGCCGGTTGAAATAGACTATGATGAACTTAATATAGAAAATGATTTAAAAAATTATGCAACTAAATTTATTAATATTTCTAGTCCCATAACCAAATCAATAACTTTAGAAAGAGAATTGAAATCTAAAATTAAGATAAACTGTTTATCCGGTGCCTTTCCAAAAATGGATAAATATACTTCACTACTAAAGTTTTTTAAAAATCTTAAAATGCCTAAAATTGATATTGAAGATACGAATATGATATTCGATCGAGAAATGCTTATGAGAAAATTGATTTACACTACTTTATCAATTTCATGGGACAAAAAACCTTATATTATGTGTTTTATACTAATTTATATTGGCTGCTTAATTATTTTAATACGATGGTTTCTTTCAAAATGCTCTCCACGCAATTTTAAGAGGAGAAGGCTTAATAAGATATAGCAAATTATATTGATATATAAAAAAATAGCAAATTATATCAGATTGAAGCATCATATATAACATACAAATTTAAAGATTATACTTTGTAAAATAGAATTACAATTAAAGATAATTTTCATCAATTGATGATTTAAAAATATTCTGATGAATGATGTCGTTTTTGTTATAAAAATTTTGAGTAATATAATTTTAGACATTTGTTGTGTGGTAGACTACGTCCTATAATAAGTGTGTATTTCTTTATATTCATAATAATACTATAAAATAAATTATTTAATATCAATAATTATTTCCTGTCGACTATATAAATATATTTAGAATTCTTTACAAATATTATTCATACATGCCTATATTTCAATTATTGCATTGTTTAATAGTCACATTCTCTTGTGGAATTGTAATAATAGTCATATTCTCTTGTGGAATTATAACGCTACAATATTAATAGCAGTTCTTATATGGTTTTAATAAATTTATGTGGTTTAAATATTATATTATTCCATAGACCGACTTAATCATAAAAATTTCACCTTCATCTTTGCAGGCATTCAAAATAGCGAGATATTCCTTGGTTATCTCTTTAAGTGGATATATTCTTCTTATTAACTGTTCCAGCTTTTTATTTGGATACCATTTGGCAATTTCTGCAATAAGCGCCTCTTTAAGTTTAATTTGCTCTATAAAAATTCTTTTCAAAACAAGAATTCCTTTCTTTACAATATTCAAATCAGTTTCATTGGCAAGCAAAAGACATATTTTAATTGTTGATTCAACAGATAGTACTGCAATGTTATCCAGCACGAATTCTTTAAACAGTACATTCTTAGTATCCAACAGAAGTTTAATTGATAAATCAGAAGCTTCTTCTTTATCAAGCATTCCTAATATCAATCTGCTTGCTTTATTAAATAATTGTTCATTATAAGTTTCTTTTAAAAATGAAATTAATTCTAAAGACATTAGAAAATCTATTTCAAATCCATATGAGCAGATATCATACTCTACAAATCTAAGTGGATCTAGGTAAAACATTTTATAAATCCGTTTATAATCTTTTTCATTAATTTGATGTAGATCAAGACTCATAATAATTTTGGCATTTAGTTCATCAAGTGTACTTCTTTTAAAAATTATTTTAAGAAGTTGGGGCGTATGCATAGAAATCATATTTTTTGGTATTGCATTGATAACATCCATCAAAATGTCATATTTATATGTAGAGTATAAAATGCATGAAATATCTACAGTTTTTAAAAGTTCTTTGCAATACAACACCAATTTGACACCAACACGGATTTCATAAATAAGTAAGCTATGTACAAATGTATTGGCCAACTTATTAAGATTTTCCATGTCCATTAAAACTCCATTTTCCAAATCATCATTTTGTTCAAAACGACTCTTCCTGGGTTGATATTGGGAATTCCTTTTTAAAATACCTTTTGCAATCTCACTTGAACAATCTTTAAAATCCTCTATTATATCAGAATATTCGGTTGTGGCTGTACAAACAGCTTCTAAAATAGAAGTATCGCTATACTTATGAACATATGCATGTACTATTTCTCTTATTAACGCATAGTGCACATTAAATTGAGAAATTGTGTTTTTAATAAACTTACCAAACTTTTCTAAATAGTTGGTATCTTTACTGTATGTATATACATTTAACAATATTTCTTCATATTCTGAATCTGCCATATCAGGCAAACTAAAAAACACCCCATTTCCAATTATACTTTCTAGAATATCACCAAATATTGGATTAACTATCTTAATTTTTTTAGAAGTTGAATCCTTTAAATTTTCAGAAACAAATGTGTTAGGAACACAAAAATATTTTCTTGGGATATGATAGTTACTAAATAATTTTCTATTTTCTGAATACCATGTAAAGTTATTCCAGAATTCTTCACTAAAAAAATTAAATGGTAAACCAATAAAATACGAATCAGGATAAACAGTTGCGTTAGAAGTGATTAAATCAATACGTGTGTTGTTTGTTGCTCTACAAACTAATTTGCATGATGATGTTTCGTTAGAAGATTCCGTATCAATCTCGTTTAGAGATGTAGATTCAGATGCAACTGGCAAAATCATTCCATTATTGGATTTTTCTTTCAACAGTTCATTATATACTGATATCGGAAGAGATGGAATACGTAAGATATTTTCTTTAACAAATTCTAAGTGTGATTGATAGAACGTCCGTTTGAATTCAAGTGACATATCATCGTGAAATTCTTCATATATTTTTCTTTCAATTTTGTAAGAGATGCCCCTTTTGGCAAGTATATAGGTGAATGCATGCTCATAACCTCTCTTGCATATCTCTGCAAATATAATATCTCGATCCCTGCTTAATATTGATGATAAAAGAAATTGTTTAGTTAATGCTGACAATTCTTTTTCTAAACAGTAATCCAATCCCTTTATAAAAAACTCAAATGGCATGTTTATAATGTCATTGATTATATAAGAATACAACGGAATAGATGCATATGCATACGATTTAAACATTTCGGTAGATTGATGGAGGTTTGATTCTATTAATTCTTCTTTGGAAAGTGCATTTTCCGAAAAAACAGGAGAACTTAAATTATTAAATCTACACCGATGAAGTGATAATATTAAATCTATAAGTTCATAAGAAATATTGCTGGTTTTTAAAAAATTCGCCGTTTCTGCATTGGTTTTATACATTTTAATCTGATCTATTAAAATATTTTGAGCATAAGAATTTGATTTAGTATTATCATGTTTAGATGTAGAATTGATTTCAGTATCCGATTGTATGTCTACAGGATGCTTTAACACAGCTCCTGATTGTATTTCTGTCGACGTGTTTTGGAATACGCCATCGGAAATGAACATATCAAACTTCTCTTTAGTAGATGCCAATAATATACCAATCTTAAGAAGTTCTATTGACTTTTTAAGTTCTTTCAGCTTATTATATTTTTTTGATTTAACTATCAAATATAAAGCAAGTTCTATTGGAATATTATTTAAAAAAACATCATCAACATTGATAACATCAAATACATGAAGAATATTTCTGGTAGTTGCTTGCTTAAAATTGGAATGTCCTTTAACAAAATCCACAATTTTCAAATTTTGTGTGACAAAAATATCAACCCATTTATCTACGAACTCGTCAGAATTCACAGCAAGACCTATAAAGAAATGCTCATTATATTCACAAGAGCAATCGACATGCCATTCATTTATAGAATATACATCACCCTTAAGCACTAAAAGTACTTCATTTTCTATACAATATTTGTCAACAATATTTTTTGGTTTAGTTAATAAATATTTCTTTGCTACGTTATACAGAACATTGTCATATGAATTTGCAAGTATGCATCTAATATGATATAAATAGTTCATTATGGAAAATCTCATGTTGCTTATAGCAGCGATCGTAAAAGGATCGTTTTTAGATGTATACAAAGCATATTCATCTAATTGTTTGATGCAATCATCAATAGAATCCAGTTCTATATTTTTTACACATAATTTTTTCATTCGCAATATTTCACTCAACATTTTGGGTATAAATTAAAAAATTTCTTTAGAAAAGTAAATGATATGCAATGCATTGCATATCAAATAAAGCCAAGAATTCAATAGCATTTGTATTGTTTTAAATGGATTGGTATGTATTATACGTATACAATATTATTTATAATCTTTCAATGAACCATACAAAATGTGTGAATTCGCAAAGAACATATCCCATATGAGACTCGGACATACAATCCACGGCTTAAAAAGCCGATGCGCTAACCATTGCGCAAACGAGACCTGATCATAGCTGCATAGAATATTATTTTCAATTAATATTCTTATATTGCATTTAATAATTTTATAAAATTAATGCAACAATTATGAATTACAAAAGAAAAGTTTAGGTATTTAAAAAACAACATACAACTCATTAAATATTATATCAACGATATATTTTATTTAGAATATGTTAACAGTTCTGAACTTTAATACTTCAATAAATATTTAACTTGGAATTATTTGATTCTTGTTTTTTATTCTACAGAATGTTTTTTATTGTTATGTTGCTTATATAATTTATCTGTCTTAAATTTTTCTTTGCATTCTTCACATTTATATTTAAATCCGTTATGAGCGTTATATACGTGATTTTGAAATGCTTTATAATTTTTATATTCCATATCACATATATTGCATTTTCGTATAGGAAGAACACAAATAGGCTTTCTATGCTTGCTATTGACATGTTTCTCTTTATTTCCAAGCGAATTGAATTTTTTGTTGCATCTTGTACATATAAGCTCTTCTTCTATAGCACATGAGTGTCTTTTATAGTTACCGCGGTTTGAATACGTTCTTTGGCATCTTTCACATGTTATTGTATATTTTTTCTCATGAACAACCTCTGTATGTTCTTTGAGATTCTCTTTACTAAAAAATCCCATTGTGCATATTTCACATACAAAAGGGCGTACGCCATTATGCTGGTTTAAGTGAGTATCTAGTTTCAGTTGACTAGGAAACACTTTATTACAGTCTTCGTGTTCACACGTGAATTTATAAATTTTCATGGGTTTTATAATTGAACACTTTTTATAAAATATTTTTCTTAAAAAATAATTTCTACTATTAAATAATTTCTACTATTAAATAATTTCTATTATAAAATAATTCTATTATAAAATAATTTCTACTATTAAATAATTCTATTATAAACTAACTAATTTTCCAATTATGCTGTATTTAGCTAATAAGATTGTTCTTTTTATGTTTTGTCATAAAAATCTACTAATTGAATGTGTTATATTCCTTGAACATGAATATTCATTATTATTTGCGTTTAAGATTGAAAATATATAATTTTTACTTTACCATAACTCAACAAAATGTTTGAAATAAATTTAATAAAAAGACAAGAAAAAAATCAATAAACAGGGTCAAATACGAGATGCAATATGACATGTTCATTTTTTAGTAGTAAAATACATTTGGTGCTTATTCCTTAAAAGTGCATGTTTTAAAATTATTATTAATTGAATGTACTTTTCAATTTAAGGTTAAATCCAATACTATTAAATATTTGCTATTACAACTATTTTATTTATTATGCGTTGCAATTTAATATATATTATTGAAAAAACACCAATAAATTAGGGGTATGAATGGGAATTGGCTTCTTATAATATCAAATGAACATAATGAAATAGTATATTGTTATAGTAAAGATACAAACAACGAAGCATGTGATAATACACAAAACAGGCTAATATCAGGCGATCCTTTACTATTTCTAGTGGCATATGCAGCCATAGGTACGACTAACGAAGGTTACGGAAACATACAAACATACAAATATGTTACTTTAACGGGATATTCTGTAGTTGTGGCTTCAGAAAATATAAAAATATCAAAAAGTATCTTAAAAGAAGTAGCAAATGTTTTAGGAGATGAACTGCTTAATCCAGATGCATATGATGACGAATGGATAGGAAACACCCAATTCAACAATAGAATTGGTAGAATATTTGAAATATAAATTAGTATTGATAAATTTCCAATTTAGGAAAGTGCGGCATTATAATATTTTATATAATTTTTAGTTAAATATATGAAAATTCAGTTTTATCAAAAATCTAGAAAAATCATAGACTTTTCAAATTATTCAACAAAAAATATTATAATGAGTGCTATCTTTGTCAAATTCTAACTTATTAATAGATACTTAAGATACACTTCTATAATAGTGAAAGACAAATTAATGAAAATTTTAGCCCTAATGCGAGAGATAATACATGTGCAGGTGGGACAGTGTGGTAACCAGATAGGAATGAAATTCTGGGAGACAATCTCAAAGGAGCATGGTGTAGATCCAAGAGGTATCTATAGAGGCACCAACGACATACAGAAGGCACAAATTGAAGTCTATTACAATAACAGTTCAAGTGGAAAATTTGTTCCTCGCGCAGTGCTTGTAGATCTTGAGCCTGGAACTATGTCTGCTGTAAAAGAAGGTGCATATGCAGATCTCTTTAGGCCAGACAATTTTATATTCGGAAGCGGCGGCGCTGGAAATAATTGGGCCAAAGGACATTATACTGAAGGTGCAGAGTTATGTGACAATGTGTTGGATGCAATACGAAAAGAAGCTGAACGTTCTGATGCATTACAAGGCTTCCAATTAACACATTCGCTGGGAGGAGGTACAGGATCGGGAATGGGAACATTATTGGTAAGTAAAATTAAAGAAGAATATCCAGATAGAATGCTGGCAACGTTTTCTGTAGTACCATCGCCAAAAGTAAGTGATACAGTAGTTGAGCCATACAATGCTACACTTTCTATCCATCAATTACTTGAAAATTCGGATGAAACTTTCTGCATTGATAATGATGCATTATATGACATTTGTTTAAATACATTAAAACTGAAGACCATTACATTCGACCATCTTAACTCGCTTGTTAGTAACGTAATGAGCGGAATCACAACGTGTCTTAGATTTCCCGGTCAGCTAAACTCAGATCTTAGAAAGCTTGCTGTAAACATGGTTCCTTTTCCAAGAATGCACTTTCTATGTGTAGGTTCTGCACCATTATTTGCACAGGCCTCGGATCTTTTTAGAACTTATTCTGTCAATGAGCTTGCAACCCAGCTTTTTGATCCACGAAATATGATGACTGCATGCAATCCACGAAATGGAAGATATTTGACAGCGGCTGCGGTATTCAGAGGACAGATGTCTATGAGAGATGTTGAAGAACAGATGATGACCATGCAAACCAAACATTCTGATCACTTTGTTGAGTGGATTCCAAACAATGTACAGACTGCGGTGTGCAACATTCCACCTGAAGGACATGAAATGTCAGCAACATTTATTGCTAATACTACTGCTATTCAGGAGTTGTTCCTACGAGTCCGTGATCAGTTTAGCTCGATGTTTAAGAAGAAGGCATTCTTGCACTGGTACACAGGTGAAGGAATGGATGAAGCAGAGTTTAACGAGGCAGAAGCAAATCTTGTTGATCTTTGCAATGAATATCAGCAATATCAAGATGGACCAACCGCAGAAAGTGGATTTTAATAAATGAATTGATTATATTTTAGAATGTTTGTTGATATTAAAAATATGTTTCTGGATTTTAATAAAAATATTATAGCAGTATTAACTACAAACAACCATATCAAGTTACTTACAATAGTTTTTAAGTGTGACAATGGATAATTGATTTCGTTTGCAAAAAGTAGCCCTGCGGGGGCTCGAACCCCGGACCTTAGCATTTCTCAGCTAATCCACCATAAGTTCACTTATAAGTACTACGCTCTAACCAGCTGAGCTACAGGGCTATAAAAATATTTGTTTTGGTTATTAAATGCCTTGTTGGGATATTTTAATATAAATGATGATGTACGCAGTACATTTGGAGAATTTATATGAATAAATGCATATTTATTTGATTTTGCTTAAAAAGCACCACAATACAATAAATTTTAATAAATTGTTGAGTATATTGACTATTGAAATAAACAATTTATCAGTTAGCATAATATAAATTGAATATAAAAATTTTCAATACCAGAAACTGATAATTTATTGCATAAATTAGAATTAAACAAGTCTTTATATTTATAAACCCATTTAGTAATGTAGAATATCATATCTTCGCATATCAATTAATGATATAGAGATGCATCAATTTTTATATTTAGCATCCCAATTTAATATAACTGTTTAACCAGTCTCAGTGAATGGAAGACAATAAAACGGAATCTTTCCTTTTGCAAGATCATTTATAATGACACGAGCTATCAGTTCAGAATTTATGGCTCCTGCTTGCTGGATCTTTCCCAATCGTTTCCCTAGTAAAGCAAAAAGTTCTTCTACGTTTGCATATTCGTCTTTAATGTCATATACTTTTTTAATAGTTTCCTTTCCAACCAAATTGACTATATCCCATATATAAAGATCTGGGTCTTTAATGTTTTCAGTACGCGTGCCTCCCATAACAGAAAACAGCAAATCGGCAGAGTTGCTAGATACTGGAATAACACCGGGAGAATCAATAAGATACACGTCTTTATAGAGTGTAATATACTGCCATGCTTTGGTTTCTCCAGGAACTGGTGCAACTGAACATACCTTTCTTCCCTTAAGAGAATTTATAAGCGTGGATTTCCCTGCATTCGGATGTCCTACAATTCCGATTGCAATGTTTCTTTTGTCTTTATTGGCTGTCAGGTACAGTCTTTTCAGCTGTCTTATAAGCTTTATTAAATGTTCCTTTCCTACTGTATTTGTATTATAATTTTTTCCTGTGGTATGATAAGCAATTGTAGGTGCTATTTTAGAAAAATGCGTAAGAAGCTGTGCTGTAACTGAAGTTGGTACAAGATCTGTTTTGTTTAGGACGAATATAAAATACTTATGACTGTGTCTTTCTGTATACATTTTAATTTGTTCGCATATAACTGGATTTCTAGCATCTAACACATGTACAATAATATCAGAAGAATCAAGCACCTTATACAGCTCGTTCCAAGCCACCTTTCCATTTCCTGTTGACCATTGCATTTGTGGGTCAGACTCTTTCTGAGATGCTCTTTTTATATCAAATTCTTCTTTTAGCTTTTTAGAGTGCTCTGCTATCTCAGCTATTGATGAAAATTTCTGTTTTAAACTTCTGTCTGAGTTTCTTACAAAAGTAGAATCAAATTTTGCAGTATACGATGCGCGTGCTTTAATTTTTTTGACTGAATTGTTTATGAGAGATCCCGGAACATTTCCGGTGCTCAATAAAACATCGTATGGAGTCTTTGTTCTGATAGCATTTCTATATTTTTCCAGTTCATTTTGATCTATAATCTGCGTACTTGTAAACCAATTTTTGGATGGTTCTATACGACCGGTTGTCTTAGTTGATGATTGAAATACCGCATCCTTGACGATTTTTCCCTGCGAATTTCTCTTTGGACTTCCTGAAGTCAGCATATTGATATATTTTAGTTTTGACTTGTTGTAAAAATTTTCTTTTGCCATTATTGGATTAAAATTTTGCCGATTTTTAAACATTTAAATTTATTACATAAAATTATTTTATAATTCGAAAGGGAATAGTAAATTATGTTCATGATACATTTATCGATGGATCAAATATTACTTGAACTTTTAAACATTTCAATTTATTACAGCAAAAATAAAATTTTTAAAATAAATCATATTTAAATATGCATTATAAAGAAATTGATATGTTTTGTAGCATGCAATTTATAATTTTATTATTAAAAATTGCTTTAAAAGATGCTACGAGCACACTGTATGATAACGATTGCGTTATAAAATCATTTGTTCTGATAATCGTTTCCTATTTCCAAATTATTAAAGGTGAATTTAAAACATCGAATGATGATCAATTTGAAAAAGATAAACATACATATTACTGTTTATACATAAGTTTTAAACGTGGTGTAATAAAATCTTCTAGAAAACAGCAGATATATTATCGTTTTAAGAAGAAACAAAAGTTAATTTTACAAATAATTAAACTCCGATAATGCGTCTATCTAATCTACAAGCATTCCTGGCTTCATTTTAAAGAACTTGATGGTTTGGAAAAGAAAGTATAATTTTTTATTAAATGTAAATCGTTTAAGCCTGAAGATTTATTGTCTAAGAACGACATATAAATATATTTAAACCTAAAAAGCAAATTTTACGAGTCATCAACGAGAAATAATTATAAAAACGATAATTAGTTAGCATTCATTTAGTATGCATAATTTAAAATTGCGTAAAATACCAAAAGCAAAATAGATATGCAAAGAGATCCTTTAAATAAATTCAATTTTGATATTAACTGTTAAAATAAATGTTTAATTGTCCAACTAATCAACCTACATTAAGCAATATTATTGAAAATTAATAATAATTTAATTTTACTATTTAATTAGATAATTAAATCTTTATTTTAACAGTTATTATCATGTTTTCATATAATTTAAAGGTTTTATATTAAAATTTAATTTATTGGTTAGTTGGTATTCATAGTTTCTAATCTAGAATTAAATACTCTTCTACCACTTAATACTTGTGTTATATACAGTATAAATAAAGATATCAGGCATATAACAGACCAAACCAACAATATTTTTATTGTAAAACTCCAATTGTTCATAGAAATAATCATGGATTACCATATTTGCATAAGTAAGTAATACGAGATGTATATATAGATCAATTTGACACTTCAATATAAAAATTGAATTTTATTTAGTTTTAAGCTTAAAAAATAAATATAAGCAAATAATTAATATTACTTAAAAACATATTAAACAAACAACTTTAATAATTATTATTAGAATGTTTGTTTTATATGTTTTTAAGTAATATTAAGGTTAAGTTTTTTATAGCGTTGTTGGCTTTAGTTCAATAATAATTCATATATAAGTTATGACAATTTCTTTCAAATATTACTAAATATTTATGATCAACTGCAAGAATTCAATATTTAGTATACACAATCATTTATTTTTAAAAATTAAAGAAAGTAAATCTTATATTATATGTTGTATCATAACATATTAATATTCATAAATTAGTAGGCTTGATTAGAACAATTCAGTATAATATATTATAATGTATGATACTACAACAATTTCTTTTGAAATTCTTTCATTTATTCATTAATTGTGTCATTTTTAATAAGTCCTTCAAGATTTTTATTTGCCCAAAATGATACATCAAATTTCTCTATATTTGTTATATTCAAAATGTATCTATCAATTCTTTCACTCCTTCCTATAGAAATTGCATTCTCAATGGCTTTGGCTATATCCTCTGTGTTCCCCCCTTTAAAAAGTATGGCTCCCTGCAATGTGGATGCTATTCCTGTCATTTCACTTAGAATTACTGTTCCTTTTTTTTCTTCTTGGCATAAAAGATACTCAATCCCTATAAGATTCATTCCGTCGGCCAGCGAACTGATTAATACAGCATCACAGAAAGAATACAATGCACACAACTCACTGAATCCTATGCTTCCAAACAGGACCTTGACTGGTGTCGTATGAATATCTCCCACAGATCCATTAATTTCTTGAACCATTTGGTTTATCTCTTTTATTTGAGCCTGATGCTCAAATATTACCATTTTACTAGGTATTACTACCTGAATAAAAACGACTGTTTTTTGAATTCCTGGATTTCTTTTATAAAACTGTTTGATTCCTTGGAATTTCTGTGTTAATCCTTTGGTATAGTCATTTCTATCAATTCCCAAAATGACGTATTTGTCTTCGTACTTTCTCTTTAATGTTTTTATCCTTTTCAATGTCTTTTCCTTTCTACATTCAGATCTAAATAGTTCTACATCCAATCCTATTCCCAATGAATGTATTTTAGACTTTATTTTTTTTGCATCAATATTAAGCCTATAAACACATTCTAAAAAATTAATTGAATATGAGGGAACGTGAAATCCGATCGAATCACAGATTGCAAGAGATCGAATCAATTCGTTTGAACAGGGGAGTTTCATAAAAATATCAGCTTCGGGAAATGGGACGTGGTCAAAAAATGCGATTTTTATAGAACGATGGTTTGCTCTAATCATTTCTGGAATGAGCATCAGTTGATAATCGTGGATCCAGACAACATCGTCCTTGTCTGCCTGATCTAGAATAGCCTTTGCGAATATTTGGTTGAATTGAATATATGCAGCATATTCTTTTTCAACAAAGCATATACTATCAGCAAATGAATGCATCAGTGGCCATAATACAGTGTTGCTAAACCCATAATAAGCATCTTGAATTATATCTTCTTTAATAAATAAAGGAACAAGATTATACTTTTGTTGGCATTCTTTCGAAATCTTTTTTTTTTCAGCCTCTGAGAAGTTTGAAGCAAAAAGATTACCAACCCAAATAAATTCTACTTTTTCAGCAAGACACTTAATAGCAGTAGCAAGACCGCCAGGTGTAACTTTGTATTTAAATCCATTCTTCGTTCTAGATATGTATATTGGCAATGCATTGCTTGCAATAATAAGCTTCATACGGGGAAGTGGTATTGTAATATTTAAACTCAGCAAAAGGAGCTTTAATATTCCACATACGGAAATACCAAAATTAAGAAATGGTTTATAACTATAAAATTAGTGTTAGAATAGATCAACATAAGATATTCTAGATTAATATAATTTAAATTGCCATAAACGGAATATTATAAACAGGGATGGCTTTAATTTACAACAATATATTGTGTGCATTCGATCATATAATATGGCAACTTATATTGTCAATAATTTTTATTGTGGAAACCACATATAATTCAATGAGTTCTAAATATGGTTTGTCGAACACGCGTATTATTGATATAAATTGCCAAATACATTAGTTAAACTTAACAAATTTATATTAAAAAATACCTAAAAATATAAATTTTATTATTTTAATGAGTTTTTCTTTTTCAATTGTACAATAAGATTCTTTAGATGGAATACACATCAATTAAATACTAATTAGTGCATACTCATTGAATCATATCAATGGTTTATTAGTTAAAATTAAATTCCACATGATTCACCTGATTTTCTAGTATCAGATTCAGCAAATATCTTTTTACCTTTATCAGTAATTTTGATGTGGATTCCTTGAACTGATGTAAATGTTGTATTTGTTAATGATGGTATAATTCTATGTCCAAACTTACTAAGAGAGGATGCAGTTTCTTTAGAAAATGAATATTCAACAAAAACATCATTATTAATAGGAAGTGCATGTATACGTTGAAAAGCAAGTGCTTCCTTTAGGTTCTTTCCAATTAATATTTGAATCAATGATGTTAGGATTGATGTTGGTATTCTTATACCTCCAGCTCCACCAAGTGCAATAATTTCGTCACTGCTTTCTAAAAGTATAGGAGCCATAGAAGAAAATGGCCTTTTGCTTGGACCAACGGTATTTTGAGAAACTTTCAAAGTATTTGGGTTGGGAAGATAAAAGTCTGACATTGAATTATTAAAAATAATTCCTGTAACGGGATCCAAGCATTTTGATCCAAACTCATGATTAACAGAAGAAGTAAGTAAAACAATCATTCCATCCGAATCTAGCACATTCATATGCGTAGTTCCATGATCTTCTGAAAATGGGAGTGTCACTTCATATTTATCGGCCGGTAAAATGCTTTCCGTATTTATTTTATTAAATAATTCGTTGGCAATGTTATGATCAACCATTTCGTCTACCACAGTCTTCCATTCTGGAACATGTATCGGATCTCCCAACTCTCCTCGACGTGAATATGCAAATTTAAATGCTTCAATAAGTAAATGATAATATTTAGCAACATCTGAAGAATCGCACCATTCTCGTAGTTCTTTAAAATTTGCATTTTGTAAAATATTAAGCGCCTTAATAAGCAATACGCCAGAAGAGGGAACATTGGTTGTTGATATTTTGAATTTCCCAATTCTTCCTGTCAAGACATCTCTCTCCTTGACAGAATAATTTTTAAAGTCTACTTCATCTAGAACACCACCTATAGTTTTTATATACTGACATATTTTATTTGAAATGTCTCCTGTATAAAACGAATCAGGATTTTCAGAAAGAATTTCAAGAGTTCTTCCAAGATTCTGCCGTACAATCAATTCTCCTTCTTTTACTATTCTGTTGTTTATTGTAAATGTCTCTCGCATCCCAGGATCATTAAGCACAGCTTCTTTGTTTTTATTAAGTTTAAAAACCAAATCTTTGTGTGCTCTAAACCCTTCATTGCAAAAACGAATTGGTTCCTCAAACAACGATTTCCACGGAAGTCTTCCATGTTGTTTGTGAATTGTTAAAAGACCCATCATTTCACCAGGAACGGCTATTGATAGGCCCCCCTGTTCTAATACGTTGGGATTGTTTTTAAATGTTTGCAATGATGTGTTTCTGGAAGATACTTCTCGAAAGTCATACATTTTTGAGCAATTTTTCAATTTTACCATTAAGAACCCACCTCCACCAATTCCTGCAGAATGACCGTTAACAATACCTATTACTATTTCTGCTGTAATAGCAGCATCTATAGCATTTCCTCCTTTTTGAAGTATATTTAATCCAGCGTTACTAGCATATTGAGATTCTGTATTTATTGCACAATGTGTATATTCATTTAACTTCTCAAATACAGGACTTGCCAATTCAACAACTGCATTTGTATGCATATGGGCAATATATTTTAATTAAGTCAAATTTTTAATTAAAATTTTACTTGATTAATTAATATTAATTAATGATAAATATTGTATTGCAGAAATATAGAATTTGTTTATAATTAAAAGTTTAACTTAATATTCGTATGTTAATAAGATTTACTTTATCATTGATTTTGACCAACTTATCTAGTAAAAAATTAATTGTTAAATAGAAAACTCTAAAACAGTTAAGATATTTATTTAATAAAAATCCGTGAATTATGATTCTTTTCTCGTTCTATATTTTTGTCATAACCAGAAAAGAATTTTAGATTAAATAAACATTTTATTGTAAAATAGTTCCACTGCTCCGAATTAGAAAATATTTTCCAACGATTTGTTCAAAACAGACACGTGAACACCGAAGAATTGACAAATATTATAATTGAAAAATAATATTGAACACATATTGTTGAACATGAATTGACAAATATTATTGAACACAAATACCATGGTTCCAAATCAATACGGTGTAATGAGTATAGTAAAAAGCTCGTGTAGCTAGATGGTTAAATTTTACAATGTAAAACGTGTTGCAAAAGAATGTCCGTTAGAAATGAAATTGTTACAGTCAAAATTATTATTGAGACCTTTTTTGTTTCTAATTACATGTTATTGCAACAGTCTTTAAACAATGCAATTTCATAGTTTTCTGTAAATACAGTTCGAGAGTGATATTCTATAATTATGGTCATCGAACAGATATAATCTGAATCTTGCAAATTAGTTAGTGAAATTGACGGAGCTGCCATTAGTTGACAAAAATATAATCATAACGAGCAAGACAACAACAATGGATATTTGGATGTATTAAATGAGGGGCGTCAAATATTTCTATTAGCTGTATCGATGATCGTATAAATTCCATTTTTGGAAAACTCGTTAGAGATGATATTTCTGACGAAACGTTGGCATTTTCCAATGAATGACCACTGTATATGAGTTTCTTTGGAGCAAAATTTTGATTGTTCACGTTTATCCATGAATCATCCAGAAAATTTTGTAGATCCTATTACTGGTGCACATACTCAAATATTGAGTGTTGGACAGATTTAGTACACGAACTAAGCATTGATATCACAGCATCTTGATGAATTTTGTTTTAGTGCAAATTTATATCCGAAGTTGCTCAAACATCTGTTTTTGTATATAACTTAATACTTCTTCTAAATTAAAATCCTGTTAAAAAAATATTTTGCTGGCATGCAAGTTATCGAAATAGATCTGTTTAAGTGCAGGCCTGCTAATATCCTTAATTTTTTATTTAATTGATTGGCTATTCAAAATGTCTTAAGTCAATTTTCCTCCTTAATTTAATGAATTCCTTTCAAGAAGAATTTGCACTTTTAACTGAAAAGTTCGGGGAATTAACATCTACAGATGTAGGTCGTCTCATATTCATGCTTATAGGACTATTTTCATTTGCTACTAAGTTTAAAGGATTTTACGGCGCACTAATCATGGCATCTCTCCTTACTTCTATAGTTCATAGCTTCTTAGCACAATCAGTTTATGAAGATGATATTGAAAAAACAGGAAAAGTCAAAATTTTATATGGTGCCTATGCAAAAAAAATTATTGGCGAGAAAATCTATGATTTTACGCCTCCGGAAATTCCTAAAAGTACTAACAAAACACCTCCAAAATATCCAAGTAAAAAACGTGCCAAGGTTATTAAAAAAATTGTAGACACCACTGCAAGCGAACAAAATACAAATATTCTTACTTCTCCTACAAACTATTTGAATAACAAATTATTTAAAGATGAAAAGATTCTTACAGAGGATTCTCTTTTATGGATCATTTGCTTTGTAGTTTCACTTCTTTGTATAGCTGTTTTTGATGTCATGTACAGTATTCTATTCTTTGGAGGTTTAGCATTTGGTACGTATTCTATTTTAAAATTAACGGAAGGTGAGCCAAATCCTATAACAAGAGGACTTGCAGTAATATCCTTTCTAGCGGTTGTATTTGCTATAGCATATCTTGTTCGTTCTACGCTCACAATATTCTGTGCTATTGTATTTGGTATATACGGTGTTATGCTTAACCTAATCTTCTTTGGAATTTTACTTGGTTATAGTAGTTTTGTTGAGGAATATTGGGCTAATACGATTACGTTTTCTGATTTTAAAAAATCTAAAATATTTGTTCTAGAAACAAATATTACTACTCTTTATATTATTTTGGCACTAACTATTGTAAGTATTACGTTAAATATTATAACAGCTCCACCAAATACTACACGTAAATAAATTATTAGATTCATGCATTTTTTAATCTTAAGTATTACACATTAAATAATGCTTTCAATTCAAATATTACCAAACCATAACCTAAATGTAATATGTAAGCTAATAGAAATTCATAATAATCTATATCGAGTATATTTATTGGTTAACTAAGTGACATGTATAAGATGTTGATATAAAAATTGTATTTTAAATAAAAGACCTTTTTAAATATCACTACTTAGTAAAATATATCAAGTTAATGCTCATATACAAAAAACTATTAATAAGGTAAATTAAACATCAAATTTAATATACCCGAAATGACATTATAAATACTTTAAGTTTTATTATACCATGTTTATCCAACTTTTAAATTGCATTTTTTGTACTGAATTGATATACACTTTGGAGAAAAAAGCATGCCCACACTCTTTAACTGCAAAAGAACGCAACTTATTTTTTCATTTAGATGATAATTTGCTAAATCCTTTAGAGGTGTCAGAAATTCTAATTCAATCTGAAAAAGAAATTATTTTTAAAAGTTCACAATCAAAAGAGCCTGTTAAAAAGTCAATAGCTGCTGGATGTGTAACACCATTAATGCATGGTTTAGTAGTATTCTCCAACAGACTTTATGTTCATGATATAATATTTTCAAGAGGAAACTGTCCGGATTATGTATGGGAGGGAGTACTGAATGGCTTCAAAATTACAAGCACACAGACAGAATCCTTTAGTGTGATAATTCCAGGTATTAAAAACCTTGCTCTAATAGGGCATGACAAAACAAATGCCACCGTTCCAAGCATTGAATTCTATGCCTTTTCTGAATCACCAGGAAATATTAAAGATAAAACATCTGCAAATCTCAACAGACAAACATTTTCATATTCATCTTTTCTTAAAAACGCATCTATTACCATATCACAAACCAAAGCATCCTCTGTTAAAGACATTATTCTTAAAGATGGTCATTATAAACTTATGAATCCTTTAAAAATTTTAGATTTAAAAATCGGTGTTTCTAGTCTTAAAGAATTTGGAATTCAGATTACTCTCAAAGAAAGCAAAGCATTCAGTGAATTCTGTGATGTTGCGAAAACTGCTTTAATTCAAAGTTTTGCAATACCAAAGGTCAAGGGCGGATCCAGGGGGGGGCCAATCCGGCCATGGCCCCCCCCATTTAAAAAATTTCTTTCTTTTTACCAGCTATTTTGCTCGAAAAGTAGACTTGGCCCCCCCCAAGAGTGGTTTCATAGGACTTTGGCCCCCCCCTTCGAAAATTTCTGTATCCGCCCTTGCCAAAGGTGACGATTAACGAATCTGTGAATATAATCGATTTTCTTGAACTTAATGATGGCAACTGGTTTTATAGGAATGTATATAATTTAATTGCTATCTTCTCACTCATTGCAATTTTAGCAACAATCAGTTGGTATTTCAGAAAAACCTTTAACAAAAATGACGAATGCGAATCTAATGAAATTATCTATCATTAAATACTTATTTATGAATGTGATAATATTTTTTTAAGTTAAATCAATTTAGATTTTATTTATAACAGATTACAAATACTAAATGATGAATCTTGTTAGAATTAAATCTAATAAAGGCTTTTATGATACATTTAAAGATTTTTAGAGTCAAAAATGAATTATTGCTTAATAGTAAATATAATTTATAATCAAAATTATTTAAAAGATCCATATGAGTGAGAAAATGAAATCTTTACTTGTATATTTTTAAAGATAGTTTATTCTGTTGAGGATGAAATTTATTGAATCACTTTCGAAGATTCTTCGGGCATTCCAATTAAGCTTTTTATAACGCCATTAACTCTATTTCAACAATCATTTCTCACGCTATACAAAGAAGTGAAACTACAAAGCAAATGATCCATAAAAGAGAATCCTCTGTAAGAATCTTTTCATCTTTAAATAATTTGTTATTCAAATAGTTTGTAGGAGAAGTAAGAATATTTGTATTTTGTTCGCTTGCAGTGGTGTCTACAATTTTTTTAATAACCTTGGCACGTTTTTTACTTGGATATTTTGGAGGTGTTTTGTTAGTACTTTTAGGAATTTCCGGAGGCGTAAAATCATAGATTTTCTCGCCAATAATTTTTTTTGCATAGGCACCATATAAAATTTTGACTTTTCCTGTTTTTTCAATATCATCTTCATAAACTGATTGTGCTAAGAAGCTATGAACTATAGAAGTAAGGAGAGATGCCATGATTAGTGCGCCGTAAAATCCTTTAAACTTAGTAGCAAATGAAAATAGTCCTATAAGCATGATTGTTGAAAAGACCAAACTCCAAAAATAGAATGAAGATAGGAATTGTGCAGAACTGGCTATATCTGCCAGTTTTAGCACACCTGCTTTCCACATGAATATGAGACGACCTACATCTGTAGATGTTAATTCCCCGAACTTTTCAGTTAAAAGTGCAAATTCTTCTTGAAAGGAATTCATTAAATTAAGGAGGAAAATTGACTTAAGACATTTTGAATAGCCAATCAATTAAATAAAAAATTAAGGATATTAGCAGGCCTGCACTTAAACAGATCTATTTCGATAACTTGCATGCCAGCAAAATATTTTTTTAACAGGATTTTAATTTAGAAGAAGTATTAAGTTATATACAAAAACAGATGTTTGAGCAACTTCGGATATAAATTTGCACTAAAACAAAATTCATCAAGATGCTGTGATATCAATGCTTAGTTCGTGTACTAAATCTGTCCAACACTCAATATTTGAGTATGTGCACCAGTAATAGGATCTACAAAATTTTCTGGATGATTCATGGATAAACGTGAACAATCAAAATTTTGCTCCAAAGAAACTCATATACAGTGGTCATTCATTGGAAAATGCCAACGTTTCGTCAGAAATATCATCTCTAACGAGTTTTCCAAAAATGGAATTTATACGATCATCGATACAGCTAATAGAAATATTTGACGCCCCTCATTTAATACATCCAAATATCCATTGTTGTTGTCTTGCTCGTTATGATTATATTTTTGTCAACTAATGGCAGCTCCGTCAATTTCACTAACTAATTTGCAAGATTCAGATTATATCTGTTCGATGACCATAATTATAGAATATCACTCTCGAACTGTATTTACAGAAAACTATGAAATTGCATTGTTTAAAGACTGTTGCAATAACATGTAATTAGAAACAAAAAAGGTCTCAATAATAATTTTGACTGTAACAATTTCATTTCTAACGGACATTCTTTTGCAACACGTTTTACATTGTAAAATTTAACCATCTAGCTACACGAGCTTTTTACTATACTCATTACACCGTATTGATTTGGAACCATGGTATTTGTGTTCAATAATATTTGTCAATTCATGTTCAACAATATGTGTTCAATATTATTTTTCAATTATAATATTTGTCAATTCTTCGGTGTTCACGTGTCTGTTTTGAACAAATCGTTGGAAAATATTTTCTAATTCGGAGCAGTGGAACTATTTTACAATAAAATGTTTATTTAATCTAAAATTCTTTTCTGGTTATGACAAAAATATAGAACGAGAAAAGAATCATAATTCACGGATTTTTATTAAATAAATATCTTAACTGTTTTAGAGTTTTCTATTTAACAATTAATTTTTTACTAGATAAGTTGGTCAAAATCAATGATAAAGTAAATCTTATTAACATACGAATATTAAGTTAAACTTTTAATTATAAACAAATTCTATATTTCTGCAATACAATATTTATCATTAATTAATATTAATTAATCAAGTAAAATTTTAATTAAAAATTTGACTTAATTAAAATATATTGCCCATATGCATACAAATGCAGTTGTTGAATTGGCAAGTCCTGTATTTGAGAAGTTAAATGAATATACACATTGTGCAATAAATACAGAATCTCAATATGCTAGTAACGCTGGATTAAATATACTTCAAAAAGGAGGAAATGCTATAGATGCTGCTATTACAGCAGAAATAGTAATAGGTATTGTTAACGGTCATTCTGCAGGAATTGGTGGAGGTGGGTTCTTAATGGTAAAATTGAAAAATTGCTCAAAAATGTATGACTTTCGAGAAGTATCTTCCAGAAACACATCATTGCAAACATTTAAAAACAATCCCAACGTATTAGAACAGGGGGGCCTATCAATAGCCGTTCCTGGTGAAATGATGGGTCTTTTAACAATTCACAAACAACATGGAAGACTTCCGTGGAAATCGTTGTTTGAGGAACCAATTCGTTTTTGCAATGAAGGGTTTAGAGCACACAAAGATTTGGTTTTTAAACTTAATAAAAACAAAGAAGCTGTGCTTAATGATCCTGGGATGCGAGAGACATTTACAATAAACAACAGAATAGTAAAAGAAGGAGAATTGATTGTACGGCAGAATCTTGGAAGAACTCTTGAAATTCTTTCTGAAAATCCTGATTCGTTTTATACAGGAGACATTTCAAATAAAATATGTCAGTATATAAAAACTATAGGTGGTGTTCTAGATGAAGTAGACTTTAAAAATTATTCTGTCAAGGAGAGAGATGTCTTGACAGGAAGAATTGGGAAATTCAAAATATCAACAACCAATGTTCCCTCTTCTGGCGTATTGCTTATTAAGGCGCTTAATATTTTACAAAATGCAAATTTTAAAGAACTACGAGAATGGTGCGATTCTTCAGATGTTGCTAAATATTATCATTTACTTATTGAAGCATTTAAATTTGCATATTCACGTCGAGGAGAGTTGGGAGATCCGATACATGTTCCAGAATGGAAGACTGTGGTAGACGAAATGGTTGATCATAACATTGCCAACGAATTATTTAATAAAATAAATACGGAAAGCATTTTACCGGCCGATAAATATGAAGTGACACTCCCATTTTCAGAAGATCATGGAACTACGCATATGAATGTGCTAGATTCGGATGGAATGATTGTTTTACTTACTTCTTCTGTTAATCATGAGTTTGGATCAAAATGCTTGGATCCCGTTACAGGAATTATTTTTAATAATTCAATGTCAGACTTTTATCTTCCCAACCCAAATACTTTGAAAGTTTCTCAAAATACCGTTGGTCCAAGCAAAAGGCCATTTTCTTCTATGGCTCCTATACTTTTAGAAAGCAGTGACGAAATTATTGCACTTGGTGGAGCTGGAGGTATAAGAATACCAACATCAATCCTAACATCATTGATTCAAATATTAATTGGAAAGAACCTAAAGGAAGCACTTGCTTTTCAACGTATACATGCACTTCCTATTAATAATGATGTTTTTGTTGAATATTCATTTTCTAAAGAAACTGCATCCTCTCTTAGTAAGTTTGGACATAGAATTATACCATCATTAACAAATACAACATTTACATCAGTTCAAGGAATCCACATCAAAATTACTGATAAAGGTAAAAAGATATTTGCTGAATCTGATACTAGAAAATCAGGTGAATCATGTGGAATTTAATTTTAACTAATAAACCATTGATATGATTCAATGAGTATGCACTAATTAGTATTTAATTGATGTGTATTCCATCTAAAGAATCTTATTGTACAATTGAAAAAGAAAAACTCATTAAAATAATAAAATTTATATTTTTAGGTATTTTTTAATATAAATTTGTTAAGTTTAACTAATGTATTTGGCAATTTATATCAATAATACGCGTGTTCGACAAACCATATTTAGAACTCATTGAATTATATGTGGTTTCCACAATAAAAATTATTGACAATATAAGTTGCCATATTATATGATCGAATGCACACAATATATTGTTGTAAATTAAAGCCATCCCTGTTTATAATATTCCGTTTATGGCAATTTAAATTATATTAATCTAGAATATCTTATGTTGATCTATTCTAACACTAATTTTATAGTTATAAACCATTTCTTAATTTTGGTATTTCCGTATGTGGAATATTAAAGCTCCTTTTGCTGAGTTTAAATATTACAATACCACTTCCCCGTATGAAGCTTATTATTGCAAGCAATGCATTGCCAATATACATATCTAGAACGAAGAATGGATTTAAATACAAAGTTACACCTGGCGGTCTTGCTACTGCTATTAAGTGTCTTGCTGAAAAAGTAGAATTTATTTGGGTTGGTAATCTTTTTGCTTCAAACTTCTCAGAGGCTGAAAAAAAAAAGATTTCGAAAGAATGCCAACAAAAGTATAATCTTGTTCCTTTATTTATTAAAGAAGATATAATTCAAGATGCTTATTATGGGTTTAGCAACACTGTATTATGGCCACTGATGCATTCATTTGCTGATAGTATATGCTTTGTTGAAAAAGAATATGCTGCATATATTCAATTCAACCAAATATTCGCAAAGGCTATTCTAGATCAGGCAGACAAGGACGATGTTGTCTGGATCCACGATTATCAACTGATGCTCATTCCAGAAATGATTAGAGCAAACCATCGTTCTATAAAAATCGCATTTTTTGACCACGTCCCATTTCCCGAAGCTGATATTTTTATGAAACTCCCCTGTTCAAACGAATTGATTCGATCTCTTGCAATCTGTGATTCGATCGGATTTCACGTTCCCTCATATTCAATTAATTTTTTAGAATGTGTTTATAGGCTTAATATTGATGCAAAAAAAATAAAGTCTAAAATACATTCATTGGGAATAGGATTGGATGTAGAACTATTTAGATCTGAATGTAGAAAGGAAAAGACATTGAAAAGGATAAAAACATTAAAGAGAAAGTACGAAGACAAATACGTCATTTTGGGAATTGATAGAAATGACTATACCAAAGGATTAACACAGAAATTCCAAGGAATCAAACAGTTTTATAAAAGAAATCCAGGAATTCAAAAAACAGTCGTTTTTATTCAGGTAGTAATACCTAGTAAAATGGTAATATTTGAGCATCAGGCTCAAATAAAAGAGATAAACCAAATGGTTCAAGAAATTAATGGATCTGTGGGAGATATTCATACGACACCAGTCAAGGTCCTGTTTGGAAGCATAGGATTCAGTGAGTTGTGTGCATTGTATTCTTTCTGTGATGCTGTATTAATCAGTTCGCTGGCCGACGGAATGAATCTTATAGGGATTGAGTATCTTTTATGCCAAGAAGAAAAAAAAGGAACAGTAATTCTAAGTGAAATGACAGGAATAGCATCCACATTGCAGGGAGCCATACTTTTTAAAGGGGGGAACACAGAGGATATAGCCAAAGCCATTGAGAATGCAATTTCTATAGGAAGGAGTGAAAGAATTGATAGATACATTTTGAATATAACAAATATAGAGAAATTTGATGTATCATTTTGGGCAAATAAAAATCTTGAAGGACTTATTAAAAATGACACAATTAATGAATAAATGAAAGAATTTCAAAAGAAATTGTTGTAGTATCATACATTATAATATATTATACTGAATTGTTCTAATCAAGCCTACTAATTTATGAATATTAATATGTTATGATACAACATATAATATAAGATTTACTTTCTTTAATTTTTAAAAATAAATGATTGTGTATACTAAATATTGAATTCTTGCAGTTGATCATAAATATTTAGTAATATTTGAAAGAAATTGTCATAACTTATATATGAATTATTATTGAACTAAAGCCAACAACGCTATAAAAAACTTAACCTTAATATTACTTAAAAACATATAAAACAAACATTCTAATAATAATTATTAAAGTTGTTTGTTTAATATGTTTTTAAGTAATATTAATTATTTGCTTATATTTATTTTTTAAGCTTAAAACTAAATAAAATTCAATTTTTATATTGAAGTGTCAAATTGATCTATATATACATCTCGTATTACTTACTTATGCAAATATGGTAATCCATGATTATTTCTATGAACAATTGGAGTTTTACAATAAAAATATTGTTGGTTTGGTCTGTTATATGCCTGATATCTTTATTTATACTGTATATAACACAAGTATTAAGTGGTAGAAGAGTATTTAATTCTAGATTAGAAACTATGAATACCAACTAACCAATAAATTAAATTTTAATATAAAACCTTTAAATTATATGAAAACATGATAATAACTGTTAAAATAAAGATTTAATTATCTAATTAAATAGTAAAATTAAATTATTATTAATTTTCAATAATATTGCTTAATGTAGGTTGATTAGTTGGACAATTAAACATTTATTTTAACAGTTAATATCAAAATTGAATTTATTTAAAGGATCTCTTTGCATATCTATTTTGCTTTTGGTATTTTACGCAATTTTAAATTATGCATACTAAATGAATGCTAACTAATTATCGTTTTTATAATTATTTCTCGTTGATGACTCGTAAAATTTGCTTTTTAGGTTTAAATATATTTATATGTCGTTCTTAGACAATAAATCTTCAGGCTTAAACGATTTACATTTAATAAAAAATTATACTTTCTTTTCCAAACCATCAAGTTCTTTAAAATGAAGCCAGGAATGCTTGTAGATTAGATAGACGCATTATCGGAGTTTAATTATTTGTAAAATTAACTTTTGTTTCTTCTTAAAACGATAATATATCTGCTGTTTTCTAGAAGATTTTATTACACCACGTTTAAAACTTATGTATAAACAGTAATATGTATGTTTATCTTTTTCAAATTGATCATCATTCGATGTTTTAAATTCACCTTTAATAATTTGGAAATAGGAAACGATTATCAGAACAAATGATTTTATAACGCAATCGTTATCATACAGTGTGCTCGTAGCATCTTTTAAAGCAATTTTTAATAATAAAATTATAAATTGCATGCTACAAAACATATCAATTTCTTTATAATGCATATTTAAATATGATTTATTTTAAAAATTTTATTTTTGCTGTAATAAATTGAAATGTTTAAAAGTTCAAGTAATATTTGATCCATCGATAAATGTATCATGAACATAATTTACTATTCCCTTTCGAATTATAAAATAATTTTATGTAATAAATTTAAATGTTTAAAAATCGGCAAAATTTTAATCCAATAATGGCAAAAGAAAATTTTTACAACAAGTCAAAACTAAAATATATCAATATGCTGACTTCAGGAAGTCCAAAGAGAAATTCGCAGGGAAAAATCGTCAAGGATGCGGTATTTCAATCATCAACTAAGACAACCGGTCGTATAGAACCATCCAAAAATTGGTTTACAAGTACGCAGATTATAGATCAAAATGAACTGGAAAAATATAGAAATGCTATCAGAACAAAGACTCCATACGATGTTTTATTGAGCACCGGAAATGTTCCGGGATCTCTCATAAACAATTCAGTCAAAAAAATTAAAGCACGCGCATCGTATACTGCAAAATTTGATTCTACTTTTGTAAGAAACTCAGACAGAAGTTTAAAACAGAAATTTTCATCAATAGCTGAGATAGCAGAGCACTCTAAAAAGCTAAAAGAAGAATTTGATATAAAAAGAGCATCTCAGAAAGAGTCTGACCCACAAATGCAATGGTCAACAGGAAATGGAAAGGTGGCTTGGAACGAGCTGTATAAGGTGCTTGATTCTTCTGATATTATTGTACATGTGTTAGATGCTAGAAATCCAGTTATATGCGAACAAATTAAAATGTATACAGAAAGACACAGTCATAAGTATTTTATATTCGTCCTAAACAAAACAGATCTTGTACCAACTTCAGTTACAGCACAGCTTCTTACGCATTTTTCTAAAATAGCACCTACAATTGCTTATCATACCACAGGAAAAAATTATAATACAAATACAGTAGGAAAGGAACATTTAATAAAGCTTATAAGACAGCTGAAAAGACTGTACCTGACAGCCAATAAAGACAAAAGAAACATTGCAATCGGAATTGTAGGACATCCGAATGCAGGGAAATCCACGCTTATAAATTCTCTTAAGGGAAGAAAGGTATGTTCAGTTGCACCAGTTCCTGGAGAAACCAAAGCATGGCAGTATATTACACTCTATAAAGACGTGTATCTTATTGATTCTCCCGGTGTTATTCCAGTATCTAGCAACTCTGCCGATTTGCTGTTTTCTGTTATGGGAGGCACGCGTACTGAAAACATTAAAGACCCAGATCTTTATATATGGGATATAGTCAATTTGGTTGGAAAGGAAACTATTAAAAAAGTATATGACATTAAAGACGAATATGCAAACGTAGAAGAACTTTTTGCTTTACTAGGGAAACGATTGGGAAAGATCCAGCAAGCAGGAGCCATAAATTCTGAACTGATAGCTCGTGTCATTATAAATGATCTTGCAAAAGGAAAGATTCCGTTTTATTGTCTTCCATTCACTGAGACTGGTTAAACAGTTATATTAAATTGGGATGCTAAATATAAAAATTGATGCATCTCTATATCATTAATTGATATGCGAAGATATGATATTCTACATTACTAAATGGGTTTATAAATATAAAGACTTGTTTAATTCTAATTTATGCAATAAATTATCAGTTTCTGGTATTGAAAATTTTTATATTCAATTTATATTATGCTAACTGATAAATTGTTTATTTCAATAGTCAATATACTCAACAATTTATTAAAATTTATTGTATTGTGGTGCTTTTTAAGCAAAATCAAATAAATATGCATTTATTCATATAAATTCTCCAAATGTACTGCGTACATCATCATTTATATTAAAATATCCCAACAAGGCATTTAATAACCAAAACAAATATTTTTATAGCCCTGTAGCTCAGCTGGTTAGAGCGTAGTACTTATAAGTGAACTTATGGTGGATTAGCTGAGAAATGCTAAGGTCCGGGGTTCGAGCCCCCGCAGGGCTACTTTTTGCAAACGAAATCAATTATCCATTGTCACACTTAAAAACTATTGTAAGTAACTTGATATGGTTGTTTGTAGTTAATACTGCTATAATATTTTTATTAAAATCCAGAAACATATTTTTAATATCAACAAACATTCTAAAATATAATCAATTCATTTATTAAAATCCACTTTCTGCGGTTGGTCCATCTTGATATTGCTGATATTCATTGCAAAGATCAACAAGATTTGCTTCTGCCTCGTTAAACTCTGCTTCATCCATTCCTTCACCTGTGTACCAGTGCAAGAATGCCTTCTTCTTAAACATCGAGCTAAACTGATCACGGACTCGTAGGAACAACTCCTGAATAGCAGTAGTATTAGCAATAAATGTTGCTGACATTTCATGTCCTTCAGGTGGAATGTTGCACACCGCAGTCTGTACATTGTTTGGAATCCACTCAACAAAGTGATCAGAATGTTTGGTTTGCATGGTCATCATCTGTTCTTCAACATCTCTCATAGACATCTGTCCTCTGAATACCGCAGCCGCTGTCAAATATCTTCCATTTCGTGGATTGCATGCAGTCATCATATTTCGTGGATCAAAAAGCTGGGTTGCAAGCTCATTGACAGAATAAGTTCTAAAAAGATCCGAGGCCTGTGCAAATAATGGTGCAGAACCTACACATAGAAAGTGCATTCTTGGAAAAGGAACCATGTTTACAGCAAGCTTTCTAAGATCTGAGTTTAGCTGACCGGGAAATCTAAGACACGTTGTGATTCCGCTCATTACGTTACTAACAAGCGAGTTAAGATGGTCGAATGTAATGGTCTTCAGTTTTAATGTATTTAAACAAATGTCATATAATGCATCATTATCAATGCAGAAAGTTTCATCCGAATTTTCAAGTAATTGATGGATAGAAAGTGTAGCATTGTATGGCTCAACTACTGTATCACTTACTTTTGGCGATGGTACTACAGAAAACGTTGCCAGCATTCTATCTGGATATTCTTCTTTAATTTTACTTACCAATAATGTTCCCATTCCCGATCCTGTACCTCCTCCCAGCGAATGTGTTAATTGGAAGCCTTGTAATGCATCAGAACGTTCAGCTTCTTTTCGTATTGCATCCAACACATTGTCACATAACTCTGCACCTTCAGTATAATGTCCTTTGGCCCAATTATTTCCAGCGCCGCCGCTTCCGAATATAAAATTGTCTGGCCTAAAGAGATCTGCATATGCACCTTCTTTTACAGCAGACATAGTTCCAGGCTCAAGATCTACAAGCACTGCGCGAGGAACAAATTTTCCACTTGAACTGTTATTGTAATAGACTTCAATTTGTGCCTTCTGTATGTCGTTGGTGCCTCTATAGATACCTCTTGGATCTACACCATGCTCCTTTGAGATTGTCTCCCAGAATTTCATTCCTATCTGGTTACCACACTGTCCCACCTGCACATGTATTATCTCTCGCATTAGGGCTAAAATTTTCATTAATTTGTCTTTCACTATTATAGAAGTGTATCTTAAGTATCTATTAATAAGTTAGAATTTGACAAAGATAGCACTCATTATAATATTTTTTGTTGAATAATTTGAAAAGTCTATGATTTTTCTAGATTTTTGATAAAACTGAATTTTCATATATTTAACTAAAAATTATATAAAATATTATAATGCCGCACTTTCCTAAATTGGAAATTTATCAATACTAATTTATATTTCAAATATTCTACCAATTCTATTGTTGAATTGGGTGTTTCCTATCCATTCGTCATCATATGCATCTGGATTAAGCAGTTCATCTCCTAAAACATTTGCTACTTCTTTTAAGATACTTTTTGATATTTTTATATTTTCTGAAGCCACAACTACAGAATATCCCGTTAAAGTAACATATTTGTATGTTTGTATGTTTCCGTAACCTTCGTTAGTCGTACCTATGGCTGCATATGCCACTAGAAATAGTAAAGGATCGCCTGATATTAGCCTGTTTTGTGTATTATCACATGCTTCGTTGTTTGTATCTTTACTATAACAATATACTATTTCATTATGTTCATTTGATATTATAAGAAGCCAATTCCCATTCATACCCCTAATTTATTGGTGTTTTTTCAATAATATATATTAAATTGCAACGCATAATAAATAAAATAGTTGTAATAGCAAATATTTAATAGTATTGGATTTAACCTTAAATTGAAAAGTACATTCAATTAATAATAATTTTAAAACATGCACTTTTAAGGAATAAGCACCAAATGTATTTTACTACTAAAAAATGAACATGTCATATTGCATCTCGTATTTGACCCTGTTTATTGATTTTTTTCTTGTCTTTTTATTAAATTTATTTCAAACATTTTGTTGAGTTATGGTAAAGTAAAAATTATATATTTTCAATCTTAAACGCAAATAATAATGAATATTCATGTTCAAGGAATATAACACATTCAATTAGTAGATTTTTATGACAAAACATAAAAAGAACAATCTTATTAGCTAAATACAGCATAATTGGAAAATTAGTTAGTTTATAATAGAATTATTTAATAGTAGAAATTATTTTATAATAGAATTATTTTATAATAGAAATTATTTAATAGTAGAAATTATTTAATAGTAGAAATTATTTTTTAAGAAAAATATTTTATAAAAAGTGTTCAATTATAAAACCCATGAAAATTTATAAATTCACGTGTGAACACGAAGACTGTAATAAAGTGTTTCCTAGTCAACTGAAACTAGATACTCACTTAAACCAGCATAATGGCGTACGCCCTTTTGTATGTGAAATATGCACAATGGGATTTTTTAGTAAAGAGAATCTCAAAGAACATACAGAGGTTGTTCATGAGAAAAAATATACAATAACATGTGAAAGATGCCAAAGAACGTATTCAAACCGCGGTAACTATAAAAGACACTCATGTGCTATAGAAGAAGAGCTTATATGTACAAGATGCAACAAAAAATTCAATTCGCTTGGAAATAAAGAGAAACATGTCAATAGCAAGCATAGAAAGCCTATTTGTGTTCTTCCTATACGAAAATGCAATATATGTGATATGGAATATAAAAATTATAAAGCATTTCAAAATCACGTATATAACGCTCATAACGGATTTAAATATAAATGTGAAGAATGCAAAGAAAAATTTAAGACAGATAAATTATATAAGCAACATAACAATAAAAAACATTCTGTAGAATAAAAAACAAGAATCAAATAATTCCAAGTTAAATATTTATTGAAGTATTAAAGTTCAGAACTGTTAACATATTCTAAATAAAATATATCGTTGATATAATATTTAATGAGTTGTATGTTGTTTTTTAAATACCTAAACTTTTCTTTTGTAATTCATAATTGTTGCATTAATTTTATAAAATTATTAAATGCAATATAAGAATATTAATTGAAAATAATATTCTATGCAGCTATGATCAGGTCTCGTTTGCGCAATGGTTAGCGCATCGGCTTTTTAAGCCGTGGATTGTATGTCCGAGTCTCATATGGGATATGTTCTTTGCGAATTCACACATTTTGTATGGTTCATTGAAAGATTATAAATAATATTGTATACGTATAATACATACCAATCCATTTAAAACAATACAAATGCTATTGAATTCTTGGCTTTATTTGATATGCAATGCATTGCATATCATTTACTTTTCTAAAGAAATTTTTTAATTTATACCCAAAATGTTGAGTGAAATATTGCGAATGAAAAAATTATGTGTAAAAAATATAGAACTGGATTCTATTGATGATTGCATCAAACAATTAGATGAATATGCTTTGTATACATCTAAAAACGATCCTTTTACGATCGCTGCTATAAGCAACATGAGATTTTCCATAATGAACTATTTATATCATATTAGATGCATACTTGCAAATTCATATGACAATGTTCTGTATAACGTAGCAAAGAAATATTTATTAACTAAACCAAAAAATATTGTTGACAAATATTGTATAGAAAATGAAGTACTTTTAGTGCTTAAGGGTGATGTATATTCTATAAATGAATGGCATGTCGATTGCTCTTGTGAATATAATGAGCATTTCTTTATAGGTCTTGCTGTGAATTCTGACGAGTTCGTAGATAAATGGGTTGATATTTTTGTCACACAAAATTTGAAAATTGTGGATTTTGTTAAAGGACATTCCAATTTTAAGCAAGCAACTACCAGAAATATTCTTCATGTATTTGATGTTATCAATGTTGATGATGTTTTTTTAAATAATATTCCAATAGAACTTGCTTTATATTTGATAGTTAAATCAAAAAAATATAATAAGCTGAAAGAACTTAAAAAGTCAATAGAACTTCTTAAGATTGGTATATTATTGGCATCTACTAAAGAGAAGTTTGATATGTTCATTTCCGATGGCGTATTCCAAAACACGTCGACAGAAATACAATCAGGAGCTGTGTTAAAGCATCCTGTAGACATACAATCGGATACTGAAATCAATTCTACATCTAAACATGATAATACTAAATCAAATTCTTATGCTCAAAATATTTTAATAGATCAGATTAAAATGTATAAAACCAATGCAGAAACGGCGAATTTTTTAAAAACCAGCAATATTTCTTATGAACTTATAGATTTAATATTATCACTTCATCGGTGTAGATTTAATAATTTAAGTTCTCCTGTTTTTTCGGAAAATGCACTTTCCAAAGAAGAATTAATAGAATCAAACCTCCATCAATCTACCGAAATGTTTAAATCGTATGCATATGCATCTATTCCGTTGTATTCTTATATAATCAATGACATTATAAACATGCCATTTGAGTTTTTTATAAAGGGATTGGATTACTGTTTAGAAAAAGAATTGTCAGCATTAACTAAACAATTTCTTTTATCATCAATATTAAGCAGGGATCGAGATATTATATTTGCAGAGATATGCAAGAGAGGTTATGAGCATGCATTCACCTATATACTTGCCAAAAGGGGCATCTCTTACAAAATTGAAAGAAAAATATATGAAGAATTTCACGATGATATGTCACTTGAATTCAAACGGACGTTCTATCAATCACACTTAGAATTTGTTAAAGAAAATATCTTACGTATTCCATCTCTTCCGATATCAGTATATAATGAACTGTTGAAAGAAAAATCCAATAATGGAATGATTTTGCCAGTTGCATCTGAATCTACATCTCTAAACGAGATTGATACGGAATCTTCTAACGAAACATCATCATGCAAATTAGTTTGTAGAGCAACAAACAACACACGTATTGATTTAATCACTTCTAACGCAACTGTTTATCCTGATTCGTATTTTATTGGTTTACCATTTAATTTTTTTAGTGAAGAATTCTGGAATAACTTTACATGGTATTCAGAAAATAGAAAATTATTTAGTAACTATCATATCCCAAGAAAATATTTTTGTGTTCCTAACACATTTGTTTCTGAAAATTTAAAGGATTCAACTTCTAAAAAAATTAAGATAGTTAATCCAATATTTGGTGATATTCTAGAAAGTATAATTGGAAATGGGGTGTTTTTTAGTTTGCCTGATATGGCAGATTCAGAATATGAAGAAATATTGTTAAATGTATATACATACAGTAAAGATACCAACTATTTAGAAAAGTTTGGTAAGTTTATTAAAAACACAATTTCTCAATTTAATGTGCACTATGCGTTAATAAGAGAAATAGTACATGCATATGTTCATAAGTATAGCGATACTTCTATTTTAGAAGCTGTTTGTACAGCCACAACCGAATATTCTGATATAATAGAGGATTTTAAAGATTGTTCAAGTGAGATTGCAAAAGGTATTTTAAAAAGGAATTCCCAATATCAACCCAGGAAGAGTCGTTTTGAACAAAATGATGATTTGGAAAATGGAGTTTTAATGGACATGGAAAATCTTAATAAGTTGGCCAATACATTTGTACATAGCTTACTTATTTATGAAATCCGTGTTGGTGTCAAATTGGTGTTGTATTGCAAAGAACTTTTAAAAACTGTAGATATTTCATGCATTTTATACTCTACATATAAATATGACATTTTGATGGATGTTATCAATGCAATACCAAAAAATATGATTTCTATGCATACGCCCCAACTTCTTAAAATAATTTTTAAAAGAAGTACACTTGATGAACTAAATGCCAAAATTATTATGAGTCTTGATCTACATCAAATTAATGAAAAAGATTATAAACGGATTTATAAAATGTTTTACCTAGATCCACTTAGATTTGTAGAGTATGATATCTGCTCATATGGATTTGAAATAGATTTTCTAATGTCTTTAGAATTAATTTCATTTTTAAAAGAAACTTATAATGAACAATTATTTAATAAAGCAAGCAGATTGATATTAGGAATGCTTGATAAAGAAGAAGCTTCTGATTTATCAATTAAACTTCTGTTGGATACTAAGAATGTACTGTTTAAAGAATTCGTGCTGGATAACATTGCAGTACTATCTGTTGAATCAACAATTAAAATATGTCTTTTGCTTGCCAATGAAACTGATTTGAATATTGTAAAGAAAGGAATTCTTGTTTTGAAAAGAATTTTTATAGAGCAAATTAAACTTAAAGAGGCGCTTATTGCAGAAATTGCCAAATGGTATCCAAATAAAAAGCTGGAACAGTTAATAAGAAGAATATATCCACTTAAAGAGATAACCAAGGAATATCTCGCTATTTTGAATGCCTGCAAAGATGAAGGTGAAATTTTTATGATTAAGTCGGTCTATGGAATAATATAATATTTAAACCACATAAATTTATTAAAACCATATAAGAACTGCTATTAATATTGTAGCGTTATAATTCCACAAGAGAATATGACTATTATTACAATTCCACAAGAGAATGTGACTATTAAACAATGCAATAATTGAAATATAGGCATGTATGAATAATATTTGTAAAGAATTCTAAATATATTTATATAGTCGACAGGAAATAATTATTGATATTAAATAATTTATTTTATAGTATTATTATGAATATAAAGAAATACACACTTATTATAGGACGTAGTCTACCACACAACAAATGTCTAAAATTATATTACTCAAAATTTTTATAACAAAAACGACATCATTCATCAGAATATTTTTAAATCATCAATTGATGAAAATTATCTTTAATTGTAATTCTATTTTACAAAGTATAATCTTTAAATTTGTATGTTATATATGATGCTTCAATCTGATATAATTTGCTATTTTTTTATATATCAATATAATTTGCTATATCTTATTAAGCCTTCTCCTCTTAAAATTGCGTGGAGAGCATTTTGAAAGAAACCATCGTATTAAAATAATTAAGCAGCCAATATAAATTAGTATAAAACACATAATATAAGGTTTTTTGTCCCATGAAATTGATAAAGTAGTGTAAATCAATTTTCTCATAAGCATTTCTCGATCGAATATCATATTCGTATCTTCAATATCAATTTTAGGCATTTTAAGATTTTTAAAAAACTTTAGTAGTGAAGTATATTTATCCATTTTTGGAAAGGCACCGGATAAACAGTTTATCTTAATTTTAGATTTCAATTCTCTTTCTAAAGTTATTGATTTGGTTATGGGACTAGAAATATTAATAAATTTAGTTGCATAATTTTTTAAATCATTTTCTATATTAAGTTCATCATAGTCTATTTCAACCGGCTTATTATTTCTATAGACCTTGAACTTTATCCAAAAGGGTTTACTATCATGTGCAACCAAATATCTAACAATACGTACATTTTCTGAAGCACATATTTTTTGACTTCTTAAAATAAATGACAAATTGCCAAAATTACAAACTGGCGCGTCAAAATATAAATTTTCAAACGTAGATGATTCTTCTGCAGTAACAGATATTTTAGTAGTGCGATTCTTCAAACTTGACGGTACTTCATATTCTTCTTTAGGCACATTCATATTGAAAGTACATACAGAGTTAACAAAATCTGATTTAAAGCCAAATATGGCAGCATTCCATAGAAACAGTCAAATCCTATCTGAATATCAACTATAGAATCATCTGAAGGCGTCTCCGCATCACTTCTAAAAAACTGTGTACTCCCGTTTTTAGAAATATACAAAGTATAGAAGTTCGGATCATTCAATATTCTATTAAAAAGTATTGGATTTTGATGAAATTGACAATCTACAACACACGCATCATCCATATATGCACGAAATGTTGATGATGGAAACGAAATGCATGTAACATCTATAACAGAAAAGAACATTCTTGATATTTTTTTAGTCGGTATACAAAGAACCATATAAAGGGGAATAAACAAATTTATTGCTTGTCATATTAAACATTGAAAAAGGAATTCATTAAATTATTGCATGTCATTGCTTTAATTAGAGTGATCTTCATATAGTGGATAATACTAAATGAAAGGAATTATATTTTAACGTATTAATGTTGTTATAAATGAAATTATAAATAGGAATGACAATCATTAAACTTCCATACTATATAACATGGCCTTGACAAAAAAATTGGTCCCAAATTAATGATGAATAGCAAATTGTACGGCAATAACCAAAGCGCAAGTAGCGTTAGATCGGGCGGAGGCCTAAAATCTATTTACATGTCAAAGTGTTTTCAGTTTAAATCCCATAAAGAATATATTAATAGTTTTTCTCCTCCCTGCAAAAAGAAAGCAGGTGTGAAATATATTAAAATTATTATTGATAGAAACGGGTAAAATTATATTTATATTGGGCAATTTAGTGAACAATCGTATAATATAACATTAATAATTTTGTGAACAAAACTATTCCCAATAAGCCTTTCAAATTATTAAGTAGCCCATTCAAGGAAATAATAATAGATTTCTTAGTCGGAGTGGTTTTGTTCACAAAATCAAATATTAATAATTTTGCTTAGAGAAGTGGTTTTTTACAACATATTTTGATCTTTTTAGGATCTTCAGTATAATTTTAATTATATTTGCAACTAAATATATTTTTATATATCATAAATTTCTATAAAATATTGATATGGCGCAACCAGCCACAATTCATTGTATAAATATCCAATTTATAAAATATTTTTTTTTGTTAAAGGAACATTCTCTTTAGCTCTTTTGCTTTGCTGAATAAATTTCCTAAGAAGTCTTCCATTCGAGTCAGCAGATCGTTGCTCTCCTGTATTTTCTTTGGTTATATCAAAGAATCTTCCTAAACCAGTGAATCTGAATCTGGTTCGCAACATTTCATCATACGTATCTTCTATCTGCTTAAAAGCACATGCAACTAATTTGTATTCCTCAGGCACGGGTGTCTGCCGTTTTTTGAAATCTTCTACATCCACCCACATAATTTGTTCAATTTCATTTCTACACTGCGTTTTCAGAGAAATCGTTGTATCAATTCCAAATACCAAATAGAAAGTGATCTTTCCAAAGATTGTCACTGTTATGTCTGTAATGTGATCTGAAACATCAAGACCGGTCTCCTCATACGTTTCTCGTATTGCACAGTCTCTTCCTGTTTCGTTTTTAGTCCTCTTTCCTTTAGGAAATGTATAGTTCCCACCGTTCAGCTGCTTTACAATAAGAAATTTCTTTAAGTCATACGAAAATATCATAGAACCAAACACAAGAATGGATTGTCTGTATCGGATGTACTTATCAAAGTCTGACTGAAAAGTCCTGAGGGAAAGATCCGCTGTGCTACTTTCTATGATAGGTGTGCTTTTTTTAAAATATTCTAAAATTGTTGCATCCTTTATTTCAGTAGTATTTATGGCATATAATTTGTCAAGTATACTTTCATACCCACATATAATATTTAGATGCATAAAGAGTAGTTCAGAAAATATTTTCAAAGAAATCCCTGTGCAATTATAAAAATCCATTGCAAACCAATGTGCCTCTTCCATTTTAAACATATATTCTTGGTAATCAAGAAATACGAATTCTTTTGAATTAACAATAAATCTGCAAGAAATGTCATTAAGTACATATCCAAGCGTATATTGCATGGGCAAATAAACATTGAATCGCTGAAAATGGTAAATTATAACAAAACTACATTTATTGTTATAGCATAAAACTTGAAATTCTTCGGCTTAAAATCTTATTCAATATTTCACATCCAAAAAAATGGGTGGTTTTATGCGGTTGCAAAATATGACAAGAAGTATTAATAAATTGCATTTTTCGGTCAGTACGCTCCAGTTTACGAATGTGGATACAAAATATAGTATGCAGAGGTAAAATCTAAACTGATGAAGACGTTTCTATTAGATATCACACTGTCAATATAGTATTTAGCAGTATATTGGAAATATCACAGAATATATTATATAGGAAATTCAAATAATCTGTTTATTTAGAAAGAAACGTGGATATATACTCCATTGCTGCCTCTAATCCACCGGTTTCATCGGCAATTTCATAAAAATTCTGTTCTCCAACTTTTTTCCCTTTGCTGTCATCAATTAATAAACATTTATCTACTGGCAACTGTGTTAATTCTGCTACTAAATTCAAATCCTTGCAAGAGGTTTTATTTTTATATACAGCAAGCATATCAACAGCAGATTTTGTACAGCTATCACCAAACAAACAAAAATCAAAGTTTAGTCCAAAATTTTCTCTTAAATATCTGTCAAAGAGATGTCCTCTTTTACTTCTCATAGTAGTCCACATTATAAGAAATATATTTTTATCTTCAAAATATTTTGCTAATTTATCAAGATGTAGTTTTGGTGTTACACAGCATGAATCTACCATTGCATGGTATGCTCCATGATCTTTACACATACTGATATGCTGTTTGGTAAACAATGTTCCGTTTAAATCAAATACGATTGCATGCGTTTTATTTCCTATCATGGGCGGAGAATCTAAAAATACTTTTATTAAAATTAAACTTAAGTTGAACGTACTAATATATTTTTAACATAAAAATAGCAAAAATTTATGATTTATATTTTTATTAGTATAAATGATAATCCAAATTAATTTTTCACAGTAGAAATATTATGCATGCATCAAGTTGAAAAAGCATATTATTGGTTATTAAACATAATTTTATTTATAAAAAACGAGAGATATTTTAAATTACGCAATTTTTCTTTATAACAGACAAACTTAGTATTAAATATTGTTGTGTCTTACAATAAAATCTCTTAAGATATTAAAAAAATTTCAAATCAACTAAATATTAACTTATAATTAATGTTATTACAAAAACAACTGCATTATTAGAACAATTTCTAATATCTTATTCGCATAACAAACATATCAATAAACCTCTGATGACCCATTATAACTAACTATATCTTAAAATAATTTTTTGAACGAGATTTTGCTAAACGTTAAAATAAAATATTTAATTTGTTTGTTAACACAAATCATATTAATGATAGTCTGTATGATAAAAGTTTGGATGTCTCCATCCACCCATCATAATAACACCAAATAAGTCAGATGTCAAAAATACAAACCATTAAATTGATGTTTATCTTTTTAACCAATGCAATATTAATTTATTAGCATTTTGTAAGTTTTTTCAAAAAAAAAAATATTCCATATATATCAAACAATTTGTTTGTAACTTTCAATACATTTTATAATAATATTAATATATCAAACAAATATTTGATATGCCATATGCTCCTTTTAAAACATTTGTATTTCCCCTTAAAAGTTCCATGCCGGTTGTAAAAATTCTAAATAAGTTTTTAGTACAGATTAATGAACTTATATGCGCAGAATACGAAACAATATCCGATGTAAAGAATATGTTATGTGAGAAGCATCAAAATGATCTTATTCTTACATTTAAAGGGAAAAAACTCAATGACCAAATTCCATTAAAATCTCTTGGTGAAGTGATAGTATTTATTTTAGAAAATGAAGAATTAATTTCAAAAAGAAATTCTAAAGAATGGGATGAAGTTAATGAAGATTGTGCTAAGAATGACATAGATTGTACCATTGAAAACTCTCATGTAAATGAATGCAACAGTATTAATATAGAAAATAATGATATTGCTTTGCATAATATAACCGAAGCGAAGGATATTTCAGAGAATATCAAAGCGAATATTAAGCAAAAGTTGTTTTTTTCATTTAAAAATCAATTCTTTGATAATATTAAAAAACACTATTTCAAATTCTTTACTAACCGATCTTTCAATAGCACATTCACAACTGTCGTATTACTTGCAATTCTTTATAGGCTCAATCTTTCTGTGTTTGTATTTTGTCTTTTGATCAAATTATCGACATTTTTATGTTCTGGCCTTAAAATATTAAAAGGTGGGGGGCATTTGAAATTTAGGAAATCAATCAAACTCATTACCCATTTTATATTTTCGGCTATTTTTATTGATAGTCACGATTTATTAGAAGAACCAAAATAAATTATTTTTTAATAATATTTAAATATAATATTATGAATTTGAAATGACAAACTAAATTGTGTTAACCCTGTATAAATATTGTGTGGTGTTTAAATATTTTTAAGTCAAACAATTGATTATTTTATGATCTATATAATTTTAAGAATATTAATATCAATAATGGTTATCGTGTTCAACGCCTGATAAAAAGGTTTCCTAATTTAAGTAGTAAGTCGGAATATATAAATTTGCTATTGGTTAGAACACATATATATTTTATTATTTGAATGTATAAATCACAAGAGCTTATATATAAATAGCTCTGAAAATCGTGGAAAACATAATGAGACATCCGCAAATGATATTATTGTGCACTTTACAAAGATTTTAATAAAGCATGTAGATTAAAATATGCAACACTCGACGATCATAGAAATATTAATTTATGTTGAAAGGAGATATCTCTTTGTGTGAAATATAAGTTTAAATATTTTGCACAGAGCCTAATGAAAAGCTTATTCTCATCTACAGTGAATTATCGAAGCGCACTAGATGATGCGTATGATTTGTAAAGCTTGTTAATAATGATTTCCATTAATTAATGAACTTGTTTGTTTTTTTAAAGTACTTTCACATTAATAGTTTATAACCATATCGTAAAGTAAGTTCTTATATTTTCCTTCGAAATGTGTATATAAAGTTGAAAATTTGAATACTTTAAAAATTTTAAATTGAACGAAATAAAAAACATCTTTATTGGGCGCTGAACATGGAATTCTTTTCGGGACATTGACAAGAATTATAGTTTAAGTTAAGCAACATAATTAAATAAAAAGAGAACTATTAAAATGTAATAGCCGGCAAACTAATAAATAGAATTTTTATTATAAAATAATTTTAATAAGCATTCATATATTTATTAATGTCTTATATTACTCATCTGAATCTTCATTAAATACAATCTTGTCGGATTTTTTAAGAGGAGTGTTGCGTTCCTTGGAGTTGTAACTTCCTCTTGGATGATTTTGGCTTGGAGTGTTTCGATTTTCTCTCTTTTCGTTCTTATTTCCCATTCTGACAAAAATTGGTCTTTTTTTGTTAAGTATGTGTTTGGCAGCTACAACTTTTTCTGCAGTCTTCTTATCTGTAAACTCAATAAAAGCAAATCCTTTGTTTCGTCCTTCATTTTCTGAATCCGTAGGCACTGAAATGTTGTAAATATCTCCAAATTTCTTAAAATGCACCATAAGCTCATCTTTCGTTGCTGAAAATGGCAAATTATTCACAAAGACAGTCCAAAACATGTTGGCTGTTCTTGGCTTGGCATAGTTTACTGAAATGGAACGTCCTCTGAACATTTTCCCATTCATTTCCATGGCCTTTGCTGCTCCATTTACATTCTGATATTCTACATAACCAAATCCTTTATTTCTAGCACCAGTATAATTCATTGGAACTTCCGCTCTTACTATTTTTCCAAATCTTGAAAATTCTTCTAATAGTCCCTCGTTTCTAAGATCATAATCCAATCCTTTGATGAATATTGTTGTTTCTCCATCATCAACAGATCCGCTCCCGGTTTCTTCACTGGCTACGTCGTCCTCTACTTCATTTTCATCTTCTAACTTCACTTTCTTAGCAGTAATTTTATCTTCAGACTCAAATTCTTTTAAGTCTTCGATTGCCTGCTTAATATTGCGCTTTTCGTCTTCATCGTATTCTATTTCAGAAGTATTGCTTAGTTCAACCTCTGATTGCTTACTAATGTTATTAGATTTTGTATTTTGAAGCATATTATTGCCTACATTCTTTTGAAAAGATTTTTCTTTTATATTTTTGGATGTAGGATTCATCTTCTTCTCTTTTTTACTTACATTGTTCTTTTTTAGTTCATTTGCATTACTCACGTTAGTAGTTTCCATATCTACAGAACTTGTTTCTGAGTCATCACACATTACTGGCTTTTTTTCAAAACTCATAGGGCAAATTTTTATTAAATAGATTTAAAATTTTAATTTTAAATTGTTAATACTGCATTGTACTAATCTTTCTTATTATTCATTGGTTTGAACGAATTGAAAATTTATACATGTTAAAGTAGCTTTTTAATCAAATAAACTTTAATTTTTTTAAATCATACATTTTATATAAAATATTTACATTGTGTTTTTATTCTATATTTAGAATTTTTCAATTAGACAATATATTTAACGATCAATAGAAACTGCAATGTCTTCTACGCACAAATCCATCATAACATATTTCCGATTTTAACTAATATTGATATATTGTTTTGATAGTATAAATTTTAGTTCTAAAACTATTTATTGTAAATTAAAAATATCACCAGCACAATCTAAATTTATTAAGTTGTACCAAATTTTAAATAAGTTCTTGTTTGATTAAAATACCTGACATCAATATCTTTTGCTATTGCCTAGTTTATACTATTTGCAGCCTCCAATAAAATATATACAGCTTGTGCAAAAACCACATTTAAAAAAATTTTGAAATAAAAACAAAATTAATAATTCATGTATTGCTGGAATGATCTCATAAATACAAAAAAGAGCAATAAAACAATTAAAAATATATCTCAAAATATAATAATTTTTCTAAAGTAAATATTTGGCAAAAATATTGTCATTGAAAATATTTTAATAAAGGACGATACATCGATATGTTAAAACAAAATATATTTACCAATATTTAATTGCATTTTAATTAAATAATCTTTTCTTCTAAAACGGTTTATATAATGAACAAAAAAAATCGAATTTCAAGATAAAAAACCATTATGATGGCAGGTCCAATTTATATATTGCAACAAATTGGCACAGGCGAATTAACAGTCCGAAGAGTTTCAAAAGAACTCAAAATGGGATTATCAAATATTTAAGGTGGAAAACCAAAAACTTTTGTTATGAAAAAAAGGACCATTACATGACAGTTTGAACAGGGAAACGTTATTACAATAGCTTACAAAGTAGAATTTGCAAAAACTACATTTAATATGGATGTTTCTAAAATATCAAAGGAAATGTTTTAATAGAATTTGGTCATGAAGGCTGTAGAAGAATCCCTAAACCTGAATTTGAAAGGCCAATAAAACAAAAAAAGAACTTTTATAACGCGCATAAGAACTTTGGACATCAAAATTTTCTAAACTACATTTTTACTGATAAATCAACCTTTACGGTACTAAATGGTAAAGTGGAGAACCACACTTTAGAATAAAAGGTACAAAGAGAAATTTGGCCAAACATACACAAACAAAAACATTGCGAGGAATGGCTTGATCATGTATTGGTGATTTATTTCTAAAATTCGTAAAGTTGATAGGAAATTAAATTCTTTGGAATACCTGAATATTTTTAAAAATATGTTTCTTTCAAAGGCTACAAGGCTTGGTATATGTCTGAATGATATTATTGTTCAGCAAGATAACGCCACATGCCATGTTTTGAGTATATCCAAAAAAAATGAGTTTTAGAGCAAAAGACACAACTTTTAGACCGGCTAGCACAATTACCGAACCTGAATTTAATTGAGAACGTGTGGAAATATCTTGATTAAAAAAGTTAGATTGCGTCAGCAAGTGGTTTTAGATGTTGAAACACCTTATCAAGTTTTGGTTGAAGAAGCCGAAAAATTGATCAAAGATATATAAATATTGAATTTTGTCAAATTAAAAGATATTTGACCTTTTAATTTATAATTTTATAAATCATTTGAAATTATATAAGTATAGTAACTTGTGTACTGTGCAAAAAATTATGTAAGCAATTTTTTCAGGATAAGATTTTTGCGCAAAATTAAACTTTTTGTCTAATGAATTCGTTATAAAACACAATGTTTAATTTTAAATTGTTGTATGTCTTATAATATACGCGTTTGGCTATTATAATACCTTTCCTGTACTTATGAGATCACCTCGTGCAATATTTTGAATTTAAATTTTGTAAATATTCAAAATTAATCATATATATTGTAATTAAACATTTAATTCAACGATATTTCACAATTAAGATATTTGTTATTAAGTATTTATATAATCCACAGGCATTATATTGGTATTTATCTAACTGCGTCATATTCAATTGAATATAATTGCTAAATATTTATGGCTTACTATATTGCAAAGCAACACTTTTATATATGAAATATTAAAGAATCAATACAATACAGTGGGCTTTCTTTGAGAATTGGTAGTACAACACTTACATAATAGAATTTGATGATGCATTCTAGAAAAGAATAAAATATTAGCAAGCCATAAAAGAAATTGTAAATAAATCCCCATTCACCTTTCAATGACTTTTAAAAACACACTATAATACAATGGAAGTGGTGCTAATACATTTAATAAATATTAATCTTGCGTAATATCTCTTAATTGTAATTGCTTACAATATATCAGTATTTATTATTGTCAACTTGTACTCCTATCTAACAATAATAATTTTAAGTGTGTAATCTTCATCGATTAATATATTTACTCGTTTTTTATGTATATCAATATATTTTTAAAAATATTATGACATATTAAGATTAATTCTAAATTATAATATCTGTCAAAATAAATCAAAATCACGTCAAAATTAACCAAAAATGGTTTATATTGATGATTATAGCACATTCTATATAAACATTCTATCTTATTGCTTAAGAATTTTTAATTAAATAACATTTTTAGAAAATACCCTTTATGAAATTTGTATTAATCAATATGATTTATAATTTGTTGGCAACTGAATCAGTTAGAAATACAGTTAGAAATATTTTAAATAAGCAAGAAAAAAATTATTTAGAAATTAAAATAAATAATAAAAATACGGTTGACCTGATATTGCATGCAAAGTGTGATGATTTGAATTACAATATTGCAAAAGATCATCTCAAATATATCATCAATTATTTTATTTTTAATTCCAATTTAGCAACAAAATTAGTTGCAATTAAACGCACAAAAGAAAATATTGACTCGATTATAATTTTGTTAAATATACATTCGACTGAATTGCCAGTTATTTATATAAACTATATCAGGAATAATAAGAATATAAAATTTATACTCAATGATAACATTTTAAAATATTTCTTTGACGCAACTGTAAATGATTATTTTAAGAAAAATTCTAAAATACAACCAGGAAACAATTTATTCGAAGAAAAATATATTAAAAAAAATAAGTTACCTCAAATAATTAAAGATAATGTTAAGTTAGTTAAAAAAAACAAAAATAATCACTTATATTATTGTTTTTTTAATGCTAACGATGTTATTAAAGCATTCAATATTTTTGGTAAAAGTAGTAATACAACGTATTCACAAATAGATGAATCAGATGGGTTATTTCCTAAAGAGCTTATATCCGCTGTTACTGAAGAAATAAAAAATAATAAACATAAAATTGTATTTTCTGGTACATCCCAAACCACAATTTATGATTATATTGCGTTTATTAATAATTCTGAACAAGAGCAATTTAATATTAAAGTTGAAAATATTAAAGAAGATAATATTAAAGAAGATAATATTAAAAATAATAATTCTACAAATAATAATAATTCAACTAACAATCAATTATTCTTTGATGAATATAGAAAACCTTTATTATTTGGAATATCTGGTATTATTATAATTATTATAGTAGGCTTACTATATTATCGTTTTACAAAACAGAATGATCCCATAATTAATTAGTTTAATTTATCATACATAACCTTTAGAAATTTAAGTATAAAAGAATATAAATTATCTATCTACTTAAATAATTCATTTTTTTTAAAAGTTAGAGTGTGCATTTAAATGAAGATTCATATATTGATAAATATGCTTTAAATTTGAATATTCGGTTAATTATATTGAGTTTCAAATATAATTAGTTACACTATCATAAATATTTAGGACCCAAAGTATTAAATATATCAATTAGACTTTACTATCACCCAAGAAATTATTGTTTTTATAAAATCTTTATTGATTAGTATGGTTTTTTATATATTATATTCCTAGTACAATGGTAGTATACTCAAAATCAACTTGAGAAATGGGGGTTCGAATTTCACGAAATGCCCATTTACAATAAGGAAATGTATAATAAGCGCGGCGAACTGAGTTAAATGGAGATTATTGAAGGGATATATGATATAAAAAGAAGGACCCCATAATATGTTGAAAGGATAATAAGGGATTAAAGGACAACATGATATAGGGATTATGGGCAGAGAGAATCATTACAAAATAATTTAAGATAATGTAAATAGAAATTTTAGAGAAAGCAAATATATAACATATTTAATGTAAGTATTGGTTCACGCAATAATTCTAGCCAAAATGGGTCGTATGACGCAATCTGCCAATTATACATAAAAGTATAATATAACAATAGAAAGACTGGCTGCTCAAGGTAAGGATCCTGAAAACGCGACAGATTCTCTCGAGCCATGCAGATATAAGTGAACTATAGGGAAAGATTTTGGTGAATAACAATCTCACAATACTATTAACAAAATCTGTTAATAGTCTTTATGGAAGATTTCCATTACTTCAAAAAAATATATGCTGCTTAATCAATTAAGACCCCATCTATGTTATTAGCAGAACATTCAATAAATGATGCATGCAACAGTGAATATATTGCAAAATGTATATTCAGATTTATATACGGAAGTTATAATATTATAATAAAACTACCAAAAAAGTATAATTAAATTCAAAATTATGAAAGAAGGATATAAAAAACACAGATGAAATATAAAATTAGTAAATAGTATTTTAACCAAACATAAATTAATTGTTAATTTCATAAATAGTCTACCAACAAATATTTGTAAGATTTAATCAACTTTATCTAAATGTAAATAAATATAAATGATATTAATCAATATATCTATGCTAATAGCAATACTTATCAAAGTAAATCTATACGTAATTGTATAAACACAATGTTGAATTTTAGGGCCAATGACATTATAAAAAGCATAATTTTAATATTCTACAATGATTTAATGAATTATATTTTTGACACAATGTTTATTGTTTTTATTTAATTGCAATTGTTTTAAACCATATCTTAAAAAGAAAATTTATATGCTAAGGAGAAAAATAAACTATTCAAATATGCAACTTATCATAATAGAGCCTTTAAAAATACAAAAATTTAATCACTTGTAGCTAAATGTTCCAATAATATAGATAACACGAAAAGCGCTATTAAATACTTTTATGAAGGCGTGAAAGAAACTGAAATTATGTTTTTGGGTTTAAAGAGTTAATATGTGTAAACGAATGGTCTTGATTAATGAATAATTTTTAATTTGAATAACACATTTGTCAACAATATATTAAAATTATGAAAAAGAAAATGTTTTATATGTAAGATACAGCATCATATTTGTTGATATTAAACCATTGTGATCAAACACAAATATCTATCCTAATATGATTAAACTATAATATTTGTGTCTTCGTCCGTTGGGGGAGGCATGATAACCGGGAAATACAACATGGTAATGTTTTCTTGAATTCGCTTCTTGGTCATTACGCCATGGAGTAAAATTCTCCCCCTTTTCCGTGGCCATATGGTCTAGGGTGGAAGCTTTAAATCTGGGAACAATATTTAATAGCAAGTAAGCATTTTATTAAACTGGAATATTCTTTTAAGATAGTAATATCGAACTGATGTGTTTATTGAATGTACATTAAGATAATTATTAGTTTAACATATAAAAATGATATATTAAATTTGAAACACCACTTAATCAATTAATATCTGTTTTATTAAAATGTAAGCGGTAGAATTGCTTTGATATATTTAAATAAACGAGATCCGGCATTTTAATAAAAGCTAAATATTTTTTTTCTCGGACTGTTGATTTAATAAATATATTTTGGTTGGAATATTTCATTTCTAATAAATAAAAAATTCTCCCATGATATTTCAAATATATAATATAGAACAAAAAGGTATTAACACTGCAATGATCTATGGCAAAGAAATAGACGGAACACACCAGTTTGGTAATATAAGAACCATTAATGTCAAACAGATATATTCGCCTGTATATTTTCTTTCAACGTTAAATAAAGAAACTGAATTTTTAAATGATCTCAAATTGCACTTCGGTGACTCAATAGATCAAATTCAACAGACAAAACGTACAAACATGTTTCTGTCGAACTATCCAACACATATGCATATATACAAAGTATCATTCAAAAAAAGTCCAAGGATAGATTCATTTGTATCTGAATATTGTGATCTGCTGCTTACTGAATTCAATAATCCCGTTGAAAATCTGATTGTTTCAAAGAATCTTCGTGGTCCTTGTTTGATTTCTCTTCCAAATAAAGATGAGGTTCAATTCAACGAAATTTGCTACGAAAGCACAGGAACTTTAGAAAATTTAAAGATTGTAAGCATATTATTAATTATAGTAAATGATCGAATAGAAAAATATTTTTTCTGCATAAATAATGAAGTAATTGAGAGAAAAACAAATGATTTGTATAAAGGAATTGCTATGGACCACCATTTATTACTAAAATCATTAATTTCACTAATACAATCACATTCTCCAGATCTTATTCTTACTCATAACAGTAATATTAAAAAATTTCTGTCCTTGTCATCTTATCTTTTTTGCGATTTGTATCAATTTGCATTAGGAACTATTACCGGTCGTGACTATTCAATTGCTGAATTGTGTGCCAAATTTAAAATTCCATTTAAAAATACAGAAATAGATAGATGTAAAGTGCTTCAAGCAATATTTGATAAAATGAATGCGTTACCTCTCGCAAAAGAAATGGCTGAGATTGCAGGTTTTCTTATTAATCGGTGTTTTATGAATCTGAGAGCAGAGCGTATTGAATATATGTTGCTTCATGAATTATATGCTAGAAACTTTTTATTTCCTCCTGTGAAATTTCGGGATGCAGGAAAGTATGAAGGTGGAATGGTACTAGATCCAGAAAGGGGCTTTCATGGCAATATTGTTCTTTTGCTTGATTTTAATAGCCTATATCCGTCGATCATTCAAGAATTTGATGTATGCTTTTCGACAGTTGGATGTATAAACGTATCTAATAGCAAAAATTTTGTATCGTCTGGTATTCAAGAGATTAATACTTCATTGTCAGGAATTTCAGTGGTGACAGGATCATGTAATAGCAACGCGTGTGGGGAAGAGTCTCCACTTAAAAGTAGAGAATCATTTCTTCCAGCAATTTTAAAAAGTTTGGTTATAAGAAGAAGAGAAGTTAAAGATGAAATTAAAAATTGTAATGACTCTTCAAAACTACTTACATTGGATGTGCGTCAGAAGGCATTAAAACTCACTGCAAATTCAATTTATGGATGTCTTGGATTTTCTGGTTCTAGATTTTGTAATTACAGCATGGCATCGTTTATTACAGCAAAAGGAAGAGAAATACTTACAAAAACGAAAGAACTGGCTGAAGATATGAATATGAAAGTTATTTATGGAGATACAGATTCAATTATGATAGAAACAGAATTTTTGGGAATAAGAGAAAATTATCCCAAAGCAATAGAAACAGTATATGCCTTGCAAAGGCAAATAAACTCAGCCTATTCATGTATAGAGATTGAATTAGAATGTTGCTTTGCAAAATTAATTCTTTATACCAAGAAAAAATATGCTGGTTTAATTTTTGATTTATCTAGTTCTCATATTGAACTTAAAGGTCTTGAAATTGTGCGTAGAGATTACTGTAAAGCATCATCTATGCTTTCTCGCCAAGTACTTGATATTCTTCTTGAGGACCCAGAAAGGCCAAGTACTGAAGAAGCACCAAATAAAAATACCATTCCCTGTAAAAAACCAAATATTGCAGAAAAAATCTATCAAATATGTCTTGATTTTTATAATTCAATGAGACATTTCCCGTCGACAGATTTTGCTATTTCAGTTGCTTTGACTAAGCCACTTGCGTCGTATTCTGTAGAAAATGCACCTCCCCATGTTCAATTGGCAAGAAGATTGCATTCTAAAGGAATCGCCTTTTCAGATATTATTTCATATGTTATTGGCGAGGGTTCCACTCCTATAGCAGAGCGAATATTTCATGTAGATGAACCTTGTACCATAGATTATATTTATTATATTAAAAATCAAATTCTTCCGCCATTATACAGAATTCTTGGTCCATTTAATGAAGTTCATCCAGAAAGAATTAATATGATATTTGACATTAAAGGAACCAAGGACACCAGAAAGTTAGGAATGTTGTTTGCAACAGATTGCTGTGGACGACCACAAGAAGTAAGCACCCAATGCAATGGATGTGGAAAAGCCATTTCTACCAATTTTTATATCAAAAAAGTGCTGAGAATACTACATACCAATATTACATGTGAAGGTATCTGTCCAGAATGTGATCTTAAATATACAAATGTATTTGTCGAATGTCCTAAATGTGAAGTACCTCTTTCTTTTGATATTCAAAACAAACAGTTTGATGATTTACTTCTTGATCTTGAAATAACGTTTTCGCTAAATCCAAAAATTTTAGAAATATGCAGAAGATATGTATCATATTCTGGATATAGAAGAATAGATTTATCTGAGTATTTTGGAAAGCAAATGTTGAGATATGAGCGCACCCATCATATAACCGAATAGCATATAGTTATTTTTATTTATTCAATTATATAATTTTTGATATTAATAAACATTTGATACAGCAAATACATATTTAAAGGTAATTGGAATTGAGTTATTGATATCTATTTTATTATCTTGCTGTTACTATTGCGTTTAATACATTGAATTTGACAGTACGAAACTTTCAATATGCCAAATAACCAATTAATTTTAGTGTAATTTATAAATTCATAAAATTTAATATTATCAGTTAGTAAAAGTTTGAAATATTTAATCATCATTATAGAATCTTTTCTTTGGATAATAATTATTAAAATCAGATTTCTTACGCATATTTCCTTCTACTCCTCTTCCAAACCGTCTTTCGTGTGTCATTCCTATGTCTTTATCTACTACAAGTGGACAACCTTCAATTTTATATCCATTCAGTTCATTTACTGCTTTGTTTGCATCAGTTACAGTATCAAATTCTATAAAAGCAAATCCACAGAATTGTGAATCTCGGTTAATTCCAAAAGTAACAGTCTTGACATGCCCTACAAGTAGAAATATATTCCAAAGTCGTTCTTCAGTGACAGAAAGTGTGATTTTCCCAACAAATACTGTTTTGGATTTATCTAGAAGATCTTTATATTCGCCGGGACTTCCTTTAAATTCTTTATCAACGTATTCTCTTTTATTTGATATAAAATATTTTTGAAGAGGAAACTCCATGGGTATTAAATTTATTAAATATGAATCAAGCTTAAATGTAATAAACTCTTAAATATATTGTATTAACAAGTATTTGCCAACTCATTTTTAAAGTCCCTTTTTAAATATTATAGTAGCATTCATTATATAATTTAGTTATATTTTAAAATATAAGAAAAATTATTATCTGTATGTGAGTTGGGTATTGTCTATAAAATATATCAACTAAATATGAATAGAAATATTAAATTTTATATATAAAAATGTTAAGAGGATTTATTTGCGACTCTTAAGTACTTTGGATTCCTGTGTAAAAAAAGCAGTTGTAATTTTTTTTGCTACACAATTTCCACAAAGAGTAGATCCATATGCTCTAGCCACTCTTCTTGAAGAAACCTTCTGTCTAGAGAATTTTGCAGTTCTAAGTGGTGCAATGCTTGAGAGTGTAGCTTCGCACTCGTGACAATGATGTACGTTTCCTTTCTTTCCTACCTTCTTTGCAACCAGCTTTCCAGATGGTGTTTTTACTACTTCTCTTTTGTTGCTAGCTGTCTTATAGGTGATTCCTTTGTGTATAATAGTTGGTCTCATATAACGGTAAAATTTTTTGAAAAGAATTCTAAAAATTTTATTGAAACCAAATTTTAAAGTTTATAAATGAAAACTGCTAAATATAAAAATTATTAATTATTATTTGGAGTTCTAAAACTATGGAAAGAATAGCTTTAATATTATATATAAAAATTATATTAAGAAACTTTATAAAATTCAAAAAATATTTTTTGTAAGAAATAAATGTTATTGGACAATGCACTTGTTAATATTATATCAATATATGCTTCTTGATGTGAATGATTGTATTTTTTGCACACTCATTATAATAATTATACTTTCCTCTATAGTATGTCATATTTAATGATTAATAATCCAATGTTATTATAAAGAAACGTAGAATTGGTTATATAGAAGATGGAATAAAGTCATATTATTCAATTGAAATGGTTTCACTTGCGTATATTTCATTATTATAAATCAAGTTAAATAATATTAAGCAAACTCTTATAAAATGTAGATTCTTTAGTATATCCAAGTAGATGAATATAATTATGTTTTTGTTTTATATTTTTAATTGTACTTATAGATGCTTTAAATATCAAAATATCATATTTCAACATAAGACTTGAATACAATGATTCTTGTCCATCTAATAAAATTAATATTTTTATGGCAGGCAGTTGTTTTATAAGTTCAGAATGTATAGTTATGACTGTTCTATCTATAAAAGCACTTAAATCTATATTTAATTCTTTTACTCCAATGCATTCTTTTAAAAAGTTTTTATGTTTCATGGTATTTAAAAAAATATATTTCATATACAAAATATAATACAATATTTAAATCAATATAGCACATATAAATCAGTTTTAATGCTACAATTCAATATTTTAATTTATAATTATTAAAACTACTAACGACATATTAAATTTACTACGACATATTAAACATTTAAAATAGTATTTTGCATTTTGTATATTATGCTCTTCAAAGAGAAAGATGCCGTACATATAACCAGAAGAGCTATATATTATGGTTTTATTATGCAGTTCAAAAAGTATTCGGCTATAATTTGATAAACCGCTGTTGAGGTTCATGTATCCAAAATTATACTTCCATTGTAATGGGAGTATACCCAAGGTCAACTTAAGAGACGTGGGTTCGAATTCCACAAAGTGTCCGTTTACGAAAAGTGTGGCAACCTGATTCAAATAAAGATATATGAGGTAAGGAGAAGAACCCCCAAATATATTGAAAAGATGATAGGAAATTAGGGCAAAATGGTCTCCACCATAGGCAGAAAATCATTATAAAATAATTTATGATATAGATGATATACAATAGCCAATCAGAAATTTTAGAGAAAGCGAATATATAACATATTTAGTGTAAAGTATTGGTTCAAGCCAATAATTTTAACTAAAACAGGCCGTGGGATGTTATCTGTCAATTATATATAGAAGTATAACATACCAATAGAAAGACTGACTGCGAAAAGATGGGGTCTTTAAAAACGAGACAGATTCCCTGGAACTAAAGTTCACGGCAGTTCTAAGTGAACTATAGGCTATGGATTTGGTAAGTAAAAATTTCACAGTACTAGAAACAAAACATGTTAATAATCTCTATGGAAGATTTCTCTTGTTGCAAAAAAATGTATCCAAAGTTGATTTCCACGGGGCTTAATAATTGATTGTATCTTAAATAACAAATCTATAACGAATGTTTCATTTTAAAATAGTGTAAATGTACATTTTACTCTATAATCTTTATTTCATGTTTGATTTTATTTAAAATGAATTGCCAAATAGTTTTTTACCAATCAACATATGTATTAATAAGTTAAATCGGTGTATTAATAATTTTACAATTTATATTTTTGAAAGTATATTTAATCCTTTCATGAACTTTTTGTTGTCTACTATTTATAGCTTTCAAAAAGCTATAAGACATATTAAGTATTATGAATTTCATAAAAGATGATTAAATTTTTATATTCAAAAATAATTACCCAACATTTCTATTTATGAATAATTACTTAGTTTTTCTAAATTAAAAATAGATCATATACAATTTATTAATATAATTACATTATTATAAATAAAATTATGACACAATTTTTAAAAAATGGATTCCACAATTATATATACATATTTGGAATATTACAAAGGATAGATTTACAAAATTATATAATATAATTAAAAGAAATAGAATATTGAAATGTAAACATATTTAGATATAATAATAATTTGTATGTATAAATAAAATTATTTATTTATAATCTACAAATGTTCTAAATTAGAAATACTAAAAACATGACTTTAGTCAATGAAATAAAATATATTGGTCAGTCATTATATATTATTATAATAATAAAACTATTTAATTCGGTTAATAACCATTCTAACCGATACAATTATTTTGTTTCATAATTTAAAATATCATATTATTATATTAAATGTAAATTTAATTAAGTTATCTTTCTATATTATAATTTTTTAAATATTTTACATTTCAAAAAATTCAATTTATTTTCGACTTCTTAATTTAGAATATTGTCTACTGAATATCATATGAAAGCATATAAACAATGCAATAAACAAAATCAAATTGTATAGAGACAACTTAAGTAGATCTTTAGCAAACATACTAAATGAACTTTCACATGAAAGAAATGTAAAACATGCAAATAAAGGACGATTCAACAGCTTCACAATAAAACCGAGGATTCGCAGTCCTTTGTATACTTTGGAATGAGAGTACTTAAATAAAAATGCAAAATCCCCCAAAGGATTCATAATAATAAAACTTATTATAAGGAATAACGAATATCTAACAGCACGTTCAATTATATAAATTGATGATATAGAATATTTGATAAGTACACCAAACATAAAATATAGCGTATAAATAAGAGGATATAATATAAGTAAGTAGAGAGTTCTTAACTTAATTCCAAAAAGTAGTGTTAAAAAAATTATATCACATGCAATATTAAAAATATGAAATACATAATTATGTACAAACAATGCAATAATATAAGTTGATGAATTGAAATAGAGTTGATGAAATTCAGTCTTATGAATATCCAATGCAGCAATCATGTTATTACATGACGGCATACAAAACATAAAGCGTAATGTTAAATAAAGCTTTGCAATAAGATCACTTCCACATGGAATGAAATAATCATTTAGCTTTATATTTGGATCTAAAGCAAACCAATCAAAAGGAAGTGTTGTTAAAATCATCACTTCATAGTTTTCATGAAATTTGAGTTCGTTGAAAAGTCTATCAAATAAGGTTTCTAAAATGTCTAAACCATTAGTTAACATATAAATTGGAGATTTTTTAAAAGCTTTTTTAAAAATATGACTTATAATGTGTAATAATATGGGATTGGATGACATGAAATATGCCAGTAAATTTGAATCACAAATATTTAGAATTAAAGTAATCATAGTCGCTTCATGTGTACTTTCTATCCCTGATCCTAACAATTTCTGTTTTATTTTTACTCGTATTTTTTCCATGGCTACAGCTGCGTCACTTAAAAATCTTTCTGCATGAATTCTATCCATATACGTTTTCATGGCTTTGTCCATTGCACGAATATCATCTTCGTCAGAATATCTAAAAACTGCATGTTCAAGACCTTGAAGATTCTTGACAGCATCTAAAGAAGGAGGATAGTTTCTAACCAAATAATTGGTTGATATGTTGTATATTCCAGCTTTAACGTATTTTCTTAAATCGTCATATAATGGACACTTTGAAATAACAGCAAGATCGTATTTCTTAGCATCATGCAGGTATGGAAGTCCTTTAATACCAAAAATCAAAGAAATCCAAAACACGAGTTTGAATTTTAATTGTTGTATTAGAGATGGGTTTTCATTTTTCTTATAAGTTAAAGAAGCCAATGTTTGTATGCATGCATCATATACTGGCATGGAAGTTACGAACATTCTCAATAAAATAAAAATTAATATTATACTTTGATATAATATTGCATAGATTGTAATGCCTAAACCACTATCAAGCTTGTGAATAACCAAACCTGTATAATGCGCAATAAATCTTCTTTTTCTATAAGAAAAATCAATTTTCGATTTCTCTTTAATTTCATATTTAATTGGTGGCCAATTTGAAATAAGCTTTGAAATTCTTTTGGTTGATTCGTCTCCATTTAATTTCTTTTCTAGACTCATCAGATCAACATAGTAATCAGCTTCTGTAATTGATGTATTGGGTTTAAAATATCCAAGCTTATTGAAATGAATACGTGCCTCTTCAAGTGTTCCTTGAAATACAATATTTCCATATGACATAAGAATAATATTGTCTAAGATACTTAAAATATCTTCCGAAGGCTGATTGATAGACATAAGAATAGTTTTGTCAAAAGCAGCCCGTTGTTTAAGCTCTTCTAAAACAACTTGGATTGTATATCTATCAAGTTCTATCATAGGTTCATCCATAATAATAATTTGTGCATCTTGTGCCATACATATTGCAATATGTGTAGATATTTTCTGCTTTCTTGAAAGTGTACTAAATAGGCAGTCTTTATATTTGAACATGTTTAACTTATTGAGAATACTCAATGCGTCGTTTTTTGAATCAGCATGATATAATCTTAAAGTATATTCTATAATTTCTTGCAATGAAAGATGATCATAGCATTTAATTGTATGAGAAATATACGAAACAAAAGTTCTAAAATGTACGGATGTTGCAAGTTCATTGTTAAAATATACATTTCCTACTCCTGTAAGATTCTTATCCAACGTTCCTGTCAAACACTTAATTAAGGTTGTTTTACCACATCCATTTGGTCCTAAGAGACCAACAATCTTTCCAGGATGCAATACACCATTAAGATTCTTTAAAATTCTTTTTCCTTCAGAACTAACAGAAAGATTCCTCCATGTAACTTGTATTGGTTGGTATTGTTTAGAAGCAATGTTTGGAGTCTTTAAAATATTGATGTTAGTAGTATTTTCTTTATTTAATACTCCTATTGGCATATGGTGTAAAGATGATTAAAAATTTACATTCACTTCTAAAAGAAGAAATACTCATTAGAATACAAATTCCCGGTTAATATAACAATTAATATATGCTTTATAAACTTTCTATTTGAGGGAATCTCCAAATAAATACATTGCTGATGTTTATTGCATTTTAAAAATTCTTTCTACTTTGTAAAGTTTCTTAACTAAAATAATTACAAAGACAAAAATGTTAAATTTTCCTATTTGGGTCTCAAATAAAAGGGGTTTTCTAAAATTGGGTAATATGCAGTATTAGGAAATAACATTCCATTTAAATTTTATTCATTTATCGGTATTTAGTTATGTAGCATATATAATAATATTATATATAATAATCGCTGGTTGATTATAGATATATATTAACTACTATTGGGATTCTCCCTTACAAAATAAATTAAATTCGGATTGATTAAACATACATAAGATAGCACATTAATACTTAATGAGTGATCGGGGTGTAACGAAGATATAATATGTCAAAAACATGCAAGAACAATTTTAATAAATTATATGTAAATTATTTTAATTAAAATATATCAAATATTGGCTATAATATTTATACTTGTCTGTACAAAAATTTATAAGAAAACTAATTTAGTAAGATGTGCCCATTTCATTTACACACAACGTAGGAAAAACTCTTTTTTTGATGAAATCTACTAATTTGTGCGTTAGATATTCTGGAATTTAATTCTAACTTTTTAACTTTTGCTTCATCATTATTTTTAAATCCGAAATTAGCCAATTCATTTATCATATGAGCCCAAAGATGTTCTGTTGGGTTTACATCATGAGAATGGCAGTAGACTGGTTCCTTTCTTCTCAAAATATTACTGTGTATACTTGGGGCCGGTATCTTGCTGAAAAAAGAATTTTTTTTAATAGTTGAGGGCTCAAAAGGTTATTTGTCAGTATGTTTACATAAAAGTTTTTATTATTACGCCATCAATGAAAATATGATTCTTAATACCTGAATAGACATATATACTACCCCATTCATTTTGCTGTCGAGGAAGTATATTTAATATTAAGGCGTTCTTTTTGTTCATATCATACATAACACTCTCCATTTGAATTAGAAAGGTTAAACATTGACATACCGCCGAATATTCCATTATGCCAAGTAATATCATAAAATGTTTCTTTTTTAAAATTTTTGAAAGTCCGTTTTTTCACCAATTAAAGATTTCTTGGCTACTAATCCAGCGTAAATCTCATTTGAACTTAAAAATTTGCCATAATGTACATTGTACCTTGATAGTTTGCGACATTCATTAAGCATTGAATTAATTTTGGAACAGAAATTTTTGGATCTTCATTTCTAAATTAAAATGTCACTATCAATTTTGATTGGTAAACCAGAGCAACTATCTTGCAGTAGTGGCATGTTGCCTATACCTTGTGGGTATATTATGCACAGTAGACTTTGGAATGTCAAGCATATCTGAGATTTCTCGTTCAATATAATTTTTGAGAAATAACCCAATAACAACATTGGATTTTTCTTATTTATATGGATATTATTATATGCTAAAATATATATGACTTAATTTCGTTTTAATAGAAAATTAGCTTGTATATTTTTTAACATACTATACGAAAGTAGAGATAAATGAATTATAATTATGTTAATTAAAATAACGCGTTTAATATAATTAAGAATGCTGGATTCTAAGTATGGGTTGTTAGTACTATTGTTGGTATTTAAGGTATTGCATGTCAAATGTATTTTAACATGGCGTAATAAAGATATATTGGCTTAACAAATGCTATAACTCTCGTGTTTGACGCTAAAATCGTAAATGATTCTTTATCAAACGTTTATACATAAAATACGTGGTATGACGCGGATATTTGTAATAAATAATACATTTAACTTTAAATATTTATATGTGAAAAGTTGCAATACTGTTTAAGCAAACCCCATAAAAATACCCATTTTGCATAGCATTTTCAATCAGAACAGGCTATATTATATCATTATGTTTGTATTTCCCTTGAATTATAAACTTATTATGACATAACCCATGCCAGAAAATTCTAACAAAATAAAAGAAATATTTGAAAAGCACACAATTAATGCGCATAACATAGGAATAGGTACCGGATCTACAATGGCAGAATTCACACAAATATTAAATGCAAATAAGACATATTCCGTTACAAGTGTGCAATCAGCGATGCTTCTTAAAGATTTAAATGTCTGTAGATTTCCTTCAAAAATTGACGTGTATTTCGATTCTGCCGACTTTTATTGCTATGATGCGCCTAACCCATTTTTCTTGAAAGGCCATGGAGGGGCCTTATATTGTGAAAAAGTATTCTACGAATATTCAGAAAAAAGTATAATTATACTTCAAAAAAGAAAGTTTGTTAAGTATGAAGATGTTTTAAAAAATCCTATGTACTATGCGATACCAGTTGAGGTGCAAAAAGAATCTTTTTATTTTGTAAAAAGTATAATTGAAAATAAGCTTGAACTCAAATGTACTTTGAAAAATTCAGGTGCTGTTCCATTTTTAACAGATTCAAATAATTTTATTTTAATGGTAGAATTTTCATATAACTTCATTAGTAATTCAAAAAACATTGTAGGTATAGTAGAAATTGGATACTTTGAAAAAATATGTAAAGCCATTGCAGAAGAAATTAGTGACGAATAAATATTTTATAAATTTTAAATAATACTGACGAAACACAAAAAGAATTGTATTATTTGAAAGAATAATCTTCAAAAAATCATCTTTTTACAATTTTCTGAGACACTTAAAATGTCGAGAATATGTTTTAACAAACTCTTTTAGTGATTTCTGATATTAAAATAAAATTTTTTAACTTTACTTGTTTTTTACCTTATTTCACATAAAGTAACATGCTAAAAAACTAAAATTATTTTTATATTTCAAAATCGGTACTTTTTCCTATAGCAAAGGAATTTGAAAGACGTCAGCACTGAAAGCAATTGAATGCATAAAATTCCCTGTAGAGGACGAATATACAGATCCAACCCTCTGTTTTGAACTCTTAACAGAAATTTCAAATATTATTCTTCCAATTAATAGACTAAATTTCAAATTACCAAACTAATGTGTGATTCATTTACACTCTACAATCAACACGATGTTTTTTTAATACTGTGTATTCGTGTAATTAGCTACAGGCTTGTGTTTAGAGGAGTTTGCTATGAGCGCGGACATCTCATGATGCGCATGTGTAAGTCTTCACCAGAATTAATGACTTATGTTGAGAATTTACGAGGAGTTTATGTATTGAGAGATTCTGTATTTAGCAGATTTTGAAATATATAAACATGTACTGGTAGCGTTTAATCCTCACTTCCTCCTACAGGAAAATATTGGCTTTCCCAAACCAGAATTGTTGTTGAGACTGCTTTTAAATTATTCAAAAACAAATTTACAAGATCTATTTTTAAAAGATAATCAAGCAAAAAGCGTCAAGAGATTCCTAAAGCATCATTCTACATTGATAACGATTAATATTAACCCATTTTTATAATGAATTTAAACCGAAATAATATTGTTATTCTTCAACTCTTTTAAGTCGTTTTTCATTTGACGTTTTATTGTTTAAACATTTAATCATAAATTTCCATTTTCTTGGCCATTAGATCTTTTTTGCACAAACCATCTGATTTTTATAACATGACATCTGATCTAATTGAAATTTTAATGTCTTCATCGATGCTAATTCTATATTAAAATCTCCCAACTCAATTACATTTTCCTTTGTCAAAAGATTCTTTTGTGAATACGTTGAGTTAAAGAGATCCTAGTATTCCCCGAATGATGTCGCTGCACCAGACTTATTGTATTGGGCTACTTCTGCTCTATGTTTTGGAAGAAGCTGATTATACTTAGCCCATACATCTTTATAATCATATTCTAGACTGGTTGAGGGAGCTAAAAATAACCAAGCTTCTTTCAAAATTCTCGGGATTCCTTCAGCTTTTCAAATAAAGCTTGATGCACTTCGGAATGTTTAAGCTTAATAAACAGATTTATCTCTGACATCGCGAATTTTGTTTTCAAATATGATGGCAATTTTATCGTATATATAAAGTTGTTTGTCCAAAAACTTATATATACGATAAAATTGCGGTTGATTTACTAAATTACTGTTTTAAAACCTATTTGACTCTATTTTTTCATAAAAATACTGGGTAAAATCATATGTAAATAAAATTTTAACATCTCTACTCATACTGTCGATATTTATAGGTTAAAAATGTTATCTTTATATATGAAAAATATTATTGAATAATAATGTAACTACCTAAAATATTAATTTATTTTCAATAAAATATATATTTCTACAGAAATTATATATGAATCAAAGTATAGTTAATAAAAGCATTCAATTATATCAAATGACCAATAATTAATGACATTCCATGTTTTTAAATGTATTCCGGTTAATTATAGATGTTTTTACAATTCTCTTTACGCTTTATAATAATTTAAATTGTGTAAAGAGAATACTTAAATATTGCATCAGATCTTTAATATAACAACTAAATAATAAACACACGTGCAATAAAAAAAAATCACATTTGGATATGCAAGTCTAATATCAATAATTATTCTTTTACTACGTTTTAAAAATAAATTTTAAATAGCGGAACCGTGGACTTGAACCAGGAACCTTTGAGTTATGAGCCCAACGCGCTTCCATTGCGCCATCCCGCTGATATTTTTAATTCTATCAAATATAAACGTATTTTTAACCAATATATTATATCTCCTAATATCCCTTTATGAAAATTGCCAAAAGATCATTTATATATCTCACAAATCCCACAGTATTGTCTTCAATCTTTATTTTGCTGGCTCTTCTATTAATATTAAGCAATGGAGCAAAGCATGTGCCCGTTAGTATAAAACAGAGACAGGTTAAACTGGTTAATTTTAAAACCAAAGACGATGGAATTCTTGTCCAAATCGATGGAGAAGCAACTGAAACTAAAAGCTGTGAATCACTTATAGAATCACTCTCGAAAGTATTTACAACAAATACCACAGTTATTTCAGCTTCTTTATTTTCAAAAATTTCGCTGCTTTTGTATCCTAAAACTGGAGTGGCCGTACTGGATTGTAGGGGACAGAATTATATTGATTTTGCTGCATTCAAAGGAGATGAAGATGAACTAAAATCTTTAAAAACCTTTGACCAAATTATAAATTATTTATACGCCAATAAAATTCCGATCCCTAATGAAATGATATTGATGATTTCTATATGGATCTGGCTACGCTATATAAGACAGAGGCGTCCTTTGTATTTTATCCAGGTCCATCCGATATGTTTATTGGAACATCAATATTTCCATATCCAAAATTATATCGTGGATGTAATCCTTACAAAATGTTTTTTGGGGGCGCATTCGACACAGGTTTTGAAATGGGAAGAATTGTAGACGGTGTAATTATGTTTGTAATTCAAGGAAAATATATAATAAGAGTATCCATGCCTCCAGAATTTAAGCCCAGATTGTGTACATTTGCGGAGCAATTCAATGAGCAGTATATTAAAAACCTGACGCAATTAGAATGTGAAAAAATCGGATCTGTTGATACTCGAGACCAGCTTAAACAGGTTTTTACAAAGAATACTGCAGAAAATCAAAGGTACAAGGATTTTTTATCAACAATAGTATCCCCCTCACGTAAACTGGTTTTTGTTCCATCCCCAATAATTTTGACATTTAGAACATTCGTATTAGAAGCCTATGACATTGTAACAATTGATTGTGACGATTCGTAAACTATATTTTTTGTCAAATATTATATAATTTATTTATAATATTATTTGGAATAGAAAGTTAAACAATTAACTATAAATATATTGAAATATAATAAAAATATGTTTATGAATATTAAAAAGTACAATAACATGATTTATTCTAACTTTCCAGCCGAGAAGTGGAATAAATTTTACTTATTATCGAAACTTTTTTGTATAAAAATTATTTATTTTATTGTTCTATCATGCCGTGCTTTTGCAGCATTTCATCTGTAAAGTTATAGTCAAATAATAATTCTTCGCCTTTATAAATATCTCTTTTTGCTATAAATACAATTTTTATTGTACCTTTCGACATTTTTATTGTTGATTTTAAATTATCATCTTTTTTAGAATGATTTATGTATCTGCTTTTATTACCTAATTCAAATGCATCCACCGAATACAAAGTCTCTCCATCTTCATTCATAGAATTAAATAGATACGAACATTTATTAATCTCATAGAAATTCCCTCTTCTTTCAGCTTCTTTGTCACTTATAATTTCTCCTGTATATGCTATTACAAATTCATCTTTATGTATGATATTTGTATTACAAAATAACCCATATCCGTGGAATTTTGATGGACTAACACAAACATCCTTATAATTGCGATTATATGTGTTATTGCATATGTTTGATGCTGATATATACATGGCAGCCAGTGAATCTATATTATCAAGCAGTGGATTGCTTTCGGATGCTTTATTGAATAATCGGTTGTCTTGTGAATGGCATAATTCAGAACATTCTCGATCATTTTTTACACAGAAACAATCTTCATTACACTTTTCCTTGCAACTACAATATTTCATATTGGCACAGTTGGTACAGAAGCAGGAGACTTCGCACGATGTTCCTCTTTTCAGACAAGTGCATACTCCAATTCTGCAAGGTCCCTGATGTTTGCATGGACGGAAGAATTCCATTGTAGCGACTTCTTCCTTAGAAATAGCAATTGTTTTCACAGGTATATTGGTTTTTTTAAATTTGGAACATTCCACATCTTCATTAAATTTAATATTTCCTATTTTTCTCAGCACACACCCAGGAAGTTTTAGATGTGCCAGTTTCCTAAAATTTCGTGTGGATGTCCCAGAACCCGCTGTATCGTTGCACACACATTCTTTTGATTCATTATATTTTAAACATTCCTCTGACAAAATATTATGAATCCCACACTCAAATACTAAGCAAACATTGCAAAAGGATCCTTTTATTGAAGACTCCTTTTTCTTAACAAATGGCCGTTTTAAATATTCAAATGCCTCGTTTTCTATATTATTTTTCTTGCAGTAATCCAAAAATATTTGTTCAACCATGTCTGTGCGGGAGTATGGATTTTCTCCTAAAACCGTCCCTTCGTACCATGTAATTGACGTAGGAGACCCAGTCTTTACTGAGGGTATAAATCTAAGTATAGGATCATCTTTAGAATATAAACTTATATTTGATATAGTTAAAAAGTTTGTTTTTGGAAGTGCAGAAACTGAAGGAATAATTGTTTTGTGCGCATGTGGATATAGCGCAATTGATTGGTATAAATAGTTTGGATCGACAGTATTTTCTAGTAGTATCTTTTTACACAAATTAAAATAATATTTTTTACAATTAGAAAACAGTTTTTCCATACAAATATTCGATGGGGTTAGAAATATTCTAAAATATATGAATTATTATATAAATACGTATGCCATAATAGCATCAAAACAGTTTGAATGTACTAATTTATATATTATTTTAATTAAGTCGATTAGAATTTATTGTGTATAATAATTCATATATTATTTTGACCAATTTAATTAGAATTTATTGTATATGGTATGATACATTTGTTTAAAATAACTAAAAATATTTGAATTTATTTAAATTACCTAACACAATTAAAAAATATTTCATATAAAATCAAAATTTAATAGTATATTTAGAGTGAATATAGTATTATGAATAGTTGCATTGATAGCTATTGTTGATTTACAATCTCATTTGTTGTTAGCCAATTAATTCATTCTGATTAGTTTACAATGAGACACTAATAATGTAATAGTTAGAACTGTTTCATGCTTATCTATAGAAGATACATATGATTTGACTTTATGCAATAAACAATGATATATTAGGAATTTAAATAAAGTTAAAAATATATTTTTGGCTTTACTACGATCCAATATTAATGTTTATTCTTTGTAAACCATGTTATATATCAGGCAATATACCATATTCAATAAACATGCAAATTAAAATTTCTATAATTACAATTTTAAACTGATCATAATAATTTGGCATATTCAGTATAATTATACAAATAAAAAGTCTCTTAAAAATAAATATAATACAATTTTTTAATTTAATAAAAGCTTTGCTTGACTCCAACTTTATGACTAACAACCCAATAAATAATAGATCCTGCGGTTATCTTCCACATTCTTAGAATATCATATTTATAAATTAAATATGATACAGAATAAATTATACTTTCCAATTATAACCGCATTGTGTACATCTATAAAATATAGTCATAGGCTCATCAGCGGATCTAGTTTGTACCTCCTTAAATAATGCCTCTTCATGCCCACACTTGGAACATTCAGCTTTGCATTTTGCACCATATTTGGTTTCGTTCTCAACTATTTCCGTTGGTTTTTCAATGGTATATCTCATAGTGGTTGTAAGAGGCTCTCTAATCCTTTTAATATAGCAGCATGTAACACATTCCATATGCACACTTATAGCTGAATCGACTTTAAGTAGATTTTGACAGAATGGGCAAAAGAACATCGGGGTGCAGATATTTCATTATAATACCATGTGTTGTATGATAAAATATGCATCGCATTTTACAATAAGGGATAATAGATCAGCGGTAGATCAACGCACTGAAGCTGCGCAGGTCCCAGGTTCGAGTCCTGGTTATCTCATTTTTAGACTTCGATAATATGTGCTACTGGGGGAACTATTATATAATTATTTGATTAATATTTTGCAATTAATAATTGCTACGCAAGTACAATCATATCTAAATGGTTTTTTATATGATATAGCATGTTGTTTTTAAATCAATATTTGCTAGAAATGAAAATACGATTATATTATAAATAATATTATATTGTGTACATAAAAATCTAAAATATATTGTTAAGTATAAACCTACTCATATCATGTTGTTTGAATTTATATCTTATTAAGACATCGAATTAATATGCATTTTAAAAATTCGATATAGAAATGTATTGAACTGATTTATTGGGGACATAACTATCCCAACTAATTGTTTTTAGAAATATATGAATCTAAAGTGTTTTTTTGAAATATTCCTTCGGGTAGATCACGTAGATCATTCTTACCAACCCCAATCTTTTCAAGTACAGAGAGCTTTTTAAGAAGCTTAGGCCATACGATCTCATCAATAGTATTTTGACATACTAAATAATGAATGTCTACTTTATCAACTTGTCCAATTCGATGAATTCTATCTTCTGCTTGCAAGAGGACACCTGGATTCCAATATAACTCGGCAAACACAACTGCGTTGGCCGCGGTAAGAGTCAATCCAGTAGAACATGCAGTTACACTTAATAAAGCAATTCTTATATCCGTATCAGTCTGAAATTGCTCAACCAATGAGTGTCTCTTTGATGGGAGAACATTTCCATCCACTCGTATATATGACACTTTTTTCTTAATAAAATATTCTTCTATTGCATCTAACATCTCCTGGTGATGTGCAAATACCAGAAATTTTACATTTCGGTCTATAAGAGATTCTAAATATGTTATGACAGGTTCTTTTTTTAATGTTGCTGCAAGTGTATATTGAGAAATGATTGACGTATCAATTAAATCTCCTACAAGTGAATCTTCGTGAATTGTTAAATTGCTTACAGCGCACTTTTTGTTTTTGGCAGCTGAAAGAATTACGTGTCTTCTCGTTTTAGGGGGCAGTTGTTCAACAACAACGTCTTTAGTTCTACGAATCATCATTTCTGTCTCCAAAATATATCCCAACTCTTCTGCATTAGAACAACCGCTGTAATCATAGTATCCACGAACAACACGCCCATTGCAATAGCGCATCCCATATTCTTTAAAACTTCTAAATAATGACGGATGCAGTGCATTTATAATTGTATATAGCTCCATAGGACGAGACAATGCAGGTGTTCCCGATACCATGATAAGACGAGAAGCTTTTTGAAGAATGGGCATAAGGTTAATAGTCCTTTTTGATGTATTGCTTTTTAAATAGTGACACTCATCGCATACAATTACTTTATACATTTCTAAAGCCTTATGGAACCGCGATGCCATATCATAGCTCACAATTGAAATTTTGGATCCAATATCAGCGTTCTCTTTGATAATTGAAGCTTCTTCAGAAAGAAATTGTTGTATTGAATCCCGCCATGAGAATAAAAGAGAAGCAGGTGAAATTATCAAAAGCGGAAATTCTGCTGAGTAAAAATTTGCAATTGCCAGTGCTTGAATGGTTTTGCCCAGTCCCATATCGTCTGCAAGAAGAATCCTGCCACCTTTGCGTATTCCAAATAAAACAGCATCTCTTTGGAATGAGATTAGCTTATCATATACACCACCACTCAATATGATTGAGCTATTGCATTGATTGGCGCAGTTTTTATTTTTAATAACGCGAAGAATACCTGGTGGTATTTTTTCTATAGAAAATTTCGTATTCTCTAAAACTTCTAACAGTGATTCATACATAGATGGTTTGATATGCCATTCGTTTCTTTGAACGAAATACCTAGCATCCACCTGTTTTGCAAGATGTTTAGCAATCACTGAGTTGGATGGGCTTACTTTCAAATCTCCTGATTTTAATATTGATATTTTGATTACATTGATGGTAGAAGTCAGGCCATTTTTAATATTTGAATTCCGCACTGCGATTGAAGAATTTGCTGTGGGGATGACATCATCTTTCCTTTTGCCATTATCATTTTCAGTGTGAGATGTTAATCTTCTTTTATTAGCACTGATATATTTTTCTATAAGTTTTCTATGGCTTTGCTCATCCATCAAGGGTTGTAAAAAAATTAGTTCAAAATATTCTTTAAAATATATTACAAAGTATTTGCTGATATGAATAATAGATATCATATAATGCTACTACATAATATCTAATTATTTGTATGTTTTTTTAATTGTATCTGAATTATAATTATATAATGTTCTTCATTGCTTTAATTATTTATGTATTACATATAAAATATCTATAGCATTCTTTTAAAAATCTAACAACCATCCAAAATTATTAAAACAAATAAAATTAAAAAGCTACCCATGAATGAATATGTAGATACGTATGAAGGATTTCATGAGAACGAAGAAGAAATAGAATACTTCGGATTTGTCCCATCATACTTTACAATGGAGATGCAGCAAAGCATGGAAAGTGCGTTAGGAGAGGCACTTTCTCTGAAACAAGTAGGTCGTGGTCTGTCCTCCCAAATCTACGAGAAGCTGCGGCTGAATGTTTTCAAGATGGGAAACTTCATAAGAAGAAACATATTTAGATTTCCAGTAAAATTCCATTTTGAACGAAAAGCAACAGATAAAGTTGTCGAAGTGGATCTTAAGAACCAGCTAGATAGAATTGCAGATCTTCAACAGTCTCAGATAGATCTTTATAATAAGCTAAATGAATATAAAAAAGAACTTATTTGGCATGTAAATATTAATAATGGATATAATGCATTATTATCTGATAATGCCAAATTGAATGATTTGTATGAAGCAGTACTTGAGATAAATAAGGAAGTAAAAGATTTAGAAAGTGAATATCTCTTGTCTTATCAAAAAAATGAAGGAATTGAATTTCTTAAAATCATGGAACATAAATACATGGAGAATGAATACTATCTTAATGAAAAAAGAAGGTTGCAGGGAATAGCTCAGTTGGAATCATTAGAGTTTATATCAGCGAATATTTTATAAAAAATATGTTTTACAAATTTTATAGAGGAGTTGCTTAAACTATTTTACATATTTTTTAAAAATTTTATAGAAGAGAAGCTGTCATGATTTTGTAAATTTCTAAAATTTTATTCCCTGTATATGGCAATTTCTCCACAGATGACAAATAGAATAAAATACAGTTTTTTATCTATAATTCTTGCTATATTGCTCAAATGTTTAGAATACCATGAAACGTCATCCGATGACAGCAATCCCCAAATTTTATCATACATCATAGTGGTATTGCTTTCAAAAGTAGTTGTCCCAATATTTTTAAAGATGGTTCTTCAAATATTTTATATTACCGCCTATAAATCCTACTTTCTAAAACACATTAAGCAATATAAACGAACATTTTTAGTAATAGATCGATTATGTAACTCGACTTCAAAGACAGTCGTTTTGATATGTGCAATTGTACCTACTAAAACCATTGTAATGTTGGTATATGCAATTGTATTTTTAAAAGAGTATTGGATTTGTGTATTAATTTGTACGTCCTTGCGTATATTCTTGTCTATTTCAATTTGCATAATTACCTGGAAGTATTTATTGCATACTAACAGCTATACAGATAAAGCCAACGGATGTTTAAAAGATATTATCATGAATTATGAATTGTTTAAAACTACAGGTCGATTAGATAATAGATTGAAAGAATACAAATCTTTAGTAGTTAAAGCTACTCGTCATCAAAGAATTATTAAATGCATTGAAGAAATTCAAAGTACTCTTACTGCAAGTGTTCCTATAATATCACGATACGTAATAATGTCTAGTACAGATCCTGATGGACTTACATCCCGTGTTATGCAACTTAAAAAGTTTGAAGGCGATATTGATACCCTGGGTACCAGTATAGAAAAATTAATAAAGCATATTCCAAATACATCTGAAAAGGAACTTGATAAGACTGCAGAAAATGGTGGTTCTAAAGCTGAAGTGATATTTTATGATTTAGAAAGAAGAGGATTAATTGATTCAGGGAATAAATTGTTGGATGGTGCAAATGTTTTGCACCATAATGAAAATATTTTTAATTATCGCAGTCAAAAGGAAGAGGCATCCGTCGAAATTGATGTACGTTCACTTACACTCGAAATTAAAAATATTAATATCATGAAAAATACCACATTCAAAATAATTAAAGGAGAAAAAGTGTTAATTGTAGGACAGAACGGAACAGGAAAATCGACATTCTTTAAATACTTATTAGGATTATTAAAAGGAAAAATAACTGCTGGTGAAATGTATGTTAATAATTCAAAAAATATTTGTAATATGACTACGTATTTCTCTTATATACCACAATATTCTTCATTTTTCAATGATACTGTAGGATATAACATCTTGTTTGATAAACCATTTGTAGATGAACGTATACAGGAAATAAAGTCACTTTGCAGAAAGATGGACATAGATCCTTCTAAACAAATTGAAATGCTTACTACAGAAGAAAAACAAAAAGTAGCGCTTATAAGAGCAGTTGCAAATAACGCATCTGTGTTTTTAATAGATGAACCTACCTCATTGGTTAAAAGAGAAACAGAAAAAACCATCATAAACTTTGTACTAAAAATGAATGAAACTGTTTTAATGGTGATGCATAACTTAGAATATGCAGAAATGTTTGATAAAATTATATTTTTCGGAGATAACGGAAGAATTCTATGCGATACGTTTAAAAAGTTAATTAATGATAGTGAATTTTATAAATATTGCATTAATTGATAGTAATGTTCCATCAACTATCTCGTATTGTCTGTAATAACAGGTATGTCATGAGTCATAGATGCAATTCCATGAATGTTTGGAGTTAACAGAAGCTGATCAATTGCACAACAAGCATACAAATTAGCATGTAACCTATCAATAAATGAGAGCATGCTTCCTTTTAACTGGGGTTTTAATTTGAAGTTGCATTTAGCTTTTAACATCTCAGAAAGGCATTGTGCAGATGGATCTTGTCCATTTCGCAAAATTATTGTTTTGGACATATTTTGCAAATCCCTTTTAATGTCAGCAATGTTTTCCATTGACACGTCTCCGGTGACTCCATAGGCATCTATTGCTATGCTACCCATAGTTGATACATATGGATCTCCTTCTAGTTCAATAATGTGAGATAGATTTTGTTCTATAGAATTTTTATAAATTGCCGTTGCAATATCAAGAATGTCATTAAGAGAAGTATCTGTTCCGATGGAATTTTTGTCTCCATGACGATCAAATGGAATTAGAATTGCTCCCAGTTGTTTGTCAACTATATTAACAAGGTTTCTGTTATTTCCTAATACAATCAATGCCTGTATATTATTATTTTTCATATATTCACTTATTTTTGTATAATTTAATATATTTTCTTGTTGGTTCCTGATAACTTCTTTGATATAAAGAAATTCTCCAAAATCTGAAGCATATTCAAATATTTCAGATTTTCTTAACATTCCATTCTTAATATAATGCATGTTAAATCCTTTGGATGTTCCATACTCTATGAGAGTATTAAAGCAATTGAAAGTATCTGTATTATCTACATCCACTAATATAAGAATATTTCTATTATGCTTAGCGTCTGTTAATACATTTTTATGTATTAAATATTCATTTCGTTTTGTCCTTAACTCTTCAAATTCTTCAAACATATATTGAAATATTTCATTTCTATGATTATATATTTTGATATTGCTTGTTTTATATTTATGGCATTGATTTATTACTTCGCGTAATGAAATAAATTTTATTTTATCTTTAACATAAGCAACCATTTCTGTTGTTTGATTAGAATTATTCAATAAACGATTTGCTATTATTCTTTTAACAATTTCTACACCTGAAAGCGTAGCAATAATATTATCTTTAGCACTGGATAATCCTCCTCTTTGCAGATGACCTAGAACCATGCCTCGTGCATCATACCCATGTGTATTTAATATGTTAAGTATGTCATCCAATGCAATTTTAGACCCATTGGTGGTTATAGCACCTTCTGATAGTATAATAAATCTATTTGCTCGACTAGCAATCAAATGTTTGACAGATGCAAGAAGATCATTTTTCCACTCATCTTCCTTGTATGAATGTTCAGGTAAGAAGACAAACAATGCATTCATTGCAATGGCCGTGGAAAGTGCTATCCATCCACAATCTCTTCCCATGGTTTCAACTACAAAAATCTTTTTATGTGATTGCATCGTTGTAAATAAAGTATCGGTGGCATGTAATACTTGCTTCATGCAAGAATCATATCCTAACGATGTGTCTGTTAAAAAAATATCATTGTCTATTGTTCCAGGAATTCCATATATACTGAGCGTATTTGCATTCGTATCTGATATTGCATTATTTTCTATACAACCAATTAATTCTGAATATTCATCACTCAACTTAAGACTTCCTTCCATTGTACCATCTCCACCTATAACAATTAAAATTGAAATTTTTCTTTTATAAAGATTCTGGGCTGCTATTTTTCTTCCTTCTACCGTTTTAAATTTACTGGATCTTCCACATAGAATATATGATCCTCCCATACACACATACTCGGAATTAATTCCATCTTCAAGTAATCGAATATCATCATTAATAAGTCCTTCATAACCTCCATAGATTGCGTGAACATTAATACTATGTTGATGACACGATTTTACTATTGCTCTTATTGCGGTATTCATTCCAGGTGCATCTCCTCCACTCGTAAGAATTGCTATATTTGTATCTGTATAAAATTTCAATCTAATAGATATTTGATTATTAGAAGGATCTTTCAATACGATCTTCTCTATAAAATCGATGTCAAATGGATTTTTATATGATGTATTTGCATTCTTTTGTATCCAACCCGTTTCATTACTTAATTCATCAGTCTCTAAACAATTATTTATCATCAAATATTTTTTGAAGTATAATGCATCACCTTCTATTTCAATGATTTTGTTTTTATATGAAATTATTTTATATTTTGACATAGTTGTTGTAGTATTTCTATTAATAGAAAAGTGGCTTTTTAAAATAATACATTCTCTATTTGCTGTGTTTTCCACAGAATGATTTTTCCTTTTTAAAACATCTATGCCCAGCCTTCTATAAAATACCTCCATTTCATCCCTACACGTACAATCAAGAATTATCTCGTTTATGTAGGTACTTTCCATGAATTAAAGGGGATGGGCAGATAAATTTATTTGTCTCTAATTGATTAGTAAAAAATTTACCCCATGGTGAATTCTGATACAAACAGGATTGACATATCACGTTTTAGAAAGCATTGTTGCTATTGCTATGAAAATATAGAGACTGGCGATATAAATGTATGTAGCTGTAGACTGTCTACGTGTGTAAATCATTTTGATATGCATCAGGAAAAGTTTGGATGTTGCTGTATATACAAGGTGATTATTAAACAAGGTTCGGGTGATAAAAAAAATCTTGGCAATAAGAAATCTGTTGAAAAATTGGATGTTACTCTATTCATTGGAGATGAACCTGAAGAAGAACTCGCTCAAAGAATTTCTTTAAAATTGCAACAACCACCTGACACGGTAGAATGTCCACATATTTTTGAAAACGAAGTAACACTCAAAGATTATATAAAATGTGATGATTGTGAAATAAAGTCTCGTTTATGGAGATGTCTATCATGTGATTATATTGGATGTAGTAGAGAACAGCAAGACATTCCTGGCAAGAGTCATATGCTTACTCATTCATTGGAAACAGGACATTCTCAAGCAATGCTTGTGTCCTGTCCTTCACAAGTGCATTGCTATATATGTGACAATTATATCTCCAATATACCTGTTATTCATAATAGAACTTCACATAAAATGTTATATGATTTTGCAAAAGAAGTAAATTTAATTCCTAAAGAAAAAAATGACCTTTCTCTTCAGGTATTTGGATCAAAATTTACAGGAATCATTAACGCAGGAAATACGTGTTATATATCTTCAGTGTTACAACTGTTATCGTATTCAATGGATTTGTGCAACTCAACACATTTTGAAATTTGCTCAGCATCTCCTCTCGAATGCTTTTTATGCCAATTTCTTAAAGTGATGCATAAACTATCAATTAAATTTAAAGGCTCTAATAAAGAAAATATTATTAGCATTCCTGATTTTTTAAACCTGTTCTATCAGGAATTTCCCCAGTTTGAACGAGGAATGCAAGAGGACAGTGCTGAATTAATGGATGCCCTTCTGTCTAGAATTCGTTCTTATGAGGAGTGCATGCTTATTGAGCAAATCACAAACAACTTTCTTTATAAAACTTCATTCCTCTCATATTGTGAAGGCTGCCAAAAAGAATTCGTTTCTAAAGAAGAAGGCTTTGTATTGTATGTTGATTGTTGTTCATCAATCGGCACTGCCATTAAAAACCTTGCCAATAAAGAATACACCTGTACTTGTGGCGGAACAGGACACTCAGTAGCTTTAGAATTTTCTACTCCAAAGTATCTTATTCTCTGCATTAAAAGGTTCGCTATTTCTGATGGAAACCCTGTAAAACTATCAGATTTTATTAACCCGGAGGCATTTACTTTTTTTAATGATTTTGTGGTATCTTCTGTAATAGTACATAAAGGTATTATGCTAAACTCTGGACATTACATGTTTTCCGCCAATAATCTTGTTATTGATGATGATATAGTAAGAAAATCAAAAGAAAATGAAATTGGAGAGGGTTTTTTATATTTATATAAAAATAAATAAAAATGTTAGATTATAAAATTATGTTATAGATATATGAGATTGCACTTTTATTATATTCTAATGTGTTGGGTTTGTCAAGCTAATATGATATAAAACACATCAAATAAACTGTACAATGGCCCAATAGAACATAATGTTAAAAGTATAATCAGTATTAATAGAAATTATTCAATGTCCACACAACCCTCTCAATTTTTTATAAAGGTCGCCATATTAAAAATAAGCATGTTATCATAATTACAACTTAAATTATCACTAAACAGCTTAAACTTTGACTCGCAAGTAGATACGCAATTTAAATGTTGTTGGTAAGTAGAGCATTTGTGGTGCCCACGAAAGTCTTTGCACATCTTTATAGTTTTAGAATATATATCGGGCCTACATTACTTCTTATAGCTTTTGAATTCTTTTTTATGGAGAACAGTCAAATTTGAAATTGCCTTTTCTAACATATTTTTAACAAGCTTTACTACCAAGTTCCCCACATATCATCCTATTTTCACACGTGATGGTACATTCAACTTGCTCAGCAACATATTTTGATTTTATCAGCAAACGCTTCTTATGCTACCTTCAAAAGACTTGCTACTGAGACATTCGATCACTTACTTGCACTCGTGTCCTTTGTTTTTATAAGTTATTCATCATATAATTAAAAATGGGGTAATATAGTTTTTTAGAGGGAACATTATTTATTCATTCGCATATTTAATATGGTGACCTCTATAAAAAATTATAAGGTTTTGAGGGCTGTTGCATTGTACGTTATCAGATATGCCACTTTAGAAAAAATTAAAATAAATGCATTCGTTTTTTAAAATATTATATTCTTAAGTAGTATTTGCAGTAAGTTTCAAGACAATTTATTTTTCTCCCCAAAATTAAAATATTTTGCAACTATTATATATTTCATAGTAACAATTGTAAGAAATTACTAAATAAATAAAACCAATTTATTACATTCTACGTCCTCTATTTCCTCCTTTTCTTCTGCAGGTATCATGGGGGATTGGTGTGTTAGGCACAATACGTCCTAATCGGATACCTTCTGTAGAAAAAAATGCACGTACTGCTGCATGTCCTCCTAGTCCTGCGTGATTCTTCTTAAGACCACCTCGTCCTCTAAAGTACAGATCAAATGTGTCTATTCCATAGGCAAGTACTCTTGCTGCTGCATCCTGTGCCGCAAGGATTCCTGCATATGCCGATCCTTCGTCCTTCTTAGATTTGACTTTCGTTCCACCACTAACTTTAACATAAGTAACACGGCCAGTCATATCTGTCAAGTGAATAATTGTTGCGTTGTCTGTAGCAAGAAGATGACATATGCCTCGCTTATGCTGCTTTGCTGGTGAAGGTATAACGGCATCTACAACTTCGGCTGCTCTATCTTGAATTTCCTTTGGAACGATATCCATGGGCAAAATTTTGTAGAATTTTCTTAATAAACTTTATTAAGAATTTTAACGGTAATTAATAAATATTCTTGGATGTGTTGTTTCTTTGCACACAATCTTAACACCCGTGCTTTTTTTAATTATCTGCTGCTTGCAATATATTTTTGTAATCTACATGCAAAATATTATAAACATCGTGTATAATCATAAAATATTTAAGATTAACATATCAAATAATTAAAAAAATTTATAATTAACTAACTTCGAAAAATTGAATATACTAACCTAACTATGTTGATTAACTATTGTAACTAACGTTTATTATATACCTAATTAAACTTAATACTTTAAATAAATTTTTTAAAAAGTCGACAAAAGATTTCTGCGAACTGATTAATGTAAGGAGATGTATTTTAATACAACTTATAAATATAGGTTATTAATATTGCGAAAAAACATTCTTGTTTACCACAACCTATAGATATTTATTCATCTGTTGTAGTGGTTGAGGATCCATCTGTTCCATATCCTCCATCGTCAGTGTCTGCCATATTTGCTTGCGCATTAGATTGTTTTGTAGTTAAAATAAACGGATGCTCCAAAAGATCATCAGCCAAAGGTCGCTTGTTTGGATTAAGTTGCATGCACTGATATACAAAGTCTTTTAATTCAGTGGACGTATGCTTATGAAAGTGAATACGCGATGAAATATCATCGCTCCCATCACGCATGTGATCTGCAATAAGTTTCTTATAACGAATGTTAGATTTAAGGCCATTTTTTGTATAGAAAGGAATCTGTCCAATGGCAAGATACCAAACCGTGGCTCCAAGAGACCAAATATCGGCGTTTATTCCATGAAGATTGCCGTTAATGACTTCTGGCGCTTTGTAAGGAAATGTTCCATAATTTTTTTTTGGAATTACTGCGACATTGTGCTTAAAATACTGTGTATATCCAAAATCAATAAGCTTGTACGTTATCAGACCTGATTTATCTGTTTGTCCCATAATATTTCCAATTTTAATGTCCAAATGTGCCATTCCATTATTATGCAAAAAACTAAGACCTTTCAATATATCTTTCAAAATAGCTCGGATTATATTTTCATTTCCACGAACATATGCATCGTTGATTTTGATGTCCATTCTCTCAAATATCAGCCAAATTAATGTTTGGGTTACCATCTTTCCTGGTGTAATTTTTGAAGGTACTTCCCGAATAGTCCTCTGAGAAGCAAAAAAACGCACAAGGTTTGGATGCACGTCTTTTAGTTTTTCACAGACAGCATCCTCATTGAGGCCATTGTCTGGATTCCAGATGACTCGCTTAAGAATAAGATGCTGTGTGGCACTCTTTTTATACAGAAAGACAGCAGTGTTCTGAGACAGTCGTATGGGCTCCAACTGTGAGGTGTCTCGCAATTTGCGGAACGCCGTGTTCTGCTCTTCTCGTGTCTCAAGCTCCATGATTGAATCAAGTTTCTCATTTATATAATTCATGGTTGTATTCATCATTGGATCAAAAATAGTGAAGGATGATTTTTTTTGAGCATTGGTATTCATTATAAAGCTTGTGAGAATAAATAGTGCAAGTACAGCGAATAGCAATAAGATGTTTTTCCTATATCTACGTAGAGTGGGTACTGGTTTGAACGTGAATGTTGAGATACTCTCATTTTCCTTCATAATTGATTTAATGGAACAAAATAATATATTATGTTAATGCATAAACAAATACAATTTAAACAAAATTTTAAAAAATATTAAAGTGATAAAAATCAACTATTAAAAGATATTTCAAACACAAACAAAGTTATAATTAGACCATGATCTTATGATAAAAAGTGTTGAGAGATAATAATAAATTTAATTATAGGCAAATAAATATTTATTTTAAAGTCATGAGAAAATTGATTGATTATAACAAGTCACAATAAAATATTAATATTACAGATACAGCTTAACATTCAATAAAGGTTGTTGTACTTCTGGTGCGGTGGAAGCATACGAGAGAATATATTGAGAGGGGTGGGTTCAAATCTCACAGATTACACATCTACAAATATTGTAAATGTTTGGAGATATGGTACCTCCTAGAAAAAATGCCTTAAAACATTTTAATGTTCAAGCGGTGTATAGAAAATATTATGAAATGCATTTTCTCCACAACAATCAAAGCTTTTGAAATCCAAAGAAAGTAAGATCGTGCCGAAGCCCAAAGTTGTTAGTAAATTTGGGAGAGTTTTATGTTAAACATTTTCCTAGTTTTATGCCTAATTATTAATAAATTTGTAATTATATTCACAAATACATGCAATTTTTACAAAAATTGTTAAATGTTACAATCATAGCCAATTAGTATTACACATAATATAGAATCTTTTAGATTAGTAAATTTTAATTGATATTATTGTCGTACAATTTATTATTTATCATTAACTTGAGACTAAACTTCCAAAAAATCTTTTATATCAAAGCACACAACATTTTCAAAAAGTTTAATTACTGTCTTCAATATCAATAATTCCATTTATAATAACTATTCTTGATTTTTGTATTACAAGGATTTTAAATAATATAATAAAGCCATCTTTCAATTTATATGATAAAGTTATCTTTTAATTAGTATGGTAAAGCCATCAATATTGTATAGTTAATTAAAATAATGTAAAAAATAGTATTACACATTTTATTGGGTTTGAAAAAAAGTTTGTCGAACATTAATATTAATAATGAATATGAACATTTTAAATATACCTGGTCTAACCAACGAATAGTAGAAATCAATTTGACTCTAAAAAACATTTGATATATTTTAATGATATACTTAAATATATTTATTAAATTATAAAAAATGTGAATTTAAATTTCATTTGTAGCGTATTATAACAGAATAAATAATGATCACGGCAGTGTAGTTGATAATTACAGTAGAAGCCAATAAAATAGCAAGAATAGTACAAGACTTATTTAACATGGTTAAAAGGCGTAATTAAATTATAACAATCCGCTATATCATACGAACATCCAATAAATGACAATTAAAACAAACACTACTCGGATATCTTTTAATTTTTGTAGTTTACTTGTATCTATATAGATTTTTCTACTGAGTATTTTTAATAAAAATTTATAAATATCTATCAAAGAGAATTCTTAACTATTTCTTGTTGTTTCAAAATACACATATCATATAATGTTTTGCATTCATTAATTGTAGTATATGCACATAAATAAATATTCTTATGAGTGTCAAGTATTAAATAGCTTTCATTAAGATCAACAGCTGTTAGTGCATTCTCTCCTAACTTTAATAAACAAGCACATATGGCGTTGATATATGTGGATCTGGATGAATTTGAAATATCATAGCAGTAAATGCAGTATTTAGTAGTATGGTTATCAAGAAATGAAAACATTGCAGAACTAATAATCGAAGGAATATTGGAAACAACACTTACATCTGTTTCATTCTTTTGTTGCACATTTAATATACAAAAACAAGATGATTCATTATCTTTATAATACACATCTACCAACGAATTTTTAACCAAATTAAATTTACAATCCATAGGAGTAAGAAAAAGTATTATTTTCAGATAAATATTTCATCGATATTTATATAATAAAATAGTTTAGTCTCCCACCAAACAAATATAACACATAAATAAATGCTAGAACACAACTACTCACTGTTAAAATCAGTAATTTTTAAAATGATAATAATAAACTGCTCGATTTAACTATGATAACCAACATTTCTTAATATAAACAATAACCAATTCAATATATCTTACATAATTAAGTGCTTTTATTGCCCTCGGAGTAAAAAATAAATTATCACACTATTAGAATTTGTTAAGTGCCTACCTATCGTAACTAGCGGGGTTGATAATAATTTATTTTTCAAAATAATACCATATAAACTTTATTCAAAAATACTTAAAATATGGATTATTGGCTTTAATAAATAATTTTTATGTTATATTGAATTCTATCAATATTCTGCTTTTTTTTGTTGGCCATTGTTGCTATATATGTTACATTTTATAGTAATACATAGAATTTAAATCAAAAATATTGCCTCCCAAATGTAATAAAGAATGTTCAATGAGGAATAATTTCATCAAGCTCATCTAACTCTGCATCCAAATCGTTTTCAGTAGAATGATTGTCTTCTGCCTGTATTTTCTTTCTTTTTATATGATCATCTTCATAATTTAACTCTTTAATGTTTTTAATGGTTGTTTTAATATTATTTATCAATTCGCTTACATATTTATCTGCAACTTCTTTAGACTCTTCGGGATATTTTTCATACATTTTTTTAATTATCAAAATATTGATTTTTTCAATATTTTTGAGACTTCTTTTGGCTTGTCTCTCCTTTTCAAATTCTTTCATATCCATCTCTGTATGTGCATAGTTTTGTTGCTCATTTTTTTCTTTGCGTATTATGTCTAACTTTTTTATTTTTCCGTTCTTCCACTCGTCTTTGCCTTCCTCTTTATGTTTAAATTCACAGAACTCCTTTTTACAACCTCCTTTTTCTTCCCAATAGCACCAATCCTCATTTCTCGGTTTTTGCGTATGATATAGTGAATGTCTAAATGGACAATCTTCGCGACAGCCTCCTGTTTTCTCCCATTCTTTGCACAATATATTGCATTGCTTGGTTAGTTCGTTGTGTCTATATTGGCATTGTGAGCCTCGTTTGCATATTGAATACAAAAAATAGTAGCAATCTTCAGTACTTTGTTCTGACATATGATATGGGTCAAAATCACTTTATTTTGTTATAACACAAATATTTCTAGCACGTATTATCGAGAGATGTACTATAAATAAATTGAATTTATATATTTTAGATATTTTTTAATTAGTGCTGAAAATAAATGTTATAAGCTTCATTATGTATACTTATTTCTCTTAGCCTATATAACTCTATACGCAATATAAATAATAACAATACTTTAATAAAAATTTAAATTTAATAAGTTTGGTAAATAATTTTAGTACAGTGCCATAATTAATAAATCTAATATCATTAAATATTAAATCCGCCCATGTTTTATTATTTTACAACTCTTAAACATTTATTCTATTGCTTAAATTAATATTTTTAATAAATAGTATAAATTATATAATATTATTTCGAATTAAAAAATGTTATTCAAATCCATTTTATTGAATATTAACATATTTATAGTATTATATTGTTGTAGGAACTAATAAATAATCGAATTAACTTTCAATATACTTTATTTATACTCGTTATAAAAGTTGAAAAATATATTTATAAGATACTATTTGAACTGATATTGTATTCCTGTTATAGTATATTAGCAGATTATAACAAAGTTAGACTCCAGATTTTAATAAATACTCCTTACATTTTGCTACATAACTTTATGTCTCCTTAATGTCTCCTTCATTATTTTTATCCCATATAATGGATCCTTCGTATATCGCAATCATTTATATACAAAGCTTTATATCTCTTGGATTCTCTGCAATAGTTATGCCTCTCTATAAAGATGCTTTCCCAAAAACAGCTGTTCCTGCATTTTTCTTAATGTTTGTTGGGCTTGCAACAATATTCCATATTAAGCGAAGGAAGGCAGTATATGATGCTACTTTTATACATTATAAATACGAGCCTTCTATGGGGGTATTCATATATAAAGCTTCTGCTGAGTTTCCTCTGATTTTACTTCTTTATGTTTTGACTGGGAAATGGTCTTCTGCTTGTCTTTGCACGTTACATTTGTTTCTAATTCTACTTTCGTATGTCTATGTGGTATATAAAAATAAACGCCAAAAACGCTCTATTCAACGCAATTTTCGATCGACATTCAAAATTGGTGTTCTTAGAGAAGACATAGAAAACACACCTCTGGTCAAAGGCACGTATGTCAATCTTCATAGAAAACTAGAAAGCACATACATTATCCGAGATGAGCATAACAACGAGTACGAGGTAGATCATAACAAAGTTACTGCATTGGATGAGGGTGTATATTAGATAAATGTACGACTTGTTTAAACTAAATATTGATATATCTGTATTGTATATATTTTAATTGCATTTAGATTTTTAGATACAACATAAAGAAATATAGCATGCATATCAAGGATTCAGTAAATCTATTTCAACTATTAGATTTGTAAAATTATTATTTTATAATTAATATTGAAGATATATATTTTTCATTCAATGAGGGTCACAAGATAGACTTTTTGGCTTTTGAAGAATGAATTATAACAAGAATTTTCAATATTGAAATTGATTTTAGTTATAACAGGACTTAACCCACCTTCAAAGGCCAAAGTCTCTAAAATACAGATATTTTTGATTGTTCGATCTGTTTCTGCGTTCGTGATTAATTTATATGAAAAGGAAGGCTTTATTTTTATCAAAATCTATGCAATATAATTTCTTTTTTTGAATATATATTGATACTTCGTTGTTAAGTGTTTCGTTTGTCTCTTATTGTATCTATTCCACCACGATTGGGACTTGTTTTACTTGGCAATTAACTAATACATAAAGCAGAGACTTTTATTTCGTCAAAAATATACAATAAATGTCATTATAAAGTTATCGTTATGACGAATTAGAAATATGTCTACACTATAATTTTAAAATATGTGGCTATGCTAAAAATGAATTTCTTATATTCCTCCTTTTTATATAATAAATCGGCATTGAAATACCTAATTTTACCAAATATTTTAACTATTAACGAATTTATCCATCAAAATGGAGTTAGTCTATTCTATTTATAGCTAATAATGTTTATTTAAAATATAAATCAACAATATGCACAATATCTTAATGTATCATAAATAAATGTACCAACCCACCTAATGTTTAAATCAATTTACAATCTAACTATTTAAAATTAATGATATAAACACGTCGCAATAAAATTAAATAAGTTAATTAATGACAGTGATATGATTATTGAAGGTACAAACCAGCAATATATCAATTAAACTTATGTTCAATAGCTAAATTTGAAATAGACAACCTGGCTTATTTGATATTTTTGGCAAAGATAAAGTTTATTAACAATTAGAATATGTATAAACCTACCTCTATATAATATTTTTAAACCCTGGCGGGTAATATGATAAATATTTCAGCTCATAAATGCTTACCCAGTTTATGCAAACAATAGAACAAACAAATTTCATAGAATTTGTTTGTTCGGACTATAAATAAAGAAATTTCATTCTACCCATGGATAATTTGATTGGCTTTCCTTACCTACTGTCTCCCCTAAAGGCAGTAGGCAGCTGGGATGACGTGTTTCTTTATTGTGAGTGATCTGCTTTCTAAGGCAAAGTATAATAAGATTGTGCTCGTGCTTGTATTTGAGCTGCTAATTGTATTTTGCTAAGGATTGTATATTGCTTATGATTTGGAGATACGTCATCCCGGTTTTTTTTGTTACTTTTTTATGTTGTTTATGCAATATAAAAAAAAGATTCTTAATATATTTTTTTAAAAAATTTACAGGAGTAAAAGCAGGGTCAATCACAAACATAATGTATCTATAAATATATTTGTTCTTGTTTAAAATTCTATATAATATTTTTATTAAATTAATAACTCGTCAATTAATTTTGTCTAATGCAGGATTATAATTGCTTTAAAATGGTAGGCAACTATCACATATAATAAAATTTATTTGTTAATTAAAATATATATTCAAAAAGTATATTAATTTAATAACATATATAGCTTCTCTTATTGTAAATACCATTTTATATTTACTCTATTACTTTAAAATATCTATTCCAATTTCTAAACGGTTGTTTAACAATTGCCATGGATTTTCTGTCGAATTAAGACTATGGGACATGTTTAATGGTTTTATCATCAAAATAAGTTTTAGAAAGTCATAACATACGCGTTGGATCGTTCTTTTGCTAAAAATCAAATTTATTGGTTTCCTGACACTATTGACGAAAAATAGCCCATGTATTAATTGACTTCTGATAAATTTTGCTGCGTTGACTATATTATCCAGGTCAAGCTTTGTAAGTGGATATATTCAGGTATATACTTATCCAGCTGATTCAAAAAGATTCTATTTTGACTCATCACCGAACATTATTTTCTCTTTTATCCATTCGTAACCGTTCTTTTGTACATTAAATTCTAGATTTAGGATGTAAAACTTCCAAAGATGATTTCTGTAAAACCCGATATACAAAAATATTTTGCTTATTCAGGCGGTTTTGTCGTGTATGCTGACATTTTAATATTCTACTTTTTAAAACTATATTGGAAATGCTTTGGGTGACGCCATTGAATCAATTTTAATTGTATGCCCATTGATAATTTTCATCTCATTATTAATAAAGTTGGTCGTCCATTCTCTTTACAATAGTCTACAGAACCAATTTCTTGATGTTTTTAATTAAGCATAGCATTGTATTTTGACTAATATTTTTTTATAATCTGACAATGTGTTGTGTCAGCTTTTATATAAACTAAAATTCGATAGAAATGGTAGCATGTACCAGTAATAAATATTTTTATTTTATGTTCTTTTTAGGGGAATGGTAATATAAGAGGTTTTGATTTTAGATAACGTATTGTACAATCTAACTGTCATAGTTTTTAACACCGCCCGTATATGTTTAGAGATGTTTGACATCTGCCTTTTGTATAATAATTTTATCTATTACAATTATTATAAAACTCACCATCAGATTATATAATTTTATATATTATAATTATATATCGGTTTGATAATTATAAAATAACATTGGTACTCCGCGTTGCACTATTCCGAGAATTCATTATCTTTTTGATTGGTCAGTTTATTCCGACATTCGTTATTAATTTTAATAAATAAAAGCTTAATATTTTTGTCAAAATCTATATTGACACACCACAACCAAATATTTCATTCTGTCACTCGTTGTGATATCTTCCAACTATTTCATTTCAATTGGATTTGCCAACAATATTAGTTATAATATTGTGGTGTGCTTGGCTCGCACCCAAATAAGGTATAATTCCTACCTTTGTCCACAGTGGATTATCGAAGCACATCAGATGATGTGTGTTGCGTAAATGGTTTTGTGTACCAATGAATAATTTCCATCAATTAATAAATTTACTTGTTTTTTTAAATACATAAAAAATAATGTTCTTTTAAAATAGCAAAAACACTAAAAATATAAAATAGTCCCAAACAATCTAATATTTACTAATAAAGAGACCTGTGTTGACATGTAGTTTGAATAATTTTTTTGACAGCTTCATTAATCAGTAAAATTTCCCCCATAAATGTTCAATAAAAACATAAATTTTTCTGAAGCAGAGAAAGAAATACTGCAATTTTGGAAAGATAACAAATGCTTTGAAAAGGGAAATGAGTTGAGTGCAGGTAGGCCAAGATACACATTCTTTGATGGTCCCCCATTTGCCACAGGACTCCCACACTATGGTCATATTCTCACTAGTACACTTAAAGATGTTGTAGGAAGATTTTATTATCAAAAAGGATTCCATGTGGAAAGACGATTTGGATGGGATTGTCACGGGTTACCTGTTGAATACGAAATAGACAAAAAACTTGGAATATCATCTCGACAAGATGTTCTCGACATAGGAATTGCAAAATATAACGATGAATGTAAAAGCATAGTTATGAAATATAGCAATGAATGGGAAGAATTTGTAGAACGAATGGGTCGATGGGTTGAATTTAATAGTGGATATAAAACGATGGATGCATCTTTTATGGAAAGTGTATGGAGTATTTTTAAAGAACTTTTTGATAGAGATCTTATTTATAGAGGATTTAGAATTATGCCATTTAGTACTGCATGTAAAACGCCACTGAGTAATTTTGAGGCTGTCCAGAATTATAAAGATGTGTCTGATCCTTCTGTTTTAATTAAGTTCACTTTGAAAGACAGCAAGAAATTTATTTTAAAGGTTAATTGTGAAAGTAATGATAGCAAAGAAATTCAAAATGAAGATCATTCAGCTAGCCCCGTTTCATTAGTGGCTTGGACTACAACTCCATGGACTCTTGTTTCAAATTGTGCTTTAATATGTAATGATAAAATAAGGTATGCAATCTTTTATGTAAAGGATAACAAAACAGAACTCTTTGTCATGGCAACTAATAGAATATCAAGTTACTTCAAAACATATACTGTAATATATGAAATTGAAGGTACATCTCTGATTGGAGAAGAATACATTCCTTTGTATGACTATTATCAAGAATTCAGTGCTAAAGGATATTTTAGAGTACTTTCAGGAGAATTTGTTTCAGAAACTGATGGTACTGCAATAGTACATTGTGCTCCTGCATTTGGTGAAGACGATTATAACACATTTCTTAAAGAAGGGTTGCTTGAAAAAAATGAAATACCACCATGCCCAATTGATGAAAATGGAATTTTTTTCGAAACAAAATATAAAGGAATGTATTTTAAAGACGCTGATAAGCAAATTCTTAGTGACTTGTCTATGCAGGTTCTTATGAATTCAAGAGCAACCCACTCTTATCCTTTCTGCTGGCGTTCAGACACTCCACTGATGTATAAATGCGTAGCTAATTGGTTTGTCAAAGTAGCAGATGCAAGAGAGACACTTCTTAAAAATAATGAGAAGATTCGATGGGTGCCTGAAACAATAAAATACAAACGCTTTCATAATTGGCTGGCGTCAGCAAAAGATTGGGCAGTCTCGCGAAATCGATTCTGGGGAACTCCCATTCCAATCTGGGCTTGTGTAAAAGACGATGGTACTCTAGATTACACGGATATAATATGCATAGGCAGTATAGCTGAGTTAGAATCTATGAGTAATGTGCATGTTGACAATATTCACCGACAATTCGTTGACTCTATTGTTGTGAACAAAAACGGAAAAACCTACAAGCGTATTGATGAAGTCCTTGATTGTTGGTTTGAATCTGGTTCCATGCCTTATGCGATGGATAATTATATTGTAAACAAAAATTTGAATGATGAAATATCACAAAAATTATCAATCTCTGCAAATAAGCTTAATGATAATGGACAGTCTGAATTTATTTCCAATCCTGGTTTTTTGAAGAAAGATAATTTCCCTGCCGATTTTATAGGAGAAGGTATAGATCAGACCCGTGGCTGGTTCTACACTCTTCATGTGATATCGTCCCTTTTATTTGGTTCTCCCGCGTTTAAAAATGTTGTTGTTAACGGAATTGTTCTTGCTGAGGATGGTAAAAAAATGTCTAAGCGATTGAAAAATTATCCAAGTCCTATGCATATATTTGATGCGTATGGAGCAGATGCACTCCGGGCATACCTCATTTCCTCTCCGGTGGTTGAAGCCGAGAATTTGCGCTTTTCAGAAGACGGTGTTAAAGAACTTCTTAAAATGCTTCTAATTCCATGGCATTGCTCGTTGACGTTCTTTATGGAATGTCCTACAGAAAAAAACGATACTTTTATGGATCAATGGATTGCTGATAGATTTGCATCGTTTAATGCGGGTGTAATGGAAGCCATGAATATTTATAAGCTAAATGGAATTATATCTAAGGCATTGATATTTATTGATGATCTTAGCAACTGGTATCTTAGAATAAACAGAAAAGCGCTCAGGCAAGGTGCATATCTTCTTGGATCTCTTCTTCTTGACTTTTCAATTTCTATGGCTGCCTTTGTTCCATTTTTCTCTGAATATTGCTATCAAGCAGTCAATGAACGTCTTAATCTAAAGAAAGAAAAATCTGTCCATCACTGTCTTGTAAGAGATACTATTTCTACGAATAATGATTTTGATATTGCAAAAACTGTTATTGAAGCAATTCGCGTACTTCGTGAAAAACTTCGTCTTATGCTGAAACGTCCTCTTCGCTCTGTGATTATCGTTTTGAATGAGCGTAGCCAAAGTTCTAAGAATATAATTGAGGCATTTTCAAAAACAATAAAAGATGAATGTAATGTACTAAAACTTGAATTTGCTGAAGAAACCAAATTCCCATTTAAAACAACCGTTAAACCATTTTATGAAACTATGAAGAAAGAAGAGATTCGTGAAAAGTCTGTATTAATTAAGCAGCTTACAGACTCAGATATCGAGAGCCTTAGAACAGGATCAGAAATTCATGAAAAATTCTCTTCTCTTTCGTTTAATGAACTGCTTCTTGTAAAAGAATTTGATGGGGTGAAAAATTCATCTGTTTTTGGTGACATTGGAATTGTTTTTGACGTCACTGAAACGGATGAAATTAAAAATTTGACACTTTCAAGAGACTTTTTTTCGTTTGTTCAACGATCTAGAAAAGCGTATGGTCTTTGTCCCGAGGATTCTCTTATTCTTAGCTTAGATTCCTCAGCATTTTCTAATAAAATTGTTTCCCTTTCGAACAAAAACTATCCTGAACTTTCGTTTGGAAAAAAAACTGACAGTGTAATAGGAGAAAGTGAATATTTATTTGGTTCTGAAAAATGTTTTGTTGTATTTTCTATCTTTAAATAAAATATTTTTGGTAAATTTTATAATCAGATATATTTAATATTAATTATATGTATTTAATAAATATTAGTTAATCTTTAAAATATATTAAAAATTATCTAATATAAGGTAAGCAGGTTTGTATATAATATTTTGTGATTTGGATATAAATAAACAAGTTAGGTATACTAAGATTGTTTGTTATAGTATTTTAAAATTAAAATCTATATTAATATATAAATATTCTCCTGCCCTTAAAAACCTTTCATATTGTAGATATAATTAACAATACTTGACATTAACCATAAACATATATAGTTTCGTCATATATTAACTAAATCCAAAATTTTTATAAAATGCTATTTGTCAAAAATTATATGATTTATAAAATATCATTTTTAAGCTATTACAAAATTTAAATTTTATTGTACGTACAGTTCAAATGTTTTAAATCTTTCGTTCTAAATTTTTAAGGAATTTATCATCTATTTTCACTTCGCAGCTTTCTTTCTCCCAGGTCTTCGGATTAAATATATGAATGATATTTGATGTTTCATTTGTAATATTAATGTTGGAATCCATAATAAAACAATTAAGTGTTTTACTAAATGCATACCCACGCAAAATCAATTCATTAAATGCATCGATTTGTAAACGGCTATTGGTAATGGCATAGAATATATAAAAGAGCGTCTCTTCATTAAGCAATGAAAGTTTCGGATCAGTAAATGAAAATTCTCTGTATTGCTTTGGCAGCATCCTATTAAGGACTGTTGTCGTTTTCATGTCTTTAAAATATGCTGGTGAGTATGTTCGTTCTGCTATTGATTCAAGATCTTCGTGTGTCTCTATATCTCGCTCTTTTGAATTCACAATTATTTTTAACTGATCAGCTAATTCTTTCATGGGCTAAAAATTCAAGATATTATTGTTAATTAACTTTACTTTATTACATAATTTATTAAATACCATATCACACAAACTGTACAATCTAAATATTTTGATACATGAACTCATTAAACTTAATTTATAGAGCTATAATAAATTTAATATATTTCATATACACGCCTTCAATATTTTTAAGAGGAAAAATTCTATTAATTATATTCTTTAAAAGGTTCATATAAACTAAAAATACCTCTTCGTATAAATAATTTTTAAGTTTTGTCCAATCTTACGTTATTGAAGCTTTTATTGTATGAATGGTCCTCATTTATTCATGATGCAGGCATTCAAGAATCTAATTGCATAGACTACCTTATCATCAACATTAACACTCGCTACAGATCCCAATATAAAATAAATATGAAGCTGCTCTGTACATGTTAAAAGAATTAAAAATTACAGTACCCATCTTTCCCATTCAGTACTCGAGTAGGCTCGCAAAGACTTATTTACCGAGATCTAACGAGTTCGGAAGTATTCCTTAAGATATGACCGTAATTATTAATAATATGTTGTTAGTATTTGAATATCGTATTTGTATAATAACACCAAAATATCATTGTTAATAAATTAACAAAAACTTTAAATATATAATTATGAAAAATTAGCCGTCAAAAACATGTTGTCAGAATGTAATGATAGTATAACATGGGCTCCACGAAAACTGGGTATTGACAGAAAATATTTGCGCCTGTGGCGTAATAATACAATCCAATAGATTAACTCAACTAAACAAACTTTCACCGATATAATTGGTACTTTTGGTACAAAAGCCTTCTATCCAGAGTTGGAAGACGTTATATTTAAATAGGCAAAATCTTAATGGATTGTTCGTAAGTCAATAATGAACTATAACCATTTGCAAAACCAGGTTAATGTCATCAAAAAACAGTTAAACGTCGCTTTTTTGTGTAGTAATAAATGTATTTTCAACTTACGCAAGATGCATAACCTGGTCAAGCGAAGAACAACCCACATAGAACAAAAAAACAATTATTATTTTAACAAAAACAACATATTTCATTAAACGTTACGAGTTTAGATTTAGGTTTGGCGTAATGTTTAATATGGATGCTCCTTCGGCATATATTGAAATGACCAATTCATTTGAAATTTCATTTATCGGTGATAAGAATGTAGAAACTTATGACACCATATATGGAAAAACACGATTTTTATTTGTATATGTTTATCGGGAAAATTACCCAATGTATTGGTAATATTATAAAGGGCCAAAACAATGCCCATATACAAAATTATAAAGATTGCGAGAAATATTAACGTGTTTAACCCCCCACCAACAACAATATTATCGATTTATGGGATGGTATATTAATTACTAATAAAGATGATGAGATTGTTTTTATCCCATCAATTGAAGAATATCATGTGTAAAAAAATCAAATTAGATTAAACCGTTGTATATTTTTATTACATTATTATTAAATAAAGAAAAGGGTGGCTTAAATTTGGAGGAATTTGCCGCACTTTTTGATAGCCATTTTAATTATAATTAATGCAACCCATTTACAAAAAGCATTTCGAATTAATAATATTGTTTTTTGCACAGGTGTGTTGTCTCTAATTCTACTGTTTTGCGCAGAGTATTATAAGATTTTTGATTAATTTCAAAACAAAAATTTTTATCCTTTTATACCCTTAAGGATAGTAATTGTATTAATGTAAGTAATATCATCAATGTTGATGGCGAAAGTCCCTCTATGTTAGAAGATGTAGAAGGCCGCCTTGGAGAATTTCATAACCAGTCCTTTCGGAGAACCCTTTAGTTTCTAATGAAGATAGAGAACGAATAGCAGGCAAGTCCACTTGAAATGTATTGTGTTAAATAAATTTCAGAAATGTACCAAAAAATAGTTCATAATATTGTTTAACAATATCTAAAACAAAAATTGATTGAGTCTTTTAGGCATATTATTGATAAGTGTTCCTTGCTTAGCATGGATAGAGGGCAAGGGAAAGGAGGCTCAGGAGGCAGCAGACAGGAACGATTCAAAGACTCTTTACAGGATCGTGCGCGAACTTACCAACTCAGGAAAAAGGGAAACAAAGATACCGATAAAGGGCAAAGACGGTCGATTGCTTACAACAGAAGAGGAGCAAAATGCACGCTGGGTCGAACATTTCAGAGCAGTCTTGAATCAACCGGCACCTGACAAACCGCTGTGTCTGGAGGGAGAAGAGGCAATCAATCAACCGAACATCACAGTAGAAAGAATAGGCGTAGAAGAGGTCAGGGGAGCGATGAAAGCATTAAAGAACAACAAGGCAGCGGGGTTGGACGAGATTACAGCAGAGATGCTAAAGTGTGGAGGCGAGAAGATGGAGGACGAGCTCACACACCTATTCAATGAGATATGGGAAAGGGAGGAGGTCCCAGAGGATTGGAGGAAGGGAGTGATCATCAAACTGCCCAAAAAGGGGCCATTGAACGATTGCAACAACTGGCGGGGCATAACATTGCTATCAATACCAGGCAAAGTCTTTTGCAGGGTGTTAATGAATCGGTTAAGAACAGAGGTAGATGGATCCCTGAGGGAGGAACAAGCGGGGTTTAGACCTGGAAGGTCATGTAACGAGCAAATATTCACACTGAGGAACATAATCGAACAATGCAGAGAGTTCAACAAAGAATTGTTGGTGAACTTCGTCGATTTTAGAAAAGCATTTGACAGCATAAACAGGGACACTCTCTGGAGCATTGTCAGGCTTTACGGAGTCCCGGAAAAGTACATCAACATTTTCAGAGCTCTTTATCAGGACGCAAGCTGTTGCATCAGAACAGAGAATGGCAACACGATAATGTTCCAGATAGAAACAGGAGTACGGCAGGGTTGTGTGCTGTCTCCATTCTTATTTGCTCTTGTCATCGATTACATCATGAAAAGAACGATGGACGATACTACGGCCGGCATCAGTTGGGATCAGGGTAGGTTGAAGGATCTAGACTTTGCGGATGACATAGCACTGTTAAGTGAAACACACATGGATATGCAGAGGATGACTACGAGACTACAAGAGTTGGGGGAGGGAGCGGGGTTACACATCAGCAGTGCAAAGACTAAAGCTATGATAATTGGTGTCAGTGACCACCCAAACATCAGGATTGGACAGGAAAACATAGAGTATGTCGACAACTTCCCATATCTTGGAAGCTATATGGAAAGGAACGGGGACGTAGAGGTGGATGTAAAGACAAGAATTGGTAAAGCAGCTGCGGTCTTCCAAAGACTGAGAACAGTGTGGCGATCAGGAGCAATACATAGCGACTCGAAGATCCGACTGTATTCGTCGTTGGTGTTGCCTGTAGTACTATATGCAAGTGAAACCTGGAAGACAACAGCAAAGACAACAAAACAACTAAATGTCTTCCATCGGAGGTGTCTACGATCCATCCTGGGCATCTCATGGAAGGATCATATCAGAAATGAGGAGGTGTTGAAATTGGCGGGATCAAGAGACCTGGAGTGTATCATCATGGAAAGAAGAGGAAGGTTGGCTGGGCACATTCTTAGACTACCAAAGGAGAGGATTGCAAGGACGGCGATAAAGTGGGTGCCAGAGGGTGGAAAGCGAAGAAGAGGCAGGCCAAGAAACACCTGGAGACGCACATTCAATGGAGATCTGGAGAGGATGGGGCTGGGCTGGGACGAGGCAGAAGAGGTAGCTGGCGACCGTGTGAAGTGGCGAGGACTTGTCGACCAATGTTCCGATCGGAACAGGAGGACCTAAGTCTAAGTAAGTAAGTAAGTTCCTTGCTTTGTAATGAGGCTAAAAAGCAATTTTTGGCTCAGTTAGGACAAAAATGAATTCTTACTCTACGTGAATTTTTGAACTTAATTACAAAGTAAAAAGATTGCCACTCGATAATTGAGCTCAGAATAATTTATACTTTAAACTTTTAGATGGAGAAAATGTTGATAGAAATTTAATATTCTTTGATGAGATTGAATTTTTAGTTTCAGTGGACCAAGTAGAAATGGGAATAATAATAATTCCGCATATATTTTTTTCATCAAAGGAAATCTTCCATAAAAACTATTAACATATTCTGTTCTTAATACTGTAAGATTTTTACTCACCAAAACCTCGCATATAGACTCACTCAGAACTGCCATGTCCACCACAGGCCTTGGCTACGGGGGGCATGTCACGTTTTTAGGGTTCTCTCCTTTTTTCAACCAATCTTTCTATTGTCATGTTATGTTTTTGTGTATAATTGGCTGCTAATGCCCCATGACCCTTTTTTGGTTAAGATTGTTGGCTTGAACCTATACTTCACATTAAATATGTTATGCTTGCATTCTCTCAAGGCTCTAATTAGCCACCTTGCATCATCTACATTCAAATTATTTTGCAATTCTCCTCTGTCAATAGTCACCCGCTATGGTGTTCTTACACCCTACCATTCTTTCAACATATTCGTTTTTTCTTCTCTTTACTTTACATACCACTTTGGTCATTCATGTTTGACCCGGTTTGCCACACCTCTTATCTACTCACCTCTTGTAAATGGGTATTTCCGTGTAATTCGAACACACGCCTCTCGAGTTAACATTAAATATATTGCCAGTATATCTAACAGATTCGTTTTTTAACAATATAACCCACTCACCTTTTCACTGGTTTGTTCATAAAATGGATTTTTTCAAAAAATGGGCTGGGATTACGTAGGTAATATTCACAAGACTTACATTCAATTGAACATGTATGCTTTTATATAAAATATAAACTATTTGATACATCTAATTCCTTATGTAATTTTAAAAATCTAAAGAAACGGGTTTAATGGAGTTGTCATACAAATATACATGTATAAATTGATTTTAAAAATCATATAGATACATTTTATTAAAATTATTGGATGAAGAGCCCTCGACCAAAGACGCTTTATACTATTCGACCTGCTCGATTAACCATATTAATGAGTTTACTTCACAACAATTTATTGATGCATGCCGTGTGTCTCGAGATTGCTTTAATAAACTTAAGCTGTCTTCAGAGCATTATTCAATCGACAATTTAGAAGTAAAAACACTTTTATTTTAGTGCACGTAAGATAACCCGCCGGGAAAACAGATTGATTTTATGGATTTCTAAATCTACACGCGTTGAGTATATTTACGAAATGAATGTTAAATTTATTGGGCATGGTAGCAATTAACAATACAGTTTTTAGCAGAGAATACGCATGTTGAATTTTGCTTGTCATCTATTAAACATTCCAAAGACTAAAACGAAATTTCTTTTATTTTATAAAAGACACAAAGTATTTGCAATAACACACATGTGTTGTTGAATACAAATTTGTATTTGAGGCATTACACTCGGAATATCCTCTTCCGTGTTACTTTTATGAATAGCCCTTCAAGTTATTTAAGATCAATGATTGAAAATTTAAATGACATTTATGTTTTAAGAGGCTCTGTCTTTAATGGGTCTATCAATATCATGTTCTGTAATAGCACACGGCCAATATGCTATCACTGGAACAATACCATAACCGTTCTAAAACACAAATTATAGTCGAATCGTCTAAAAATAAGTTCAAAAGATTCTAAGGCATTGTTCTTTGAGGAAGTGAATTATCGCATCAAGTAATTTTAAAATATGTGTTTTATATTTATAACTTTATAATAAATTCACATAAATACATTTCGGATTGTCACGAAATTCTACAACTTTCTTTAAACGTTTTTCGTTGGCGTTTTCATTAAGCATTACTGATATAAATGCATCATAAAGACATGTGTTTGCTTGCTAAACCAGCTTTATAGTCATTAAACCGTTTTAATGTTACTACTAAAGATGCACCCCCCATCAAAATTCAAGGGAAGGCATTAAGAATATTGGGATCATCAAGTCCAATCATATTTTCCAAAATCAAAAAATCTTTTTTTTGGTATGATTCATTACATAATGTTCTCGTATCTCTGTTTAGACGAAGCTGCTCAAGAACGATTTGATTCTATTTAACCGGCTCTAATTTTAGTTAATAGTGGATTGTGTTTTGATTTTGCATCTAAATATCATGTTTGGACTGCCTCTGTCTTCTAAAGCATATACAAGTACTCTTCTGAGTGCCCGAACTTAATCAGTGTTCTAGTTCATTAATTTCAAAATTCTCTTTTATTTAGTAAATTTTATATGTGCATAGAATCAATTTTTTGGATGTAATAACGGAAAGGCGTATCGTAAATCAACTCTGTTAATTGATTCGCAGCATATTTTTATTATTAATAGTATATTTGTTTAATGATATTATGCCCCAAAAAATATTTTAATATAACTTGTGGTTTATACATATATTGTTTTCGAATAGCTTTGATATTAACAGTATTTATTAAAAAGCCAATAATATAATAAGCAATGTAAAAGAATTTTTCTGGTAAAATCGATATTAAATTTGATTTTCGCATTTTTTCGATAACTTAATTATGTTGATTATTTTGCAAGTCCTTTCTAAATTAAAGTATACTAAATGTACTCTATAAATCATTTTAATTTATACATAAAATTAAGTTTTAAACCCGGTTTTTTGATCATAACTATATAATATAATGCTTGTTGTTAATATGTTTTGATCTATGTATAAAAATGTATAGTAATTTATAAAATCTATCTGTAATGTTTATATTAAAAGTCATCACGCTGACAATCTGAGAATACTTGAACAATCAAAATTATAATAAATACAATAATTTGATGCTGTTATTATATGATTTCAATTAATAAATGAAGGAGGATTGTTTAACAGTATTTTAAAACATCAAATAAATAACAACAAAAAATTTTTTCCGCATTAGATTCAATAGATTTTGTTGAAATGCAAATACAAATACCAATTTACTATTAGCCCGACATGAAACCAGAAAATAGAAAATGTATATAACAGAAAACTCACTCAGATCTACCAACAATTTGGACTTCGGCCAGATTTTACTTTATTTAGGTTTAGAAAGCTCTGATTATTTGTGAAGAAAGATGTATATATTTTATAATAATTTTTTACACACCGCTTGAACATTAATATGTAAACATTTTTTTAACAGGCCCCATCTCCAAACATTTACAGTATTAGTAAAATATTTAAATAAAAATTAAAACTCGTCCAGCTCGACAATTGAGTAGACTGGTGCACGTACAACGATTTCAAACATTATGCATTATGCAGAACACATACGCGTCAAATCAAAGAATGTTTCAAGAAAAGGGAATATGCTCATACAGGCAGTAAAACACACAATCAAAAAACAGTATGGAAAAGAAAAACATTTGCGAACACTTAAAAAACAAATTGGATTAAGAGCATAGATTTTTGAAATTGTGTAGAACCTGAAAATATTAAGTTGTCGTTGGTTGGACGGTAGTACATATGGTCTAATATGAAGATGTTTTGGATTGAAAGATCTACCATACACTCCTAAACTAGCTATAAATAATATGCTCGGATACTGTATTTTGTGAAAATATATTCGAACCCTTCAATAGTGGAACACGAATTTTATGTAATATAACTATTTCAAATGTTATAATTAAACAGAGTGTAAATCATATTGACCAAATCAGACTTATATTCGGAATATGTAATAAAATTTCCAATATATGAATATTTAATCTGATATCATAAGATTCGATGCGTATTTAAAGGAATCTTCAAATCCCAAGAACAATACACTGAATTGGTGCTATATACATCAAATCAAATTGTTTGTTGAGAACATGAGCATTCAGATTGTGAATACCATGGATAAATTAAAAGGCACGGAAAATAGAAAATTGACAGAATATATTTTATTGCAAGTAAAAGAATATATGCTAAGTTATCTAGATTATTTTTAAAAGGTTGTTTTAACTACAAATATTATAATAAAAATTGAAGTTTTTAACACGAAAAGACAAAATATTTGGAATTTGCAGTGATGGGTTTAAACCATGTGAATCGAGAGTTTGGACATATTTTTATCATTAATGCCTTCAAAACCACTGTGTATATGCAAGGCATACAGTGCGCACTTAGTATTACCAGTGGGAAAAGATCAATATCACTGTGTAGATGTTATTGAACCACTGCAATGGCCTATATAAACCATAAAAACAATCAATTCTATATCAAGTTAAAATTAAACTCCATTTTATAAGATACCCCGCGCTTATAAAATCAATGTCATAAAGATGTATACTATAACATAAAGACAATTCTGGTATACATACATTCATACTGTAAATCCATTATTGTTATTATTACAACACTAAAAGCATTGGCTTATAATATTAAAATGTACATGTTTTGATTTATTTGGTATTTAGCTGCATCAAAGTCATCTCACTTTAAGAAGCTGCAATACGTCGATGTAGAGGCTGTATAGGTACTTAATACCCGGACCCAAGGCCATGGTGGGACGGGTGGTGCTCCAGGCGAGTAAAAAGTAGTCGGAATGGGGAAGGTTTAATGAGTACGGGTCTCACAGTACTTGACGACTCTAGTCAGGTCTCCATGATGGATTCCACCTCCACGGTGCAATCAAAAAAACATTAACAATTAATATATGCTAGTGGATCTTTTTCTGATTCTTTTTTAAAATATGAATTATATTGTATTTTTAAAATAAGACTGACTACATGTTCTCAATACGAATCCTATTGAGAAACAGCAACAACAAATTCCAAACTGGAGTTGTTTAGTCTTTAAATCATTGCGGTGCTGTTTCTCAAGACATGGCAAGATGTAATGTCTTACTAAAAACGATGGTTTTTGGTAAAGACCTCCTTTTCAATTTCATTTTAAAGATTGTCTTCTAACACCCAGGATGTATTTTGTTTTTGATGTCATTGTGCCTTTGACTATAAAAACCTTTAAGGAGTCTCCTAACCTTGTGGTGTGATTGTATATACTAGATGTTTAATCTCTTTTTAGGTTTAAAAATATTTTGACTTTATGTACGTTTAAAGTGTAAAGATTGATATATATGTGAATAGAAATTATTGAAATCATCATATGTGGCTTTTTGACGAGCCCGATAAAATATTTATGTTTTTTAATAGTTGATGTAGAAATATTGTATTTTGATATGCCAATGCAGCTTTTATACATGTACTATCGCCTTGAAAATATACTTCTTGTTAATCTAGATCCCGTTTTTCCGAAGAATTTAGAAATATATATTACTCCGTGTGTTTTTGCTTTGCTGGTATCAAATCGCCATGGAGTACTACTTATATTATGTTCTGGGTGTGTGTTAGGCCTCCCACCAGTAGGTTTAGAAAGTTCTGCGTTTTATTGGGTTAAAAACCAACAGGTTGTAGGTTTGCTTCCCCGATTTGACGGCAATTTCCATATTCAAAATACTACACTTGTGTCAACCTGGATATTCATAAAATACAATATAATGGAAAAATTTATGATAAACTTGTACTATTGGCTTATTTGAGATTTTAAAATTGTTTGATCGTTGTGGTTTTGTAATAAATTTTGTGTGCTAACGTACGTGAATTTAAAATGCTGGATATAGAAGAGATCGTTTTTGTTGTTTATATAGCCATAACATGGATCCAATAATATCTGTGCAATGACTTAATATTTTTAAGCATCTTCCCGCCTTTGGGGTGATATTAAGTGCGCATTTTTTACGCGAATTATATGTTTTCACCTGTAATTAAAATCTAGCTTACACACTAAAACATTATTTTGAGAAGCAAATGCAAAACTGGAAATTACTACATAAATTCGATCATGAAATTCATTATACAAAAATGGTAAAATACAGTAGATGATAGATTATCAATAGATCATCTTATTTAAATTTTATCAAAGAAAATGTTCCAATAATGTGAAAGTCATAACATTGAGTTCGATGAAAAAACCAACTGATTAAAGTAAAACAGTTAAGAGACAACATTTCAGAATAAACCATAAATCTGCAGAATAAACTATCCGGACAGCCGGTGTGTATAATGAAAATGCTAAAAATTATATTTACATATTAAAGGCCGTAAAAGTATGTTATAAACACACGACAAGATGCAAAAAAGACTTGTTAAATAAAAAATTAAATCCAAAAAAACTAAGTAGCGGCACATCCCAAATGGATCAAATCCAGTATAAGTGCAACTATAAAGATTTGCATGAAAAACACCACATATTCCTAAAATTATTAAAATCCCATACACAAAATTTTAATTCAAATTAAAGCCATTAATTAGTAAAATATTGTGGCAAAGTATTAGACAAATTTCATTTAATATTTAGTATGGTCACCTCGGATTCTGATCAAAGTTTCTATTTTTCATGCTGTTTAAGCTATTGATGATTGTCATGGTTCTTTGGAAATGTTATTCCACGTGTGCTTAGTGTACATTGTTTTAATTCTCGAGCGTTTTTCTTTAAAAATCTTATAAATGCTCGATTGGATCAATGCTGAACATTTGGGTGATCACCTCATCATATTTATATTGTTTAATTTAAAACCCGTTGAATAATGTTTTGGCTTATGATTAAGACCATTGCGTTGCTGGGAAGTATAGTATACAAGATTGTTAACCATTTCACGCAAAGCTTTCAGGTTTTCAGCAGGGAATCGTTTATATTAAACTCAATCCATTATTTTGTCAATGAAGTTCATTGTTTCAATGCCTTTATACGACATGTATCTTTAAATCATTACACGATCTTTTCCAAGTTTACTGTATAATGACAAATTTTTGGTTCAAATGATTTTTCAAATTTTATATATGTTAGTAGAACAAAATGTATTTAATGACGGGTTTAAATAAAGTTTCGTCAAGCATTAAATTCTGAATTTGCACATGAGTTTTATTTGTTTGTTATAATAACACGGAAACACCTATATTGTAGTGAGATGGATTGGTTATGTGTAAATTCTGTTGGTTGTTTATTTCGAATATTGTATTTTACCTACTGATATCTGGTGCTTTTAGAAAACTTATTATATTTGTGTATTAAGAGGCATTATAATAAATGCAATGAACAGAAAATACCCATAGATCTTTCAAGCATGACGTGTTGATAATTCAATAAACTGGGGTTAATTTTATTTAAAACCAAAGATATGGGCTTCGAAAAGAAATCCAGTGGTCTAAGGCAATCCGTCCTGTTGTTTTCTATTTTCCAATGTAATTGGTGGGTTGTATCTATAGCCAATATATATTATAGCTACAAACAGTTTATCTTATTTGTAAATGTCGTAATCCATCATGTAGTACTTAAATATTGCAGTGGTGAATAAATTTAGTATGTCTATTTTAATTAACTGTACATGTTTTTTGAGCTAAAATGGTCTTTCTTTTTTTTGACAGTATATTTTTTAAAGGAAATGGAAGTGTAAATTTAGAATGTGTATCAAATACTTTTGATTAATACACGGGTATTTTGCACGTTAAATTCGGAATGTTTTCACACATCAATTTTGCACATGAAATATACCAAAAACACATTTTTCTACATACACGAACTCAATTAAATCTAACACAAAAAGATATTTGAGGTTGCTTAGTATCACGACGAGATGGTATATATAACTCTTTAACAATTTTAAAAATCCTTTTATTTTATCATGTGCAATTACTATTTGTTTAATATTGTTCAAATTATAAATCTAATATAACGCGTTGTTATTTTTTGAATGCTTGTTGAACTGTTTGCGCTTTTGGATTTAAGCTTATGTATAATAACATTTTAAAGAAAATTAATATATAAATGTTTTGATTCCAAAGGCCCTGTGTCAAATTTTATTAAGGAATATATATATAGTATGACAGTATATTTAAAATTTAATGGCGTGTATTCTATTTTAATTGTGTTGCCAAATACATCGCCAACCATACTCTTCGATTCTTTAAATAATTTTATTGTGAGATATACAACAAGTTTGTCTTTTTGAAATTTCTCTAATTAAAATCTATTCTTTTAATTCTAAAATTAAAGTTTTCAAACCAGTTAATTTTCTTTGATGAAATAAGTTTAAACCTATGTTGATATAGTGCTTTTTACAAAAAATAACCATCGGTACTTGATTTGGCGACGATTGCTTAACATTTAACTGTTGGTTTGCACCGCGATGAACGTTGAATTTGATATAACTAGCGAAATTCAACAAACATTATATTTTTGGTATTTTTACAAAAAGAACCTCATTAAAATGCAAAAGAAATATATATTTAAATATATTGTTTATAATAAACTCAAAAAACACATTAAAAGAAGTGTTGGGAATCATACTGATACAGAAAAGTGCAATGCAAATATATTTAAGAGCGCCGATCCTTTTATTAGCCGGCGACTTCAATTAAAATTTGATTTATTTATATTGGTTAAAATTTAAAAGACGTGTTGTATAGAAGTATAACAAACAAACAAAATGATTCAATTTACTGCAGTATATCGACACCGGTTTTTTAAAAATATACAGTAGTCACTGTTCGTTCCCTTTTCGCCAATATTGTATATTATTTTTTTCTGTTTGATTTGAAATATTTTCTATGAAAAAGACACATGCCCAAATATTTGCTATTGGGATACAAGGCAGTTCCAGTTGTATTATTCATAGCAGACAACAGTTTAATCAATTTCAACTATTTATCATTGCTTTTTCAATTTTTCAAACCCAGGTATTAATAATGATATGGATTAAGATACCGGTGTTACTAATAATCAAAGATATGAGGTGTTTGATACATTGTTCGAATGGCGTCATATGAAAGTTTAAGCATATAAGTTCAAACAATGTCCCTTTTTTCGTATAATCCTGCTTATGTTATTATTTTTTTCTTAGTAGGTGTACTATTGCAATTGTCGCTTATGTTTGGTAAATCTGTTAAACAATGTTTTTGTACATTGATAGTATAGTTTAGATTAAAACTTCACTTTGCCAGAACCCGTGTTTGAAGATAATGTTTGTATTTCAGTATTACTAGTACAATGGAAGCATACTAGAGAATATATTGAGAGGGGTGGGTTCAAATCACATGGAGTACACGTTTATAAGGTAGATCTGAGAGAGTTTTCTGTTATATACTTTTTCTATTTTCTGGTTTCATGTTGGGCTATTGGTAAATTCTATTAAATTATTTTTTAATTCGCATATAGGTTGGATATTTTAGTGCCTGTTGCTTAATTTTGCCCTGATACAAAGCGTTTTTCTTCGAGTAGCCTCATATTCACCCATCCTTTACCTACACCAGTTGTCATAGAGTATCTGCTATACCACAGAAAGATTCTTTTATACAACACCGTGCCCATTAAATATTTTGTCCAAACCTCAATTCTATAGCCGTGGAGCCAAAATATTTAAACAAGCTACGGCAATGTTGCAACGCTTGGGAGTTTCTTGATATCATTAACCTACGGTGCGAAATAGCATTTGCTGTACTCTTTTAGCGTCGTTACAAATGGGGACAATATTTTGTTCTGATAATAATTATTAAAAAACATGGTGTTTTTAAATATGCATTAAGATCAATACAATACGTAAAACAACCAAATAATTTGGACATTTCGTCTCTTTTTCAAAAAACGATCTAACAAGCGTTCACCACCGTTGTTTAACACAAGGCCGTGCGTATAAGCAATTTAAATAGTTGTTAAAGGCGAAACATACGCTTATATATTCAGGGAATTGATCAATTTCAAGGCTGTAGATCCCAACCCCATTTATTCTTGAATTGCAAGTTTCAATACAAAGAACCTCAATGCTCATGGTTTATTTTATTAAACCAGCCGCTTATCATTATTTTGTTTGAATTTTATCATGATCGTTTTCTTTCATCGCCAGTTTGGGCTTTTTAAACAGAAAATATGGAGAACAGCACACAATACTATATGATGCAAGTTTTTTGTTTCATAGTCTGACATTGGCAATGCCGGATCGAAGACACGCTTCCTTATTTTTTAAAAACTGATGGAAAACCTCTATTTATAGCCCGTCCTGAATTTTATGTAACACGTGCTATATTTATCTGTTGCAGTTAGTTATACCCGAAACATTTCTAATTCTAGCCACAGGAACAAAAAAGAAAACAGTCACATTGCTGATGGAAATTCTATTTTCATCATTGTTTAAACCTCTACCATCCTAATAATTGGAGAATAGTTCGCGTAAAGACCAATTGTCGATTGGCAACTTCTTCTATCTAGAACTAAAACAATCACCTTTAACGTATATTGTAATTTCCTTGATGTCCTACCAATAGTACCGAAAGGTATCAATGTCAAAAGTTCAAGTAAAGCAATATTACACTCTTGTTCAACCCAGACTAAGAATTGCTTTTTAACTTTATTGATAAATAAGGAAATTCTATAAACGCCATTCCTAAGAGGCTCGACCAATCTCCATGTTAGGAATCATTGAATGCAATTATAAACGGGTTCACGCGGGTTTTATGATATATTTCAGTGATTTTTTTTACAAAGCGCATTTTGACCGCTATTCTTTCTTAATTATAGTTAAAACAAGAGGTCTTCTATTAACAAACAGACTAAGACTTCTTTCGGAGTCAGTTTCTACGTTTTTCGAGGTTTATAGGCAAGAAGACCTCCACCGCGGGTTTTGGTACTGCTCATATGAATAGATTCGATATTGATTATGTGGGTTAAATGCCCAATAGTATCGTTTTTTCTTTAGTGAACTTGTTCAAACTTTGCGGTTTCTCTGGCAGCAACATTTCAAATGCATTGACTCGGTCACGGACGAGATAACCAACCTGTTTAGATGCCATTGGGTATTATATTCGAGAAGCACATGAATCCTAAACCCCTCAAGACTGTGGTGACATGGGTACTCTAAGCGAATAGTGGGAAGGGTATGTATTTTGACGAGCAAAATAACATAGTATCTATTGATTCTGGGAGGGTTTTCACAGCAGATTTCACATTACATCGCAATCAAAAAAATTAATGCTAGGATTCTTGATATTGCATCCCACGTGTTGCATTTACACTTCGGTGTTGAAAAAACCCGGAAATTATACGTTTTATATTGCTAATAGGACAACATATTGGATCAGATAACTCCACGCATTTATTTGTTATGCTTCTATAGACACATATTTATAATTTGAAGTAAATATGATTACAATCATTAGTAAAAAATATCGTGGCAAAGTACTAGACAAATTTCATTTAATATTTAGTATGGTCACCTCGGATTCTGATCAAAGTTTCTATTTTTCATGCTGTTTAAGCTATTGATGATTGTCATGGTTCTTTGGAAATGTTATTCCACGTGTGCTTAGTGTACATTGTTTTAATTCTCGAGCGTTTTTCTTTAAAAATCTTATAAATGCTCGATTGGATCAATGCTGAACATTTGGGTGATCACCTCATCATATTTATATTGTTTAATTTAAAACCCGTTGAATAATGTTTTGGTTTATGATTAGGACCATTGCTTTGACCTTTGACATTAAGAGTATTTGCCATGGTCTTTTTGTATATCGTTGTTATTATTTTAAAGCTAAGGCGGAAGCCATTTTTGATGAAGAAGCCATTGCATTTGTATCCGAAATGTTTTGAATACCATTTAAATCACACCTTTAAAAACATGGTTCTGCCTAACATATTTTTCTAGTGAGAGCGTTGTTTTTTTGAACAATTTCAGTGTATGATATATTGTTCTTTTTGGAATACCTTTTTTCTTGCAAATGTTTTAATTTAAAGGATTCTTCTTTCAATGTTAAAGCACTGGCCTTTAAGGCAAACTTTTTCAATGAGGCAGATTTAACTGCATAAGGCATTTATACGTATCTTTAATGTATTTAAAATATCCATGCTCCCAAATTTCACCAACCAAATGGGTTTATTAGAATTTTGACTTTATATGGCAACTCGTATTAGTTGAAATTTAAAAGATAAATTTATGTAAGCACAATAAACATTTGTTTTATTAATAAAATATATAGTGTCTAAGAGTTTCTCCAATAATGTATATATAAAATGAGAGCATCAAATATAAAATTTATATATGGTAACTATCACATATATTTAATAAAAGCAAAACTACACGATTCATAACAATCAAAACACTTAGCAGAATATATTGATTTTCCCAAAAGGTCAAATGTTGTAAACGAAGAGTTTAATTAGCCCAGCGTTACTTCCGTGTATATTCAACTTCTATTTATATACAGAGTCAAAACAACAGAAATCAATAAATCAGGAACATCGGCGTCTGATTAAAAACCACAATTAAAAAGAAAGGCTGGGTAAAGTTGAGGAAACCAAATCTAAAATTAATAGTTGTCGCTTTATTGATAGTTAAACAAGAGAACCAAATCTGCGGTTAGATTTGGGCATTAGATAAACCATCTAAATATAATCGATGGGTATGAAAAGCACGTGAAAAAAGTCAAAGATTCTAAATTGATAATGATAAACCCACGATGAGCAGAACTCTAGACAATAATTTTAAATAAGTATGTATTCAAAACTATTGTTAATAATAACATTGTGCAAATAAAGGATGTTTTTGAAACCTTCTGGTGTTTTGGTACACAAAACCTTTTAATATATCCATCAAATTTTTTGAGTCTGTTCTTAAACAAAGCAAGTGCGTTGTCCACATCAAAACGTGTTTTAAAAGAATCATAGTGTATCGAAGGAGACAAAAGTGATGACATGGTTCCAAGTACATAATTTAATATTTTAAACTCATAAAAAGTTGTATTTTTAACACAGGCACATCATCAAGAGATAATCCATACCCATGGGATATTATACTGAATTGTCTCTTGAAATCTATAAGGCAAAAACATATTACTGGAAACACATAATTCAATTATATCAATAGTTAACTGAATGTTGGGGATTCTGGCTATTGGTTTAAACCCTTGACCCAACTTCTTTTTTAATTGCGCAGTAGAGGAGAAATCCATCACAGAGACCTAATTAGAGTTGTCTTCCTCAAATTCATTTCGAGTCGACAATCTAAAAATTGTTCTAATACGTTTATTTATATGGTACTTTATGTATTACTAAATACCAAAAATATACCGCTTCATTTTGCTTTGCTGAATAATATGTTCCTGTTCCTCATTAAATTCGGCGGAAAAAAGCAACAAACAGTAGTATTTTAAATAAATTCTCTTCAAATATGAATACACACATTTCAATTTCCCCCGTGTTCATATTAAAAGTATTATAACAATTGTTAATTCAATAGCATCATTAAAACCTGTTTTATTGATTGTTTTTGACATAAAATAAATTCTAAGATTTTTATTGTCGGTATGTCTTTTCTGGTCAAATTTCTTCACGTAAATCTCATATGTTATATTGATTCTTGCACATTCGTAAACTTCAAATCCCATTATTATATTGTCTTCTTTTATCTCGTTGATGGAATTGTCATCTGGGTTGCCTTGTTCAAAAATGTTGTTGTCATGCTTTTATATTAGATCAAATAAAATGTTTTTGTCCGCTATACAATTAATTAAAAAATATGTAAAGTTTTAACAATCGTGTACTCAGTTCTTTAACATACACATTTTCAAAAAATTTGGCAACATAGTTGAAAACAGCTGCGGGGTTTACACACTTCCATGTATTTGAAATCCAAACAACGGCTTGATACGAGTCAATTTTTTGCAATATTGTTATTTAAATTTGTTGAAAGGCTGTATAATTTGTTATAATAATTTATTAAAAATATATAATTCAACATCTTTTGAATGAATAAAGGCACTATATAATAACAATAGAAAAACCTATTATTCGCTTGCACTATACTATTTAAATAATCCCGACAAATGAATGGGGTCATCCAAGACTTTATATTAAATGATAATACCCGGATAGGTTTTGCATATTAAGTTTTTAAAATAACAAGATCTCTTCAACCGCCTATTGTTAGACGAGTTGATTTTTCGCCAACCAAACATACATCCACTGGTATAGTAATTTTATCTTTAGCAGCCCTGTTTCGTCATAAATATGTTTTTTATTTTAATAGTCTTTTAGCTTTGACATACACGTTTTTTAAAATTAAGGCTATACCTTCTGTCTATGGTTTTTGCATCGTCAATGGTTCTTTTTGATGATGCTATACGCTTGAAAAAAACTGAATTGAGCTATTTGACTGACGCTATAATATTGTAGTTCCCTTGTGAAATTACCAATTTGAATGCGTGTTGTTGCAATATATCCATTTGTGTCAACGATTTTATTTTCTGAATTAAGAATTATTTATATAAAACGCCACACATTTGATATCCACCACGCAAATGCATTGTTTGTTTGTGTTTTGATAAAAGAAGACATTGAGAATAACCCACCTCTTCATTGAATAATTCCTGGGGGTTTTTCAATACACTTAAACCCTTTTCTTTTTAAATTTGTGTTTTTCTCCTGGTCATAAGAGATGGGTTAAAAAGATCATATTTAAATAAGAATTATATAGAAGAACAATGTATTTTAAAAAGTTATTTGTTTTAAACAATGCTCATACAGATAGCCCAATCTTTAAATTTGGCAATCATTGAAAGTTTGGGATATAAGAAAAGATCATATATGAACATGTACATACTTAAACGCACTTTAAGAATGTAATTCGAATTTGAAAATAAAAGGAAGATGTCTAAAGATGCTGTCAATGCCCAATTTATTTGTTTATGATGTTTGTTTTGCACCGTGATTATATATGCCCATGCGATGTAATTAAACAATATATTAGATTCGTTTTAAACAAGAACGAGTTATAATTAAATCTACCCAGTAACAATTTTCATTTACAGTTCCATGTTGAAATGTCTTGTTTATAAAAGAGCACTGTTTTTGAATTGTAAACAATGTTTTGATGAATTATAAAAGGGAAACAGCTAAATATAATTGTTCCGTCATGCAGTATTTCCTTTTAAATATATGTTGTTTGCCGGGAAATCAGTTGGGTTTTTAATGTCAGTATATTAAATACGCTTTCAGTGGCGGCATCTGTATGCATATATAAATATGTTGTTATATGTTGTACAATTTGATTGGATTGTCGACTGTTATTGCATCAATACTAGACAAATTATAGGCAGTTTAATAGAAATTTAATATGGCAACAATTTTTTGACATTGAAAATGTGCTGTTTTAATTAATATTAGTGAAGCATACCTTTTAATTTCACACATGTTTATTCAAATATTATATGTATATATGATCTAACCCAAATATTATATTTTACGGGAAAATAACCACTGCATCGTGTGACGATTTTTAAAAAAGATGTTGTTGTCATGCCTCAACATTAGTATATTATTTATAATTTAAGAATTAAAACCCTATTTTGATAAAATTTGCTTATCTTTACTATGAATCAGCATCAACCCAACAAAAACATCTCGTGCAGCCCGTATATATGCAACGCAGAGTCTAAACAGGAATAATAGTAAGTAGCCCGGCAAGAAATCTACCCGAACAACAAATTTTCTCAAAACCAGATCTGTATACACTGCTCTTTTATTGAGAGGTACTCTACTTACACACGTGAATGGTAAATTTAGGATATGCAATTTTTTTGAAAACAACTAAAACATATGGGAATGGTATTTACAATATGTTGAACGGGCTTAAATACTCTGTATTATACATCAAACTATTTGTTTAAATAAAAGAGATTTTAATACAATTATATCATTCGTCAAAGTAACATATAAATTTAAAAGGATATGTTATGAGGATATTTTTTTATTTATGAATTACACAAACCAAATATTTTAACGGGGATATCTTATAATGATGTATTCTACAACAGAACATTCTAAAAAAATACAGATATATTTCTACAAAATGAAAAAATAATGTCAAAATAGTGACGATATATTTTTAAGCACACGCATTAATTTAATAATATATAGAGTCGATATTGATGCTATAAATGAGACATTTAATATTATTGGGTTGTTAAAATTGGTTAAATGTGATATTAACATTGTATAGAGAGCTTGTAAAACATATAATTGAAACTAGCAAACAACCATGGTTGAACAAAGTCTACCCCAAATTAAGATATTAACAGCATTTAAAATAAAATCGATGTATCTGAAACTAAATTGGGTACGTTAGGCACATTTTTCGTGTCTAAAATAGAATGTTTCCAAAATGACAGGATCCTTTCTTGATTTAAACAACTTGGGTATAAATTTTAAGTATAGACAAAGAATAAAGGGCGGACTGCATTATCTGACAAATATGTCATCAAATTTATAATCTTATATTTATAAAAAGTATGTCATCTCATAATGTGTCGATTAATATTAGCATGTTTGTGTTTTTGACGCTATATCAATTGATATTAAAGAATTTTGCAAGCAATCAATGAAAAAACAAATTATGAATTTAATTACCACGCCAGTAGAAGAGCTAACATTAATTTTAAAAGACGTAAAACAACATCGTAATAAACAAACAATTTAATAAATATTCTGATTTTGATAATAAGAATGCTTCCAAGATTTGAGCATATTATAAATATGTTTTAATCGTGCTTAAATATAGACCAGAAAAAGAATCTAATTAAGATGTGAATTCAATACAATAATTTTAGTAAGAATAGTAGTCAAACTGCTGTTCAATAAGCTAAATGGTGTGTACTTTAATGTAGCCAATAAAAAATAGTAAAGTGTCGTTGAAAGATGTTCTTAGATCATGTCATCATATTTTAGGTAAAAAATTTCACTTTATTGAGAACCCATTGTTGAAGAGAATAAATTGTGTTCCAACATAATAGTTCCCACGACGATTCTATTTACTAATATCAACCTCAAATAGTATTAGTCGGGCTATCATACGTTTGACTAATAGTAAATAACATTAAAGCCAAATTTTGTTTTTAGTTCTTCAACAGTTTTGAATATTGTAGTACTTAAAAATACTATTCAAAACCAAAGACATATTTTGATCTCAATATTCCCAAAACAGTTGTATAAATTTAAAAGGATTCCCAAACCTCTATTGGTCAATTTTAACAAGAATACCATCTCTTTACAAACACAATTTACTTAATGACAGACCATCTTTAATAAGCACATTTAAAGTTTTAATAAACCTTTTAAAATGATTTAAGGGATAACCAAGTTCATATGATATTACGTCGAAGTTTGTATTATCTGTCGGCATGAGTAGTTTGATAATTTGTATGTTTCAAGTAATACAGGGTCAAAGTTTGAAATTTTATATTTACATACTTTCTATGTACAAATTGTAGGTAGGATATTTGAAGAAGTACACTTTATTGCAGAATTACACCCATATAATTTTGAATTTATTTTTGCAATAAATTGTTTCTTAACCAATTTTTAATCTAGTTAATCAAATATCATAATCAAAAAATATCAGAAATCATATAAGAAATTTACCAGAAGTTCTTCTTATTCAATTAGTTTTCAAAACCAATTTCATAAGCATTCTCGTAATATTATAGATTTTAAATTCTTTTTTTGTTTAAATTAATTCCCAGTTTGAAAATAGATCAATGTCTGATTTTTTGGATCGACAGCATATATTTATGTAATATCAAGGTAGCATTAGTGAATATACCAGGAATGATATATGTATAAATATTAGTAAGAATGTATTAAACTTTGCACTGCGGACACACCGATTTCTACTTGTAATGACTGCTTGCATAATATCAATTGAATCAATTAAAGTTTTTTGTTTCAATATATTGATTTTTGAAATGGTAAGGCAATATGTCATAAAATACTAAAAGTAAGATGATAAATAATCTTGAATACCTCAACATTACAAATACATATTTTAGTAATGAAATGCTTATTGCCTTATAAAAACATTAAGTATTAAATACTGTTTGTAAATATACAATATGTTTAAACTTACGTATTGACATTTATTACTTATCATTCTTAAAAGTTACTTTTTTGCATAATTGATTTATAATTTAAAAATCCATATCAAAAGTATTTTTAAAAGCAGATAATGTATTATTTATATTTGTTAGCAATAGTTATAAACAGGCAGAACAAGTCATATTTTACAATAGCATGTTAGAAATACAATATTCAAATACCAACAACATATTATTAATAATTACGGTCATATCTTAAGGAATACTTCCGAACTCGTTAGATCTCGGTAAATAAGTCTTTGCGAGCCTACTCGAGTACTGAATGGGAAAGATGGGTACTGTAATTTTTAATATACTGTTTTATAGTTATAATTATATTTTTTAATAAATTAAAATAGTGTTAACATTATCTGTTATAACCAGAGACGGTAATCTTTAGAAACGTAAAGCTGATTTGAGCTTTTAATCAAATTTCATATTAAGGACTTTCCATCTAGCAAAACAATTTTTAATTAAAAATATATAGTAGCGTGTCAAGTAAATACAATACCAATTGATTGGCATTTTTCTCCATTAATAGCACACTTTACTATATAATAAGTTGTATTGATTCATAACAGCTATCGCATAAATATGTTTGCTTCTTGTATAGGGTAATAATGTTATCACACATATACTCTGGATCATCGTCTTTTTGGCCTAGTGAAAGCCTTAAATCCAAAAACAAGAAAGATTCTTTTTCAGTCGATGAAATTCTTAACTAAAAATTAATTGTGAGCTATGGGAATTTAAAGGAGATTTTTAGTCGTATAAAGGAATTCTTTCAATACACACTTTTTATTTATCCAACTACATTTCTTTTGCTATATATAATTTCCCATGATGGTCTCCACCTCGATATTTGACTTCTTTCTATTCTAAGACATAAAACTTAGAAAGTTCGTGGAAGTTTAAGAAACATTGCCATTTCTTTCAAGTACATGATTAATTATACGTTTTTAATTTAATTAATTGAAACATAATTGAATACACTACTGCAATATATATTTTATGAATATCATTAGTGTGTACACGAGGTGGGAGACGGCCATTTGAGAAATATTTTGTAAAAACGATCTTTGATATATTTTCATAATGTATCAATATAACTTTTAAAAAATAAATTAGACCATATAAGTTTTGACGAAAATATTAAATCTCTATTTATTTAAATTGGTTAAGCGTAATATATGACATAAAAATATCTTTGATATAAATGTGTGATTTACTTAATCAATAAATTCATTTGCGTATGTTAATTTGTGTACAAAGGAAATTGAGTGATTTACAAAGATTTATACATTACAATGTTTTTAATAATAGAATGCTAGAAATAAAATATTCAAATACCAACAATATATTATTACGGTCATATCTTAAGAAATACTTCCAAACTCGATAAAATAAATCTTTGCAAGCACTTAAATCTTTAATCATGAATACACTAACATAAATACATAACATATATTTAAATTTTAATGGAAAAGAATATTTTTATAATATAAAATAAAGTCTAGTAGGCTTAAAAATATAATACAATTTTTCAACAAATCTTTGAGTAGTAATACTTAAGTTTTAACAATTATTGTATGGGATCATTTGGCTCCAGTAGCGATGACGGACGGAACAGAAACCGAAATGCAATACTAGTGTATTGCGATCCGAATGATACACGATAGTGTATGGGAACGCCTTGAACTTAAGCATATCATTAAAGGTAGGAAAAGAAAGTAACGACGATTCTGTTAGTAGCGGCGAGTGAACACGGAAAAGCTCTGATGGTAAGACGAAAGTCGTTGTAATAAGCGTTTATCAAAGATTCTTTGGAAAAAGAGACCATAGTGGGTGATAGTCCTATAAATATAACGCGTAGAGATGGAGTAGTGCTGCTTGGTAGTGCAGTATGAAGAGGGAGGTAGTGCCTCCTAAAGCTAAATATACCTGGAGACCGATAGCGAATAAGTAGAGCGATCGAAGATTGAAAAAGTTTCGTTTTGAAAGTGAAATAGTGAAAATACAATAATTTAAGTCGAGATACTCGGACCCGTATTGAAACACGGACCAGGGAGATTTCCATTACGGCGAGGTGAATGCATGAAAGCAGTAGCCGAAAGAGATTAGATAGTCGTGATGGTAAGACCCGAAAGATAGTGAACTATATCTGCCTTGATTGAAGCCGGGGGAAACCCTGGTGGAGGATCTAAGTCATACTGATGTTCAACTCGTTGACGAGAGGTGGATATAGGGGCGAAAGACCAATCGAACTATCTGGTAGCTGGTTCCAGCCGAAATGTCTCGCAGGACAGCGGTGCTTTGTATAGGGATATGCCGTAGAGAGGATATGGACATTGTCAATAAACTCCGAAGGTGTATGTGTGTAAAAGGTGACTTTGGACACATACCTAGATAGCACCAGTGGGCGACTTGTGGTAAGCATGAGTCGCAAAAAGGGATGAACCTAGCATAGGGATAAACAGCCAAATAGAGAACAGAGAACCCATAAAGAAGACACACAAATCAAGACAGTTGGACGGTGGCCATGGAGGTTGGTATCCGCTAAGAAACGTGTTACAACGTACCAACCGAATTTGTGGTTTTCGAAAATGGATGGCGCTAATCTCTACTGTGAGGCCCTAGATACACGGTATAGTAGGCTGGCACGATTTTTTCAGAGAAGAGTGCGAGTGATTGTGCTTGGAGAAAGATTCGGAGCAGATCCTGGAAGTAGTAGCATCATTGTAATGCGCATTTGAGGAGGGTTCATCCTTTGTATAGAAGGAGGTGATACGATCCTAGTAAAAGGGAAGCTGTTAGATATTACAGCTAATCTGCTCTGAGTGGTGACACGACAATGACATACCCGATGGACGTAGGTGTAAATTTGCCTTGTCTGGAGACTCTGGAAAGTAATATTGAGAAGGAGTTATAGGGTGTAGATTAAAAAGAAGAGTAGTTATCGTACCGAACCGCATCAGGACTCAAGGGTTAGAAGCCCAGTGCGTAAGTTAAAGTAGGTAAGGGAAATCGGCAAAATAGATGAGTATCTTCGGAATAATCATTGGCTCTAGCATGCTAGAACTGGACTGACAAGGGGAATCTGACTGTTTAATAAAAACATAGCTATGTGATTACGCATAGTGAGTTCTGCCCAGTGCTTAGGACGTTAAGGAAGTAATTTCAAGTAAGCATGAGTAAACGGCGGGAGTAACTATGACTCTCTTAAGGTAGCCAAATGCCTCGTCATCTAATTAGTGACGCGCATGAATGGATTAACGAGATTCCCACTGTCCCTACCTACATCTTTGCGAACCTACAGCCAAGGGAACGGGCTTGGGATGTGCAGCGGGGAAAGAAGACCCTGTTGAGCTTGACTCTAGCGTAATAGAGATCTCTATTTGTTTGTCGTAGCGAGGTGGGAGAATTGTGTGAGACCACTGACATATGTAATGGAGATGTTTGCTCTTTCTTTTTAAGAGAAATATTTCGTGGGGAGTTTGACTGGGGCGGTACGACTGCTAAACAATAACGCAGACGTCCAAAGGTTAGCTCAGAGAGGATGGAAACCACTCATTGAGTACAAGGGCAAAAGCTAGCTTTAGTATGTTATGTGAATAACATATACTGGAAACAGTGGCCTAGAGATCCTCCAATAATGCTAAGATTGGAGGTGACGGAAAAGTTACCACAGGGATAACTGGCTTGTGGCGGGCGAGCGATCATAGCGACTCCGCTTTTTGATTCTTCGATGTCGGCTCTTCCTAGATTGCTGAAGCATAAATCAGCTTGATTTGGATTGTTCACCCACCAACAGGGAACGTGAGCTGGGTTTAGACCGTCGCGAGACAGGTTAGTTTTACCCTACTGCACAGTATTTGAAAGTAGACCGGAGTAGTACGAGAGGAAGTACTGGTCAGGACCACTGGTCTAGCCTTCATCTGTTAAGGTGTTGGGGCGCAGCTACGTCCTTTATGTAATGGCTGAAAGCCTCTAAGCCAGAATGTATACTTAAGAATGTATTGGGATGTGAAGACGACACGTGTATGGACATGAACTGTACGATATGAGCTAGTTGCGAATATTTAAGGTTGCGTGTTCCATTTCCCTTTTTTTTTGAAATATACTTTATTAAGTTGTATTCTTTAAAAATGAATGTTCCCATTCCAGCAAAAATATATTAGATTTATATATACATGATAATAATATTTTGAAAAAATAGTAATAACTAGTAACACTTATGATACATTTAAAGACCATGTTTTTGCTCTTAGTGAAAACGAGAGAAGGCCTCCTTCTCTGTCTTAAAACAGACATTGGTGGCGACTGTAAAGTCGCTATCATATATGGTAAACACTGGCGCAAGCCAGCTATACCCATGCCTTGTCCTCCGGGACTCGGCCATTGTACTTTCCCTTCGGGGATTCATCTAGTAAGTTTTTGCAAAAAAGCTGAAAAAAGTACCAGGGATGGCGCTCTGTATAGAGTCCTCCAAGTATATAAGCATCTGCTTATAGAAAGGACCATCCAAGTCGATTTAGTACCGCAATGCGGCACAATAAATCATCCTTGTCATATAATTGATTCTCTTACAGTTTTAATAAATGATATTTATTTACCATATAATTTAAATTATAATAAATTAGCTGAATGGTATACCAGTGGAGCTCCTCTTAATGGAGGTTCTGGGTTCAAGTCCCAGGTCAACCATAAAAAACGAAGGTTTAATTCAGAAAAGCTCTATAAACGAGTTATCTCTTCCAAATACATCCCAGTATACCTAGGAAGGAACACATTCAAATTGCGTTCACAATGCGTAAGTGATGGTGTAAACCACATCACGGGCAAAAAAGTGAATGCTTGGGTTGGATCGCCCTTTTCAATGACTAATGGGAAGAGCAACACCGGTGGATATGCAATTCTTAGAGTTGCAATCAAAGCATCTCTCAACCTAGAAAATCCTAAGAAAGGAAGAGAGATGCTTGCGAAGGGCATTGGAGCTAATCCTGTCGACATCCTGGCTATTAAACAAGTACCAGGAAGGACGGTGACGAACTCCATCAGCTCACCTTTGGCAACTCTTGGGATCTATCAATATGACAACTCATATTTGATACTGATCTCCCGAAAAGGTCTTAAGAAACTTGAGACCGGGCTGTCAAAAAAGGACTCTCCGATACACACTTGGCTGTTTGTGCATGAAAAACACATGGCCAGGTCTTTCGAAGAGTTGGTTGCCGCAATGGAGATGTTGGGGGAAGTTAGACGTGCCTCTGACACGCAGTACCTGAACAACAAAGAACTCTTCATGCGGAGGAGATGGGCAGAGGTGAGAACTTTCTGCTCTGAAGCCTCGAACGGCATTCTACTTTCCAATGAGCTTGCTACTATAGCAGGTAAAATTGCATTGGACAAGAGTAGAACAAAAGCCGAAGTTGACCTGGCGAATGCAGTGCTATCCTCATACAATGAGCGATCCGCAATTGCCAGAGACATGGCCGATGAAATGAATGGTCGAGTGTTTGTAGAAGAAATGCTACCTAAGGGAGTAAGAACTCCGCCATTCATTGAACCATCAATTCTCTATCCGACGGAAACTCTTACTGAGAAACCGAAAGGAAAGAAACAGAAGAAGTGTGAAAAGACTAAGAAAATAAATTCTGAACTTTATTCTTCTTCTTCATTTAAAGTGCTTCCAGTGAAAGACTCTTGCAGAGGTAAGAGTCAAGAACTGGCAAGCACAATTACCAATTTACAAACTTCAAAGAGTTTTGAAATAAAATTGGCTTGGCTTGATGAGATTGTTACATATGATCTCAATCGACCAAAATGCCGGAAGCTTAATTGGGACATATCCCATGAGTTGGAGGTGTGTGATAGAATCTTCACAGACGAACACACACAACCCAAACGGCGCAAACGATCTCCAGATAAATCCAAGGAGATCCAAATTAGCATCACGGAAGAAGGTAACAAACCTTCCTCCGATACTTAATGTCCCCCACAGAGGCTAGAAACACAACTAGCCTCCTGGACAAAAATATAAATGGTGCAATCGACACGGATCAATCATTAGAACAACAGTTTTTCTATTTGGGCCTAAGTCGAAAAGAAGAGTGAACAGGTTCTTTGAGATTTGGCTTAGATATTTCACACTAAGGAAGGTCTCAACGAGAGCTACAAAGGCTGTCAAAAGAATTACGCTATCTCAAAAAAATTGTGCCGTGTAATGAGGTCACGTGGTCTCATTAAAAATTCAAACTGCTCTCAGCAACACATTTTTTGAGATATCGCTTCGAAATTTGGCACGGTTTTGCCCATGAGTGAGCTCTATGAGATGGCCGAAAAGAGTTTCTTGATTTTCAAAAACATTCAAAGGACAGAGTTTTGAAAAAATTGTTTTTCTCAACTTCAAAAACGCTCTCATTTGAAGGTTCTTTGAGATTTGGCTTAGATATTTCACACTAAGGAAGGTCTCAACGAGAGCTACAAAGGCTGTCAAAAGAATTATGCTATCTCAAAAAAATTGTGCCGTGTAATGAGGTCACGTGGTCTCATTAAAAATTCAAACTGCTCTCAGCAACAAATTTTTTGGAGATATCACTTCGAAATTTGGCACGGTTTTGCCCATGAGTGAGCTCTATGAGATGGCCGAAAAGAGTTTCTTGATCTTCAAAAACATTCAAAGAACAGAGTTTTGAAAAAATCGTTTTTCTCAACTTCAAAAACGCTCTCATTTGAAGGTTCTTTAAGATTTGGGTTAGATATTTCACCCTAAGGAAGGTCTCAACGAGAGCTACAAAGCCTGTCAAAAGAATTACGCTATCTCAAAAAAATTGTGCCGTGTAATGAGGTCACGTGGTCTCATTAAAAATTCAAACTGCTCTCAGCAACACATTTTTTGAGATATCGCTTCGAAATTTGGCACGGTTTTGCCCATGAGTGAGCTCTATGAGATGGCCGAAAAGAGTTTCTTGATTTTCAAAAACATTCAAAGGACAGAGTTTTGAAAAAATCGTTTTTCTCAACTTCAAAAACGCTCTCATTTGAAGGTTCTTTGAGATTTGGCTTAGATATTTCACACTAAGGAAGGTCTCAACGAGAGCTACAAAGGCTGTCAAAAGAATTACGCTATCTCAAAAAAATTGTGCCGTGTAATGAGGTCACGTGGTCTCATTAAAAATTCAAACTGCTCTCAGCAACACATTTTTTGAGATATCGCTTCGAAATTTGGCACGGTTTTGCCCATGAGTGAGCTCTATGAGATGGCCGAAAAGAGTTTCTTGATTTTCAAAAACATTCAAAGGACAGAGTTTTGAAAAAATCGTTTTTCTCAACTTCAAAAACGCTCTCATTTGAAGGTTCTTTGAGATTTGGCTTAGATATTTCACACTAAGGAAGGTCTCAACGAGAGCTACAAAGGCTGTCAAAAGAATTACGCTATCTCAAAAAAATTGTGCCGTGTAATGAGGTCACGTGGTCTCATTAAAAATTCAAACTGCTCTCAGCAACACATTTTTTGAGATATCGCTTCGAAATTTGGCACGGTTTTGCCCATGAGTGAGCTCTATGAGATGGCCGAAAAGAGTTTCTTGATTTTCAAAAACATTCAAAGGACAGAGTTTTGAAAAAATCGTTTTTCTCAACTTCAAAAACGCTCTCATTTGAAGGTTCTTTGAGATTTGGCTTAGATATTTCACACTAAGGAAGGTCTCAACGAGAGCTACAAAGCCTGTCAAAAGAATTATGCTCTCTCAAAAAAATTGTGCCGTGTAATGAGGTCACGTGGTCTCATTAAAAATTCAAACTGCTCTCAGCAACACATTTTTTGAGATATCGCTTCGAAATTTGGCACGGTTTTGCCCATGAGTGAGCTCTATGAGATGGCCGAAAAGAGTTTCTTGATTTTCAAAAACATTCAAAGGACAGAGTTTTGAAAAAATCGTTTTTCTCAACTTCAAAAACGCTCTCATTTGAAGGTTCTTTGAGATTTGGCTTAGATATTTCACACTAAGGAAGGTCTCAACGAGAGCTACAAAGGCTGTCAAAAGAATTACGCTATCTCAAAAAAATTGTGCCGTGTAATGAGGTCACGTGGTCTCATTAAAAATTCAAACTGCTCTCAGCAACACATTTTTTGAGATATCGCTTCGAAATTTGGCACGGTTTTGCCCATGAGTGAGCTCTATGAGATGGCCGAAAAGAGTTTCTTGATTTTCAAAAACATTCAAAGGACAGAGTTTTGAAAAAATCGTTTTTCTCAACTTCAAAAACGCTCTCATTTGAAGGTTCTTTGAGATTTGGCTTAGATATTTCACACTAAGGAAGGTCTCAACGAGAGCTACAAAGGCTGTCAAAAGAATTACGCTATCTCAAAAAAATTGTGCCGTGTAATGAGGTCACGTGGTCTCATTAAAAATTCAAACTGCTCTCAGCAACACATTTTTTGAGATATCGCTTCGAAATTTGGCACGGTTTTGCCCATGAGTGAGCTCTATGAGATGGCCGAAAAGAGTTTCTTGATTTTCAAAAACATTCAAAGGACAGAGTTTTGAAAAAATCGTTTTTCTCAACTTCAAAAACGCTCTCATTTGAAGGTTCTTTGAGATTTGGCTTAGATATTTCACCATAAGGAAGGTCTCAACGAGAGCTACAAAGCCTGTCAAAAGAATTACGCTATCTCAAAAAAATTGTGCCGTGTAATGAGGTCACGTGGTCTCATTAAAAATTCAAACTGCTCTCAGCAACACATTTTTTGAGATATCGCTTCGAAATTTGGCACGGTTTTGCCCATGAGTGAGCTCTATGAGATGGCCGAAAAGAGTTTCTTGATCTTCAAAAACATCAAAAGAACAGAGTTTTGAAAAAATCGTTTTTCTCAACTTCAAAAACGCTCTCAATTGAAGGTTCTTTGAGATTTGGCTTAGATATTTCACACTAAGGAAGGTCTCAACGAGAGCTACAAAGCCTGTCAAAAGAATTATGCTATCTCAAAAAAAATTGTGCCGTGTAATGAGGTCACGTGGTCTCATTAAAAATTCAAACTGCTCTCAGCAACACATTTTTTGAGATATCGCTTCGAAATTTGGCACGGTTTTGCCCATGAGTGAGCTCTATGAGATGGCCGAAAAGAGTTTCTTGATTTTCAAAAACATTCAAAGGATAGAGTTTTGAAAAAATTGTTTTTCTCAACTTCAAAAACGCTCTCATTTCAAGGTTCTTTGAGATTTGGCTTAGATATTTCACACTAAGGAAGGTCTCAACGAGAGCTACAAAGCCTGTCAAAAGAATTATGCTATCTCAAAAAAATTGTGCCGTGTAATGAGGTCACGTGGTCTCATTAAAAATTCAAACTGCTCTCAGCAACACATTTTTTGAGATATCGCTTCGAAATTTGGCACGGTTTTGCCCATGAGTGAGCTCTATGAGATGGCCGAAAAGAGTTTCTTGATTTTCAAAAACATTCAAAGGACAGAGTTTTGAAAAAATCGTTTTTCTCAACTTCAAAAACGCTCTCATTTGAAGGTTCTTTGAGATTTGGCTTAGATATTTCACACTAAGGAAGGTCTCAACGAGAGCTACAAAGGCTGTCAAAAGAATTACGCTATCTCAAAAAAATTGTGCCGTGTAATGAGGTCACGTGGTCTCATTAAAAATTCAAACTGCTCTCAGCAACACATTTTTTGAGATATCGCTTCGAAATTTGGCACGGTTTTGCCCATGAGTGAGCTCTATGAGATGGCCGAAAAGAGTTTCTTGATTTTCAAAAACATTCAAAGGACAGAGTTTTGAAAAAATTGTTTTTCTCAACTTCAAAAACGCTCTCATTTGAAGGTTCTTTGAGATTTGGCTTAGATATTTCACACTAAGGAAGGTCTCAACGAGAGCTACAAAGGCTGTCAAAAGAATTACGCTATCTCAAAAAAATTGTGCCGTGTAATGAGGTCACGTGGTCTCATTAAAAATTCAAACTGCTCTCAGCAACACATTTTTTGAGATATCGCTTCGAAATTTGGCACGGTTTTGCCCATGAGTGAGCTCTATGAGATGGCCGAAAAGAGTTTCTTGATCTTCAAAAACATTCAAAGGACAGAGTTTTGAAAAAATCGTTTTTCTCAACTTCAAAAACGCTCTCATTTGAAGGTTCTTTGAGATTTGGCTTAGATATTTCACACTAAGGAAGGTCTCAACGAGAGCTACAAAGCCTGTCAAAAGAATTATGCTATCTCAAAAAAATTGTGCCGTGTAATGAGGTCACGTGGTCTCATTAAAAATTCAAACTGCTCTCAGCAACACATTTTTTGAGATATCGCTTCGAAATTTGGCACGGTTTTGCCCATGAGTGAGCTCTATGAGATGGCCGAAAAGAGTTTCTTGATTTTCAAAAACATTCAAAGGACAGAGTTTTGAAAAAATCGTTTTTCTCAACTTCAAAAACGCTCTCATTTGAAGGTTCTTTGAGATTTGGCTTAGATATTTCACACTAAGGAAGGTCTCAACGAGAGCTACAAAGGCTGTCAAAAGAATTATGCTATCTCAAAAAAATTGTGCCGTGTAATGAGGTCACGTGGTCTCATTAAAAATTCAAACTGCTCTCAGCAACAAATTTTTTGGAGATATCACTTCGAAATTTGGCACGGTTTTGCCCATGAGTGAGCTCTATGAGATGGCCGAAAAGAGTTTCTTGATCTTCAAAAACATTCAAAGAACAGAGTTTTGAAAAAATCGTTTTTCTCAACTTCAAAAACGCTCTCATTTGAAGGTTCTTTAAGATTTGGGTTAGATATTTCACACTAAGGAAGGTCTCAACGAGAGCTACAAAGGCTGTCAAAAGAATTACGCTATCTCAAAAAAATTGTGCCGTGTAATGAGGTCACGTGGTCTCATTAAAAATTCAAACTGCTCTCAGCAACACATTTTTTGAGATATCGCTTCGAAATTTGGCACGGTTTTGCCCATGAGTGAGCTCTATGAGATGGCCGAAAAGAGTTTCTTGATTTTCAAAAACATTCAAAGGACAGAGTTTTGAAAAAATCGTTTTTCTCAACTTCAAAAACGCTCTCATTTGAAGGTTCTTTGAGATTTGGCTTAGATATTTCACACTAAGGAAGGTCTCAACGAGAGCTACAAAGCCTGTCAAAAGAATTATGCTATCTCAAAAAAATTGTGCCGTGTAATGAGGTCACGTGGTCTCATTAAAAATTCAAACTGCTCTCAGCAACACATTTTTTGAGATATCGCTTCGAAATTTGGCACGGTTTTGCCCATGAGTGAGCTCTATGAGATGGCCGAAAAGAGTTTCTTGATTTTCAAAAACATTCAAAGGACAGAGTTTTGAAAAAATTGTTTTTCTCAACTTCAAAAACGCTCTCATTTGAAGGTTCTTTGAGATTTGGCTTAGATATTTCACACTAAGGAAGGTCTCAACGAGAGCTACAAAGGCTGTCAAAAGAATTATGCTATCTCAAAAAAATTGTGCCGTGTAATGAGGTCACGTGGTCTCATTAAAAATTCAAACTGCTCTCAGCAACAAATTTTTTGGAGATATCACTTCGAAATTTGGCACGGTTTTGCCCATGAGTGAGCTCTATGAGATGGCCGAAAAGAGTTTCTTGATCTTCAAAAACATTCAAAGAACAGAGTTTTGAAAAAATCGTTTTTCTCAACTTCAAAAACGCTCTCATTTGAAGGTTCTTTAAGATTTGGGTTAGATATTTCACACTAAGGAAGGTCTCAACGAGAGCTACAAAGGCTGTCAAAAGAATTACGCTATCTCAAAAAAATTGTGCCGTGTAATGAGGTCACGTGGTCTCATTAAAAATTCAAACTGCTCTCAGCAACACATTTTTTGAGATATCGCTTCGAAATTTGGCACGGTTTTGCCCATGAGTGAGCTCTATGAGATGGCCGAAAAGAGTTTCTTGATTTTCAAAAACATTCAAAGGACAGAGTTTTGAAAAAATCGTTTTTCTCAACTTCAAAAACGCTCTCATTTGAAGGTTCTTTGAGATTTGGCTTAGATATTTCACACTAAGGAAGGTCTCAACGAGAGCTACAAAGGCTGTCAAAAGAATTACGCTATCTCAAAAAAATTGTGCCGTGTAATGAGGTCACGTGGTCTCATTAAAAATTCAAACTGCTCTCAGCAACACATTTTTTGAGATATCGCTTCGAAATTTGGCACGGTTTTGCCCATGAGTGAGCTCTATGAGATGGCCGAAAAGAGTTTCTTGATTTTCAAAAACATTCAAAGGACAGAGTTTTGAAAAAATCGTTTTTCTCAACTTCAAAAACGCTCTCATTTGAAGGTTCTTTGAGATTTGGCTTAGATATTTCACACTAAGGAAGGTCTCAACGAGAGCTACAAAGCCTGTCAAAAGAATTATGCTCTCTCAAAAAAATTGTGCCGTGTAATGAGGTCACGTGGTCTCATTAAAAATTCAAACTGCTCTCAGCAACACATTTTTTGAGATATCGCTTCGAAATTTGGCACGGTTTTGCCCATGAGTGAGCTCTATGAGATGGCCGAAAAGAGTTTCTTGATTTTCAAAAACATTCAAAGGACAGAGTTTTGAAAAAATCGTTTTTCTCAACTTCAAAAACGCTCTCATTTGAAGGTTCTTTGAGATTTGGCTTAGATATTTCACACTAAGGAAGGTCTCAACGAGAGCTACAAAGGCTGTCAAAAGAATTACGCTATCTCAAAAAAATTGTGCCGTGTAATGAGGTCACGTGGTCTCATTAAAAATTCAAACTGCTCTCAGCAACACATTTTTTGAGATATCGCTTCGAAATTTGGCACGGTTTTGCCCATGAGTGAGCTCTATGAGATGGCCGAAAAGAGTTTCTTGATTTTCAAAAACATTCAAAGGACAGAGTTTTGAAAAAATCGTTTTTCTCAACTTCAAAAACGCTCTCATTTGAAGGTTCTTTGAGATTTGGCTTAGATATTTCACACTAAGGAAGGTCTCAACGAGAGCTACAAAGGCTGTCAAAAGAATTACGCTATCTCAAAAAAATTGTGCCGTGTAATGAGGTCACGTGGTCTCATTAAAAATTCAAACTGCTCTCAGCAACACATTTTTTGAGATATCGCTTCGAAATTTGGCACGGTTTTGCCCATGAGTGAGCTCTATGAGATGGCCGAAAAGAGTTTCTTGATTTTCAAAAACATTCAAAGGACAGAGTTTTGAAAAAATCGTTTTTCTCAACTTCAAAAACGCTCTCATTTGAAGGTTCTTTGAGATTTGGCTTAGATATTTCACCATAAGGAAGGTCTCAACGAGAGCTACAAAGCCTGTCAAAAGAATTACGCTATCTCAAAAAAATTGTGCCGTGTAATGAGGTCACGTGGTCTCATTAAAAATTCAAACTGCTCTCAGCAACACATTTTTTGAGATATCGCTTCGAAATTTGGCACGGTTTTGCCCATGAGTGAGCTCTATGAGATGGCCGAAAAGAGTTTCTTGATCTTCAAAAACATCAAAAGAACAGAGTTTTGAAAAAATCGTTTTTCTCAACTTCAAAAACGCTCTCAATTGAAGGTTCTTTGAGATTTGGCTTAGATATTTCACACTAAGGAAGGTCTCAACGAGAGCTACAAAGCCTGTCAAAAGAATTATGCTATCTCAAAAAAAATTGTGCCGTGTAATGAGGTCACGTGGTCTCATTAAAAATTCAAACTGCTCTCAGCAACACATTTTTTGAGATATCGCTTCGAAATTTGGCACGGTTTTGCCCATGAGTGAGCTCTATGAGATGGCCGAAAAGAGTTTCTTGATTTTCAAAAACATTCAAAGGATAGAGTTTTGAAAAAATTGTTTTTCTCAACTTCAAAAACGCTCTCATTTCAAGGTTCTTTGAGATTTGGCTTAG